>QJPP01001999.1:0-470479 GCA_003996215.1 Jaltomata sinuosa | reverse complement strand
AACTTATTTTGTATACACTGTTGTTGCAAGGACCCAGGTGCGTTATTTCTTACTTTCACCTGTGCCTATGGTGTGTATATTCTGCTTACTAGCCTCATATGTGGTTCTGTTGATTTCCCTCTGGGCTAGTTCCTGTGTATCTTTCGTTGATTTCTGTGACTACTTGCTTCTATTCTGTCTATTACTGCGTTTTTATCTTATATGTGCCCAGTCGGCCTATGATACCTACTGGGTACCTTATGCTTCGCATTTGGTGCTCACCCCTACCCCTGCATCTTTGGGTGCAGATCCTAGCGGGGGCCATCGCGTTAGATCGTTGTGATTCGTGCTTGGAGATCGTCGGGGACTACTTCAGACTGAGGGTGAGCTCTTGGCGATCGGAGCTTAGCTTTAGTTTATCTTTTGCTTCATGTACTCTATTACCATTCAGAGACATCTGTATATGTAGTTTTGGTTTATTTGCACTCCATGTATGTAGTTTGGCTCTATACTATGATACTAGGTCTTGGGGTTTGGTTTAGATTCCGCATATGTATATATTTATATCCCTTTTATCTATTTTATTCGTCTTGTTCCCTTATTTGCTAGATAGTAGTCCATTACTAACTGTTCTGGGCTAGGGGGATTGGTTCACCTACCGGGGGTTGTAGGTGCCATCATGACCGAGAAATTGGGTCGTGACACCTCACTTGTTTGAGGATTCAAGTACCCTCCTTGCTTCATTTTACCTATTTTTCTTGATTTATCATTCGGTGATGAATGATGGATAAATTGGTATCTGTAGTAATGATCCTTTCCTTCAATATAGTATAGTTGAGCGTGCCAAAATTCGGATTAAGATTCTCTCCAAATTAAGTGTTAGAAATTTCAGGCTAGACTAGTCTTGGATGAATTCCAAGTGTTGTATGGTCTAGATAAATCCGGTAATGGATAGGTTGGGGTTTATAAGATGTGAGACATACTATGATAGCTAAGGGGTTAAGGAGTTCATAGAAACTTTCAGAAGTGAATTTGGGTTAGTAGAATTCTGGTTATTGCATTAGATGTAAAGAGGTTAATTCGAGATGTAATATATGGGAATGTGTTGTAAATCTGGCAAAAAACTAGGATTTCCAACCTTTCTGCCTCACCTAGGCCGCTATAATGGGAGGCAAGCTGCTACCACTAGGCCACTATAGCATGAATTTTCCCACTATAGCAAAAGTTAACATTGGTTAATCCCACCATAGCGGGCGGATCCGACTATAGCAATGCCGCTATAGAAGGAATTGGGTTGCTATAGCAGGTTACACAATGTTAAATATAGTTTTCAGACTTAAAGTGATTTTTTCATTCTATATTCATTCCAGACCTGGGAGAGGTGATTTAGGGCAAATTCCATCAGTTTCCACCCAAATTCCTTCATTAAGGTAAGTTAATCCACTCGTCTAACTAGTTTTTCGTTGGTTATCCTTAAAATTACTAGGTTCTGATTGTGGGGAAGAATTTGACTTTACCTAGGTTGGTTTTCTGGTGTACCTTGGTGAAAACAAGGTGTAATCCTTGGGTTTTGGGTTTAGGGTGGATAGATTATGATTTCATGATTAGAAATCATTTTTATAAACTTGAATTAGGTAGAATAAAGGTGGAATGAATGTAGAAAAACCCTAGAATAAAGGAATGATCATGCTTTTTGTCCTTGGAGTTATGGAATTAGGCTATAACCCTTATGTTTGTTAGGATAATTGTTGGATGGTGATTACTTTCTTATTTTTAGACCCCAATCAAGCCAAGAAAGCTGAAAGGGAAAGGCTCAAGTTCATTAGAGACGTGCAAGGCTTTGATTGAGGTAGGTGATGGTTGAATTATAGTTGAGTCTTAACTTAGTTAATGTGTGCATATTAACTATCTCTTTGTTTACTTGTTGCAATGCACACTATAAATATTAACTGGTTGTATAATATGGCAAGTGATAATCACCTGAAATGAGATTGTGTAAAAAGGCTTGTTAAAGTGTAATGTGGTTGTGTTATCTCATATTGTGATTGTAAGTGTTGCGATATGAGTTGATATTGTGAGATAAACCTGTAAAGGTCATTGTTATGGAATTGGTGGAACTCGGGAGGTATAAAGGTGGGGACATTGGAATAGGGGTGGTATAACATTGGTTTGGCATAAGGGTGACATACACTAGTTGTCTGGATTATTTGGTACATGGACTGAGCTTGTTCCCAACAGGTCATGGCTAGTGGGCATTTATAAGACACATAGCATGTGTGGACACTATATCGGGGAGTTTGACAATTTTATGAGTAGATCGGGTTACATTGTTTATGTTATTTTGGATCCATGAGTGGTCCAGGTTATTATTTTACTTGAAATGTGAAACTATTTATTGAAGTCAAGTAAAAAGGAAAATTGTGGCAAGGTAGAGTTAGCTGTTATTAGTCATGGTTTGACTTAGTGGATTGTTTGTAACTGTCTCATCTTTGTCTAAATTTTTTGGTTGTTGTTGAGAAAAGACTAGGTGAAGGTATAATGCTAAGTGCTCATGGTGTACTTGTTTACAATTTGTTAGTTACATATTCATATTTATTAATTTGTGTTGACTGATGACCCTACTAGTACATCGTGGTTTTTTACTGATACTACCTGTGCTCTTCGTTTGTTGAGTGTAGAGTATATTCCAGTGGCTTTGACGAGACCTCAGTTGTAGTTAGTGACCGATTCTGACTCAAGAGTGAGCTTCGTCTTCTGAGTAACCATGGGTCCTCATATGCTATGTTTTGGTCCACTTATTTTGGACACTGACAATTTAGTCATAGAGTTTTCTGGGTTGTACCCGTAGATATTTATTTTTAGAGGTTTTGGTATAATGACTTTCAGTTTCTGGGGGCATTTTTGACATTTGCATCTTTCTGCACCCTTTGATTTTTAGACTTATCCGAAATTCTTGTTTTATAATGGAATGACTTATTTAATGTTTAAAAGCTATTAAGTATTATTATTGGGTAATTAGAGTTGTATGATTCTCCCACCGGAGGGTTAGTATAGGTTCCACTCGTGATGGGTTTGGATCGTGATGGCCACCAATTGAGGGCAACATCACCTCCAAACCCAGACCACCTTAACAACCCTTCCTTTATCATCTCATCCTTAATGCATCCCAAATCATTCTTATGCACCTTCTCTAAAGAACCAACACCCGCATAACACTTATCCATCACAATATCTACATAATACATCCAACTACATATACCCAGCTCCTCTAAAAGCTACTTCCCAAGCCCTGCAACTCGTTTCTTATGTCAATATGTCTCATACCCGTGCTCCACAAAATCAAAATTCAAATCCTATTTATGTTGAGACAACTCCTTTTACCCATCATCAATATGGTCCCAAACCCTCTGAAAAGGACATATTGATACAAACTATGGGCGAGCAGTTGGAAAAAGTGAATAGTCAATTGCAGCATGTAGAAGGTAATAAAATGGTTTAAGTTTTGTAGACTTGTGCATACATCCTAATGTTGAATTGCCTGAGGGATACAAACCTCCTAAGTTTGAAATGTTCAATGGAACTGGAGATCTGAAGATATATTTGAGAATATACTTTGACAAGCTACTGGGAGTCGGAAGAAGTGAACATGCCTGCATGAAACTATTCATGAGAAGTCAAACTAGAGACGCTCTGTCATGGTATATCGCACAGGATTCAAGGAAATAGTCAAAGTAGATTGATATGGCCTCTAATTTTATGAATAGATTTGAATTTAATATTGAGAATGAGCCTGATTTGTTTTATATTCAGAACTTTAAGAAGAAACCCACATAATTATTTCGAGAATATGAAATAAGATGGATATCTGAAGCCGCTAAAGCACGTCCCCCTTTAGAGGAAAAACAAATAAAACAAATCTTCATGCGTGCCTAAGAGCCACAATATTATGAGAAGATGATGCTCATTGAAGATCACAAACTTTTTGACATCATTAAGTTGGGCAAAAGGATTGATAAAAGCATAAAAAATAGCATGATAAGAATTTTAATATAACGACCCATTTCGTCATTATTAAAAATCTCGCAACAAAATAAAATAATTTAAAATTTTGTGCAATGCGTTTTGTGTGGAATTAATAATAGTGGTGCTTAAAATAAGCATAGATTAATAAATATGGGATCGACCAACGATGGCTCACCGTAGCAATTCTGTTCTCATCATAACGAGCTCGCCACAGAGAAAAGTTTTGCTGCAGTGAAGCTCGCGAGGCAAAATGATAGGATTTAGCTAGTAAGCTCCCATCTCAATTCTAAAAATAAGGTTTTCTCCTAAAAATGACCTAGGTCTAACCCTAAGTTTTGCAAACTAAGAGAAGAGAGAAAAGGCTCCCAAATAGCATGCTTCTTTCCTCCTCCTCGCAGCTTCTCCCTATAGATTCATGGAATGAGAGTAAGGAACATAGTTGCATGAAATTATAGTAGTAGCTCGATATCGAGGTAGGTTATGGTTAAATTGTAGTAAAGACTTTGATTGTGTGATCATAATAATGTATAGAAGCTAACAGAGACAACATGTTTAGGCCTTTGGGCACATAGTCTAGATGGAATATACTGGAATAGTTGATAGAACTGGATTCTTGTGAATTAACATGCTTATAATATGTGTACCTTGATATGAATGTTACTGGGGTAAGGCTACGTGGATGATGAAGAATAGACAATGTGTTATATGTGTTTGTAGAAGTTGAAACCTGAATATTAGAGGGTGGAAAAGAATTGCAAAGTGATAAAACTTTTGAATATGAACTCTTGATTGTTGTGTTAATACTTGGAAACTTATATATTGTTCAGGCATTGTGAGTTTGTTTGAAGGGACCATTTGATTGAATAAATCAGTTGTTGTGATCCCTGAGTCGTGGTGTGAAATAATGTTTTCCTGAGAATTATCTTAGGAAGGGAACTTGGTTAATGTGAAGTTTGGTCATAGTAAAGAGGAAGAGAACTAAGGTTGTATGGTTTGCATAGTGTTGTGAGATTGCGTGATAGATTGCTAACAATGAGGTGCTTATAAAAAATTAATAACAAGAAGGGTCCTGTGTGAATACTTTGTTAATTGAGGTTGAGACTTAATTTAAGTGTTTGTCTGTGGTTGAAGTAAATGACTTGTGATTGATCTTCGGACATGCGTGAGTTAATGATTGTGATCATGTAAATACATGAATGAATAAGCTATGTATATATATATATATATATATATGAAAGTTATAAAGAACTTGAATGATAACGTGTACGTGTAATTAGTGAACTGTGTACATCTTGAGAGATCCAGATTTGGAACCATAGGTCCACATTGGTTAAGGGATCAGGTACCACAACCCATTATGGATATTAAAATTAATTTTATTATTAAGAGATTGGGTACCATGAGCTGGTATGGATGATATTGATTTTATTTTTATGGATTGAGTACTACGAGATGGTACGGATACTGATATTGATTTTATTGTTAAGAATCGGGTACCACGAGCTGGTATGATACATGGGCCCTGGTGCTTCCTTTGATGCATGACTAGTTGGGCAAAAATAAGTCACTTTAGCATGTGTGTACACCATTCTAATTATTATTATCGATATGATGAGTTAGAACGGTAACTTGAGAATGAAACTGAGGTTATTGAGCTACAGATGAGAGAGCATGCTTACTGTCATACCCCGAGGCTACCCCCTTGATGCAACATAATGCTTAGTGTCACAAGTGAACCTAAGCTAACCTATGGTCTGACATATCTAGCCAAATTCTGATACAATACAAACTGTGCAGAAAACATAACTAAGCTCAATATATATAAGTTGGAAAAAAAGAAATCCAAACATGTCTGAATATATAATGAAAACGAAAATATAGTAAGCTTGAAAATAAAACTGACAACCCAATAACTGATTCTAGTTCTATGTCTGAAAGCCTCTAACTGATGTGAGTTGCTGGGACAAGCCCCCAGCTAACTCTAATAGTCTAAAACTAAAATATTAAACTGACTGAAGTAAGCATAACTATCGTCCTCGAACTATGAAGACTCACCACTGAGCTGCTGAGTATGGACTAAAAAGTTGCACTAAGCGCGGTCTGGATGCTGAACGCCTGAACCTACATCATGATAAGATATAGCACAAAAGTATACGTCAGTACTTCGAATGTACTGAGCATGCGGGATATATGTAAAGCTGTACAACATAAAGACTGAACATGGAAATACACACTGAAGCATGAACTGAAGGATAAGCTAAATGCAGTGACCAAGTATCTAACATGAAAACTATAACATGCTGAACTGAACTGAATAACTGAAATAGATGCTGAGTACAAGGTCAATGCTATATGAGTCTGACTGTGGGAGATACTATGAACTGACATACCCCAAGCTGAGCTAACTGTGAGGCCAACCTATAACCCTGGATAGAAGGGTGTTCATACCTTTCCAAGGGTATAAACAATTCTGACATGGATCCACTAAAATGATGTCCACAAGGGACAAGGGTGTCAAGCCTAGTCTGACGGGTTACCCCTTTTGAACCTATGGTAGCGCCATAGTTCTGGGAATCAAGGACTGCTACCAAAGGTCTCATCCTAAACTGGTGGGTGAGCCTTCATCCCTTTGTCCACTCGATGCTAAGTCTACTCCCAACTGAATACATAAGCAATGAATGCAAAATCTGAAATGCTGGATAGCTCAAATACTGATAATTATCTGAGAATTCCATATAATAATACTGAAACTGATAGCATTCTAATTCTAAAGCATAACTGTTTGAATCATCTGACTAGAAAGTATAAATTATGAGTACTAGAATTAACACAATCTACGGTTACTGAGCTCTGTACATATGAATATCCTAGGTTCCCAAGAAAATATGTAATAATTATCATACAAGCAATAGAATAATAATTGCAAGGATTTCATAAAGTAGGAATCCTAGATCTGAAAAACGAATTGAGAACTGAGGAACTGGACTGAATCTAGAAAACTCAATGGGTGAAAAGAACCCATTGATGAAATCCCACATACTTGGAAGAAGATTCTACGGATGAACCTTTGGATCTTGGGGCTGAACTTGAAGAAGACCTTTTGCTTGTTCTTGAAAGGAAACTGATGCTTCTTTTCTCTATTTCTCTAAGTGTCAGATGATTTTTAGGAGAATGAGGGGTTTAGGTAGTTTCTAACTAATTAATTAGGCTTAGACTAAGCAAAATGATGAGCCTTAAAAGAGATAGGAAAAGTCCAGGATGCCCCTGGAAATTTTAAAAGAAAACTGCTGAAATTTGCGACTCAGGTTCCACAGACAGTTTCTATGGTCCATAGATGCTTCTACAGCCCGTAGAAACCCTGTCGTGGTTTTTAGCCTTTTCGTTGAGCCTCAAGTCTGATTTCCACGAACTTAGTTCCAGACTCATGGATCATTCCACGGTCCGTAGAACCAGTTCGTGATTCTCAGAGAGATGGTAGGCCTCAGGTCTGAGTTCCATAGACCCAATCTACTGGTAGTGGATCAATCCATGATCCATAGACACTGGTAATGGTTCTCATACCAGATTATCTGGTCTATGATCTGATTCCACGGGCTCAGTCCGTGGCTCGTGGACTGTTCTACGACTCGTGGATCTGGCTCATGGATTGGCTGACACTTGGATTTTTTTTTCTAGTTTTTCTGAGCTGGGTCTAGGCTTGAGAGTTTTGGGGTGTTATAATATCTCCCTCTTGGGATCATTCGTCCTCGAATTAAGACTAAACAAGATGAGTTTGGAGAGAAAGAGCTGCAATCCGTACCAACTGATTACTAGAAGTTGATATCTAAATGTGTTGGGTCCTAGTGACATGAAAACATCCTGAAATGCAGGAATAGCTGGGGGAACATAATACTGAGACTGAAATACACATGAGTAAACTGAGAAACTTTAGAGGAACTATTACCTCAAGCTGAAGCTAAATCGAAAAGGAATAGGTGAGGGTATTTGGCCATCATGACTGCTTCTACTTCCAAAGTAGCTCCCTCGACTGACTGATTCCTCCACAAAACTTTTACCAAAGCGACTTTCTTATTTCTCAACCTATGAACCTAATGGTCAAGAATCTCAACTGGAAATTCCTCATAGGTGAGTCTATCCCTCACAGCCACACTCTCTAAAGGCACAATCGATGCCGGATCACCAACACACTTCTTCACCAACATAATGTGAAAGACTTGATGAACCACTTTTAGTTCTGCTTGCAACTCTAACTCATAGGACACATTACCAACCTTTTTCAAGATTCTGTAAGGACCTACGTATCTAGGACTGAGCTTCCCTTTCTTGCAAAATCTCAGCACACCCTTCATGGGTGACACTTTCAGGAAAACCCAATCCTCAACCTCAAACTCTAAGTCCCTCCTCATCACATCAGCATAGGACTTCTGATGACTCTGAGATGTCCTTAGTCTTTATATCATAAGCTGAACTTTCTCCATAGCCTTATGAACTGAATCTGGCCCAAACAAAGCTGCTTCACCTACTTTGAACCAACCAACCGGTGACCTGTATCTACGCCCATAGAGTGCCTCATATGGGGCCATCTGAATACTGGAATAAAAATTGTTATTGTAGGCAAACTCTATGAGAGGTAGGTGATCATCCCAACTACCCTTGAAATCGATCACATAAGATCTCAGCATGTCCTTTAAGGTCTAGATGGTACGCTCTTCCTGACCATCCTGCGGATGAAATGCTGTGCTGAGATTCACCTGAGTACCAAGACATTTCTGAAATGATCTCCAAAAATGAGATGTAAACTGAGGACCCCTATCTAAGATGATAGACAAGGGAACCCCATGCAACCTTACTATCTCACTGATGTATAGTCTAGCATAGTCATCCACATAATCTGTAGTCTTGATAGCCAAAAAGTGAGCTGACTTAGTAACCCTGTCCACTATCACCCAAATGGAGTCATGCTGTCTATGAGTACAAGGTAAACCCGTAATGAAATCCATGTTGATCACCTCCCACTTCCAAGTAGGAATGCTAATATCCTGAGCCACACCTCTTGGTTTTTGATGTTCTACTTTCACCTGCTGGTAGTTGGGACATTTAGCCACAAAATCTGCGATATCCCTCTTCATGTTGTTCCACCAATAGACTTCCCATAGATCACGATACATATTTATGGCACCTGGATGAATAGAATATCTAGAATTATGGGCTTCTGTAAGGATTTGCTGCCTTAACTCACCCACATTTGGTACACATAAATGACCCTGGTAGCGAAGTACACCATCTTCCCCTTTAGAGAAGAACTCTACTCTCTGCTGATGAACTGCACCTTTTAACTGGAGTAATATGGGATCACTGTCTTGTTTCTCTTTCACCTTCGCTACTAATGAAGATTCTGACCCATTCTCGACTATCATACCACCATCTTTCGTATCCATGAGGAAAACTTCTAAGCGAGCAAGCCTATGAACATCCCTGGCTAATTCTTTCCTCTCTTTCTCAACATGTGACACACTACCCATGGACAGTCTGCTGAGGGCATCAGCCACTACATTAGCCTTACCCGGATGGTAGAGCACATTCATATCATAGTCTTTGAGGAACTCAATCCACCTTTTGTGATGAAGATTCAATTATTTCTGGGTGAACACATACTGGAGGCTCTTATGATCTGTGAACACATCTACATAGACACCATACAAATAATGTCTCCAAATCTTTAGGGTAAACACAACTGCTGCAAGCTCAAGATCATGAGTCAGGTAGTTCTTCTCATGAATCTTAAGCTGCTTGGAGGCATAAGCTATGACCTTACCATGCTGCATCAAGAAATATCCCAGGCCAACCATAGATGCATCACAATAAACCGCGAATCCATCTAAACCCTCTGGTAAAGTTAACAGGGGAGCTGTAGTCAACCTGGTTTTCAACTCTAGGAAAATCTTCTCACACTCATCTAACCCTTGAAACTTGACCTTTTTATGAGTCAACTTGGTCAATGGGTCAACTATGGATAAAAATCCTTCAACAAACCTCCTGTAGTAACCAACAAAACCCAAGAAGCTTCTGATGTCTGTCAGAGAGGTGGGTCTGGGCCAGTTCTTCACTACCTCAATATTTTGAGAATCAACTCAGATTCCCTCACTAGACACCACATGACCAAGAAAAGCAACTATTTTCAACCAGTATTCACACTTACTGAACTTGGCAAATAACTGGCGATCCTTGAGAGTTTGCAATACCACTCTCAAATAGTCTTCATGCTCTTCCTTGCTTCGAGAATATATGAGTATATCATCGATGAAGACAATGACGAACAAGTCTATATACTACTTGAACACTCTGTTCATCAAATCCATGAAAGTTGTAGGATTATTCATTAGTCTAAAACACATGACTACAAATTCATAGTGACCATACCGAGTTTGGAAGGCTGTCTTTAAAATGTCAAAATTTCTGACTCTGAGCTGATGATAGCCGGATCTGAGGTCTATCTTAGAGAAGCAACTAGCACCCTAAAGCTGGTCAAACACGTCATCAATGCTGGGGATGGGATACTTATTCTTGATTCTGACTTTGTTCAACTGACGGTATTCGATGCACATCTTGAAAGAACCATCTTTCTTATGCACAAAAAACACTGGAGCACCCCATGGAGAGATGCTGGGTCTAATGAAGCCCTTATCTAAAAGGTCTTTCAATTGTTCCTTCAATTCCTTAATCTCAACTGGAGACATTCTGTAAGCAGGAGTCAAAATAGGCTGGCTATCTGGAAGGAGATCTATTTCGATGTAGATTTTCCTTTCGGGAGGAACTCTGGGAAGATTTTCTCAGAAAACATCTGGGAATTCATTCACCACTAGGACTGACTCAAGAGTTGGGGTCTCAGAGTTTGAATCCTTAACCCGAACAGGATGATAGATATACCCTTTGGAAATTATTTTTTTGGCTTGAAGGTAAGAGATGAATCGACCTACATGCACTGAGGTATTTCTCTTCCACTCTAAGACTGGCTCGTTTAGAAACTGGAATCAAACGATCCTAGTTTTACAATCAACTGAGGCATAACAGGAATGTAACTAATCCATGCCTAGAATAATATCGAAGTCAGTCATTTCTAACTCTACAAGATTGGCTGAGGTGACTTTTTGGGAAACTGAGACAGGGCAATTTCTATATACCCATCTAGCTATAATAAGATCGCCAACTAGAGTAGAGACTGATAAAGGTTTTGGGAGGATTTCTAGGCTGACACCGAAATTTACTAGTATATAAGGAGTTACAAAACAAAGGGTAGCCCCTGGGTGTAACAATGCATAAACATCTAAATGGAAGACTTATAACATAGTCGTGACCACTCGGGAGAATCCTCCTAGTCCTGTCGAGTCTGAAGGGCATACAACCTATTCTGGCACTGACTGCCACCTGCACTAGATGAGGCACCTTGCTGAGCCGGGCGACCTGCTAGAGCTATTGTGGAGTAAGCCTGATTCTGCGAGCGAGTATCCCTGTCCTTCTGAGAAGTTATTGGGTACTCTTTTATTCTATGGCCTAACTTACCACACCCGAAATAATTACCACTGCCTACCATACACTCACCTTGGTGGTTCCTAACACACTTCTTTCAAACTGGATAAGTTTACCCGCTAGTAACTGTACCTTGGGACTTAGAGGCGCCTCTACTGAGAGTAGTTAAATTCACCTGTTCTAGCTCTTTTGCTGTCTTTTCTCCTTTTCTTGATCTTCTCCTCTTCGATCTGCTGGGCATAAGTCACCAACTTGGAAATATCCATCTTCTTAACCAGCATAGCAGTCTTGCACTCCTTGACCACATCATCAGACACACGAGATACGAACTTACTCATGCGAGCCCTCGAGTCAGCTACCATTGTCGGAGCATACTTAGATAACTGAGTAAACTTTAGTACATACTCTTTCACACTCATATCATTCTGCTTCAAGTTGATGAACTCTAGGACCTTGGCTTCCCTGAGATCAAGTGGGAAAAACCTATCCATAAATGCAGTCTTGAAGTGGTTCCAATCCACTAGACCTACATTAGCAACACGAGACTCCTTCCATTGTTGATACCAAGTATAAGCCACTTCTTTCAGCTGGTAAGCGGCTAAGTCTGCACTCTCGACCAAAGTGACCCATAATCTCTGTCACCTTTTGAATTTCATCAAAAAATTCCTGTAGATCCTTTTTAGACTTGGACCCATGAATCTCAAAAGGGTTCATCCGAGTGAAGTCTCAAATTCTAGCTGCGACAGAGTTAGTCTGAGATGGAGCTGGTTCCATAGCCTGCTAGTTCACCTGAGTGGTCATGGACTGAGAAAGCACCTGAAAAGCAGCCCTAAATTTGGCATGAGTGACTTGCTCATTCAGAGGGTCTGCTGGAGTTGCTGGTGCCTGCTAGTTCCTTGCGTTGGCTTTTCTGCGAGACATTTTCTGAATGTGTAGAGCATGAGTTAGAAGGAGATTAAATAGAGTTCTTACTTTATAGCACGAGATGGAAAAGAATAAAGTAAAGTTTTTCCTCCTGATGTCTCATAGCTTCTCCCCCATAAGTATGACACACTTCAAACCCATGCAGAAGACTCTAATTGACCCAACTTTTAGACACCCTAGGACACTTGAACCTGATGCTCTGATACCAAGTTTGTCATACTCCGAGGCTACCCCCTTGACGCAACACGGTTCTTAGTGTCATAAGTTACCCCAAGCTAACCCATGGTCTGGCATATCTAGACAAATTCTAATAAAATATGAACTGCGCAGAAAACTGAACTGATCTCAATATATATAAGTTAGAAAAAAAGAAATCCAAATATGTATGAATATATAATAAAAATGAAAATATAGTAAGCTTGAAAATAAAACTGACAACCCAATAGCTGATTCTAGTTCAATGTCTGAAAGCCTCTAACTAATGTTAATTGTTGGGATAAGTCCCCAGCTAACTCTAATAGTCTAAAAATGAAATATAAAATTGAATAAAGTAAGCATAATTATCGTCCTCAAACTATGAGGACTTACCACTGAGCTGCTGAGTAAGGACTGGAAAGTCGCACTAAGCGCGGTCTGGATACTGAACGCCTGAACCTACATCATGATAAGATATATCACAAAAGTATGCATCAGTATTTCAAATATATTAAGCATGCAGGATATATGCAAAGCTGTACAACATAAATACTGAACATGAAAATACACACAGAAGCATGAACTGAAGGATAAGATGAATGCAGCGACGAAGTAGCTAACATGAACACTATAACATGCTTAACTGAACTTAATTACTGAAATAGATACTGAGTACAAGGTCAATGCTATATGAGTCTGACTGTGGGAGCTACTACTAATCGATATACCCCAAGCTGAGCTAATTATGGGGCCAACCTGTAACTCTGGATGGAAGGGTGATCATACCTTTCCAAGGGTACAAACAATTCTGATGTGGATCCACTAAATTGATATCCACAAGGGACAAGGGTGTCAAGCCTAATCTGACGGGTGACCCTTTTTGAACCTACGGTGGCGCTGTAGTTCTGGGACTTAAGGACTGCTACCAAAGGTCTCAGCCTAAATTGGCGGGTGAGCCTTTATCCCTTTGCCCACTCGGTGCTAAGTCTACTCCCAACTGATTACATAAGCAATGAATGCAAAATCTGAAATGCTGGATAGCTCAAATACTGATAATCATCTTAGAATGCCATATAATAATCCTGAAATTGATAACATTCTAATTCTGAAGCATAACTGTCTGAATCATCTGACTAGCAATTATAAATTATGAGTACGTAATTAACACAAGCTAGGGTTACTAAGCTCTGAACATATGTATATCCTAGGTTCCCAATAAAACATGTAATAATTATCATACAAGCAATAAAATCTAAATTGCAAGAATTTCATAAAGTTTAGGAACCCTAGTCTGAAAAACTAATTGAGAACTAAGGAACTGAACTGAATCTAGGGACTCAATGGGTGAAAGGAACCGATTGATGAAATCCCACATACTTAGAAGAAGATTCTACGGATGAACCTTTGGATCTTGGGGCTGAACTTGAAGAAGACCTTCTTCTTGTTCTTGAGAGGAAACTGACGCTTCTTTTCTCTATTTATCTAAGTGTCAGATGATTTCTAGGAGAATGGGATGTTTAGGTAGTTTTTGACTAATTAATTAGGCTTAGACTAAGTAAAACGATGTGCCTTAGGCCTTAAAAGAGACAGGAGAAGTCTGGGGATGCCCCTGGAAATTTTAAAAGAAAAGCTACTGAAATTCGTGACTCAGGTTCCACGGATAGATTTTACGGTATGTAGATGCTTCTACGACCCATAGAAACACTATCGTGGTTTCTGGCCTTTTTGTTGAGCCTCAGGTCTGATTTTCACGAACTGGGTTCATGACTCATGGATCATTCCATGGTCCGTAGAACCAGTTCATGGTTCTTAGAGAAATGGTAGGCCTCAGGTATGAGTTCCACGTACCCAATCCATGGGTTGTGGATCAATCCATGATTCATAGACACTGGTCATGGTTCTTAGACCAGATCATCTGGTCTCTGATATGATTCCACGGGCTCAGTCCATGGCTTATGGACTATTCCATGACTCATGGATCAGGCTGACACTTGGAAAAATTTATTTTTCTAGCTTTTCTGAGCTGGGTCTAGGCTTGGGAGTTCTGGGGTGTTACTGTTATGGTACTTGAGGTAGTTGAGATGCAGACACTATAGGTTTGAGAGAGTGAAGTGCGAATGAGGTCCATATAGTGTTGTAATTGCATATACCTTGCTTATCTCGTGTGACTTGATGTGTCTATTAGTGACTGTTATGTCCTTCACTGTTATACTTGCTATGCTTATCGATGACTATTATATCCTTCACTGTTATACTTGCTATGTTTGTTGGTGACTATTATGTCCTTGACTATTATACTTGCTATATTTGTTGGTGACTATTACGTCCTTGACTATTATACTTGTTATTTTTGTTGGTAACTATTATGTCCTTATCAGTTTACACTTGTCATGTCTGTAAATGAGGGTTATTGTCTGATTGTGATAATTTCTTGGTGAACTTGGGAAGTGGGTGAGAATCTATAATTAATGGTAAGTGACTGAATGTGAATGAATGACTAATGATACACGTGAGTTTTAGAGAGAGAATTCTTGTGATTATAAGGAAGGGTCTAGAGAGAACTGCTAAAGTTAATCAAAACTTGGAAAGTTAACTCAATTCTTGTGAGATGTAGTAGGGTAAGTACGAGGTGTGATATTTTACGTATGCTTGAGTTGGAATTCTCTGTGCAAGTGATGGTATTGAGATTATTTGTTATATGTTGACCTCTATGTGTGTATCATGTGAACTAATATTAGTCGGTCAATGATATCTAGCAGTACATGTGGTGTAATTATACTACTCTTGCTACACCCTTTTTGGGTGTAGATGTGTGACAGGTTGACTGATGTTTCATTACTTGAATTGAAGATCCTCCATCAGCAACTTCAGTATTCGATTCTGAATACAAAAATTATGTCCAGTGTTTCTTGTCATATCCCTTATTTTAGAAGCTCTTGTATATGTCTAGACCAGGTCTTGGGAAGGGTAATATTTATTGTTTTTCAAAAACCCTTGTGTAACTTCAAGCTTAATGAAGTATTTATATTTATGATTTGCCTCTTTATTATAAGCATGTTGAACCGCTTAAAAAGACTTTCGCTTAATCATGATGGGTAAGTATGGGGTTTCTCCTATCGAATTAGAATCGAGTAGGTGCCCGCATAGCCTACCGTATTTTAGGTCGTGACATTTAGAGGCATTGCAAGCAAATAATAAGACATCACAATCTATTGAGATCACCGAAAACAAGAACATGAAAGAAGTGAATGCTATATTGCCTACAAAAGGGCTAAAAACTCTTGGGATTTTCCAAACATTGCCACTCCCACTCAATACCAAACACCCACATATCAATCTCCCGCACCAACACATAATTATCAAACATCTCTTTATAACCCTGTTGCGTATCCTGTTTATAACACATAACCCACAAATTTTAATTTTTCTACACCAACATTTCAATAACACCAGCTTATCAAGATCCACCAAGATATAAATGATACTATCGATTCGAAAGTCCTTAAGCCAATTTTGAGAGAAATCCACCCAAATAATATACTCCTTTGGCTAAGCCCATCCCAATTATATGAGAGATTAAAGGTTGCTAGCTATATTACTCTCATTCCTGCACTAGTGATGGATACATGTCATGACTCAGATGGGGCCGTGAGTGGCACCGACACTAACCCTTCTGTGGAAGAACCAAACAACCCAAAACATATATAGACTTAGCTAACCCCAAGAGGAAAGATAACAAATTCACTTAAACCATAATTGAATCAATATTAATGAAGTAATGAAAGAATGTGCAAAAAAACATTCAACTAATTCATCCCCAGAAATTGAAAGTTATCGTCCATTACTACTAAACCAACATAGTCTAAGAATCTAACATTAACTAAAAATAGTAAGATAAAGAGTTACATTGCTCGAAGGAGGGAAAACAACTCACGGAAGATCCATGGCGACCTGGAAGATAGTGCTCACTCTTGATTTTGTAGTCAGTCGCTCTACTCTAGCCGATGTTGCATCTCAACCTCTGGAATAAAGTCTTCCCTCAAAAAAATAAGAGCATAGGGTAGTATCAGTACAACACAATACATACTATTGGTATCATAGGCTGACCCAACAGTAGAACACGAAAGCAGTAAAACATATAACCACTAATAGGAATCCAACACTTAACATATAAGCAATCATCAGATAGTCTTGCAAGTCAATTCAACAACAACTAAGTCAAGTTCATGCTTCATAGCAATAATATCATAATATGCAACAGACAAAGGTGTACACATATGCTATGGGTCTTATGGCTGCCCACTAACTATGTCCTGCAGGGGACCCTAGGCTGTCCATGTACCATACCAACGAGTTATCCGCTCTACTTATCATACCAGTGAGGTATCCATTCCATATCAATGTATCCATATAATGTCTGTATAGCTGGGTTCTTAGACCCGTATTCCCATCAAGCATTCTGTGCTCAAGGCACTATTTATACTTAGCCATTTCAGCTTACTTATCGCTTTCTGTTCATTTAGCTATTTCATACAAGCATAATAGGAAAAACATATATAATACCATCACATTCGATGAACAATCACAGATTATATAATTTCACTACAAACATGGAACAATGTGAGTCTTAACTCCAATTCAAACAATAACATACCTCGAGTGAAGATATAATACCCACAAGCTAGTTCACCACCGCCTTGTCCTTTCTTAATTCTATGGAATGCATAAGGTCTAGAAATAATAATGCATAAGAGTGATTAGCCAATTACCCTTCATTTCAGGACTTCGGAATCAAACCTAACTATTCTACCCATTATATGAGGTTTCTAACATTCCCAAGGGTCTAATAAGCCATAATTCAGTCCTATTGCATTTATAGGATCATTATTCAAGGTTTCTATCCAACTTCATAGTCTTTCCACCATTTTAAGCCTAAAAGTATCACCTTTATGGAACCCAAGGTTCCCTACTAGCCTTAATCATGTTAAGAACTAATAATTTCATACTAGAACTTAAAGAAACACAATATAAAATTCATTCTAGGTGATTTTACACCTACCCATAGGGTTCTTCCCAAAGTTTGTCCTAGGTTTTAATTACAAGAAATCCACCATTAATTATTTTCCATAAGGTCTATGGAAGATAATTAATCAATAAAATAAGGGTTCTATGGATTACTTACCTTAAACAATGGAGTGTGCCTTAGTTTTCTTGGGAAAACTGCTTTGGAGAGCTCTAGAATAAAGTTGAGTTATGTGGGAAATAACTCAGAAAATTTGCAGAATGCACATATATATTGCCTATAATCCCATTGACGAATGACTCTCCATTGTGATGGATCATTGCAATGATATACTGCTCGTTATGATGGACCATCGTGATGAGCCATCCTCCATTTCTATGATGAACTCATAGGCATCCTAGGATTCCAATCCATGAAACACAAGAGGCCTCATCTTTACAAACTTGAGTACATGCTCCCTACCAGTAATCACAAGGCCTGTTACTAGTTTAGAAAATATGCCTATCTTAAAAGAAGCATATAATCATGGTGCCACAACTGCAGCATGCTCGGTCACCAGATAATGGACAATAGGAACAACATGGGCATCTCCATATCATGCCAAGCCACTAAGGAAGTTCAAAACTTGCTGGATCACGTCAGATGACAATGAGACCTGTGCCACACCTCCCTGAACTAAGTGTACATCTGTCCGTTGGAGTGGCTCTACCACTTCTTTCTGGTCAACTCAAACCTGTTCCTCTACTACAACTTCCAGAGCATTATCTTACGGAAGAGAAAATGTTAACCTTTATGAGCCGGATCCACAACTCGAGCTCCACTCGTGATTGATGCACCTTCCCTACCCTCTTTTCTCTTGCTCTACCTCTGACTCTGACCCTACCATGAGCTGTATCCTTGACAACTAGCTTAGGTGCTGCTGATCAAGCTTCAGACAAACGTGTCCTCACCATCTACGTGAACAAGAGTGAAAGGGTTAGATACTAATTTGGTTTGCGATATTAATTGGAATCAATTTATAGAACGAGGAATGAAAGAAGTTGAGGTTTCCTAAAGTCCTATCGCCTCTTGCTGAGAAGTACAAACATCTTCATATCATTCTTTAAGACTCTACTAGACTCGTTCTAGTATGATGAGATCAATGAACCCAAGGCTCTGATACTAACTTTGTCATGACCCAGATGGGGCCGTGAGTGTCACCCACACTAACCCTCCGGTGGGAGAGCCAAACATCCCAAAACCAATCTAGACTTAGCTAACCCCAAGATAAAAGATAACAAATTCACTTAAAACATAATTGAATCAATATTAATAAAGTAATGAAAGAATGTGGGAAAACAATATTCAACTAATGCATCCCTAAAAACTGAAAGTCATCGTCTAGAACTACTAAACCAACATAGTCTAAGAATCTAACATCAACTTAAAATAGTAAGATAAGGAGTTCCATTGCCCGAAGGAAGGACATCAACTCCTGGAAGATCCATGGTGGCCTGGAAGATAGTGCTCACTCTTGAATTTGAAGTCAGTCGCTCTACTCTAGCTGAGTCGCATCTCAGCCTCTGAAACATGGTCTACACTCAACAAAATAAGAGCATAGGGTAGTATAAGTAAAACACAATATGTACTGGTAGGTATAATAGGTCGACCCAACAGTATAACATAAAAGCAGTAAAACATATAACTAATAATAAGAATCCAACACTTAACATATAAGCAATCATCAGATAGTCTTGCAAGTCAATTCAAAAACAACTAAGTCAAGTTCATACTTCATAGCAAAAATATCATAATATGCAATATACAAAGGTGTACACACATGCTATGGGTCTTATGGCTGCCCACTAGCTATGACCTGCAGAGGACCCTAGACTATCCATCTACTATACTAGTGAGGTATCCACTCCACTTATCATACCATCAAGGTATCTGTTCCATAACAATGTATCTATATAATGTCTGTATAGCTGGGTTCTCAAACCTGTATTCTCATCAAGCATTCAGTGCTCAAGGAACTATTTATACTTAGCCATTTCAGCTTAATTACCACTTTCTGATCATTTAGCTATTTCATACAAGCATAATAGGAAAAACATATATAATACAATCACATTTGAAGACCAATCACAGATTATATAATTTCACTACAAACATGCAATAATGTGAGTCTTAACTCCAATTCAAACCATAACATACCTCGAGTGAAGATATAACACCCGCAAGTTAGTTCACTACTGCCTTGTCCTTTCTTAATTATCTGGAATGCATAAGGTCTAGAAATAATAAGGCATAAAAGTGATTAGCCAATTACCCTTCATATCAGGCCTTGAGAATCAAATGAATAAGAGTGATTAGCCAATTACCCTTCATTTTAGGCCTTGGGAATCAAACCTAACTATTCTACCAATTATATGAGGTTTCTAACATTCCCAAAGGTCTAATAAGCCATAATTCAGTCCTATTGCATTTATAGGATCATTATTCAAGGTTTCTAATCAAGTTCATAGCCTTTCCACCATTTTAAGCCTAAAAGTATCACTTTTACTTAATCATGTTAAGAACTAATAATTTCATGCTAGAACTTAAAGAAACACAACATAAGATTCATTCTAGGTGATTTTACACCTACACATAGGGTTCTTTCCTAAGTTTATGCTAGGGTTGAATTGCAAGAAATCCACCATTAATTCTTCCCCGCAAGGTCTAAGGAAAATAATTAATCAATAAAATAAGGGTTCTACAGATTACTTACCTCAAACAATAGAGTGTGCCCTTGTTTTCTTGGGAAAACTGCTTTGGAGAGCTCTAGAATGAAGTTGAGTTATGTGGGAAATAACTCAGAAAAATTGCAGAATGCACATATATATTGCCTATAATCCCATCGATGAACGACTCTCCATTGTGATGGATCATTGCACTGATAAACTGCTCGTTGTGATGGACCGTCGTGATGAGACATCCTTTGTTGCTATTATGAACTCATAGGCATCCTAGGATTCTAATACAAGAAACACAAGAGGCCTCATCATTACAAACTTGCAGAAGAGTTCATGCTCGCTACCAGTCATCACAGGGCCTGTTACTGGTCTAGGAAATATGCCTATCTTAAAAGCAGCATCTAATCACGGTGCCACAGCTGCAGCATGTTGGGTTACCAGATAATGGACAACAGGAACAACATGAGCATCTCCATCTCCTGCCAAGCCACTAAGAAAGTTCAAAACTTGCTGGATCATCTTAAATGACAATGGGACATGTGCCACACCTCCCTGAACTAAGTGTGCGTCTGTCCTGTGGAGTGGATCTGCCACCTTATTCTGGTCAACTCAAACCTCTTCCTCTACTAAAAATTCTAGATCATTATCTTACAGAGGAGGAGATGTTAACCTTTCACGAGCCAGATCCACAACTTGAGCTCCACTTGTGATCAGTGCCCCTCCCTTACCCTCCTTTCTATTGATCTACCTCTGAATCTGACCCTACCAAAATTCGTAGCCTCGACAACTGGCTCAGGTGCTGCTGCTCAAGCTTCAGACAAACATGTCCTCACCATCTGCGAGAACAAGAGTGAAAGGGTTAGATACTAATTTAATTTGTGATACTAATTGGGATCAAGTTATAGCACAAGGACTGAAAGAAGTTGAGGTTTTCTAAAGTCCTATTGCCTCTTGCTGAGAAGTACAAATGTCTCCATATCATTCCGCAAGACTCTACTAGACTCATTATAGTATGATGATATCAATGAACCTAGGGCTCTGATACTAACTTTGTCATGAGCCAGATGGGGCCGTGAGTGTTACCAACACTAACCCTATGGTGGGAGAACCAAACAACCCAAAACCAATCTAGACTTTGCTAACCCTAATATAAAAGATAACAAATTCACTTAAAACATAATTAAATTAATATTAATAAAGTAATGAAAGAATGTGGGAAAAAAACATTCAACTAACGCATCCCTAAAAACTGAAAGTCATCGTCTAGAACTACTAAACCAACATAGTCTAAGAATCTAACATGAACTAAAAATAGTAAGATAAAGAGTTCCATTGCCCGAAGGAGGGACATCAACTCTTGAAAGATCCATGGCAGCCTGGAAGATAGTGCTCACTCTTGAATCTGTAGTCAGTCGCTCTACTCTAGCCGAGGTCGCATCTCACCCTCTGAAACACGGTCTGCACTCAACAAAAGAAGAGCATAGGATAGTATAAGTAAAAAATAATATGTACTGGTAGGTATCATAGGCCGACCCAACATTATAACATGAAAGCAGTAAAACATATAACTAGCAATAGGATTCCATCACTTAACATATAGGCAATCATCAGATAGTCTTGCAAGTAAATTCAACAACAACTAAGTCAAGTTCATACTTCATAGCAAAAATATCATAATATGCAACAGACAAAGGTGTACACACATGCTATGGCTCTTATGGCTACCCACTAGCTATGACCTGTAGAGGACCCTAAGATGTCCATGTACCATACCAGCGAGGTATCCGCTTGGCTTATCATACCATCAAGGTATCCGTTCCATATCAATGTATCTATATAATATCTATACAGCCGGGTTCTCAGACCTGTATTCTCATCAAGCATTCGGTACTCAAGGCACTATTTATACTTAACCATTTCAGCTTACTTGTCACTTCCTATTCATTTAGCTATTTCATACAAGCATAACATGAAAATCATATATAATACAATCACATTCGAAGACCAATCACAGATTATATAATTTCACTACAAACATGTAACAATGTGAGTCTTAACTCCAGTTCAAACCATAACCTACCTCGAGTGAAGATATAACACCCATAATCTAGTTCACCACTGCCTTGTCTTTTCTTAATTCTCTGAAATGCACAAGGTCTAGAAATAACAATGCATAAGAGTAATTAGCCAATTACCCTTCATTTCAGGCCGTGGGAATCAAACCCAACTATTCTACCCATTATATGAGGTTTCTAATGTTCCCAAGAGTCTAATAAGCTATAATTCAGTCCTATTGCATTTATAGGATCATTATTCAAGGTTTCTACCCAACTTCATAGCCTTTCCACCATTTTTAAGCCTAAAGGTATCACCTTTATGGAACCCAAGGTTCTCTACTAGCCTTAATCATGTTAAGAACTAATAATTTCATGCTAGAACTTAAGGAAACACAATATACGATTCACTCTAGGTGATTTTACACCTACCCATAGGGTTCTTCCCTAAGTTCATTCTTCTAGGGCTTAATTGTAAGAAATCCAACATTAATTCTTCCCCGCAAGGTCTAAGGAAGATAATTAATTAATAAAATAAGAGTTCTACGGATTACTTACCTCAAACATTTTATTATGCCCTAGTTTTCTTGGGAAAACTGCTTTGGCGAGCTCTAGAACGAAATTGAGTAATGTGGGAAATAACTCAGAAAAAATGCAAAACACACATATATATTGTCTGTAATCCCATCGTCGAACGACTCTCTGTTGTGATGGATCATCGCTATGATAAACTGCTTATTATGATGGACCATTGCGATGAGCTATCCTCCATTTCTACGAGCGAGAATTTCTAGAACACGGTGATCTCTCTCCTAGACCTCTATTTCACAACACACCTTATTTAATAGACACCATGAATTATTCCCAATGCGACAACTATCATATCCGGAGTTCTATAACTCTGATTCTCGTCCTGAAACTTCTTACAAGATCCTACGACAGTTGGCTATCCTAAAATAGGCACCACACTACCATAAAGTGACATACAACGTGCAAAATACCCCTTAGGCATTGAACACTATAATTTAATCTGAGCTTACAGTAGCCTGAGATTTTCAAATCTCACAGAGTGACTTTTCTAGCCGGGTACTAATGCCTTAATTCAACGTAACAATAAAATAGATTTTTATAGTACACATGCAAAATGGCTCGATCCCACTAAAATTTGTGCTTGTCAGTCAGGGATGAAAGGGCACACCACAGAAGAACGTCAAACTTTGAAAGATAGAATTCGAACATTAATTGATACCAAAGTGATACATCTGAAAAAGCCTAATGATAAATAATTTTCTAAGCATGAGTTGCACCTAGTTAGCATTGTTGAAGATGACATTATATTATTTTTTCGTCCCGGGCTCACCGAGTACTTGAAATATTATTTTGAATTTTATTAAATTTGTAATGGTGATATGTACTTGGAGCAAGATGAAGTTTCTTTTATGCTTTTTTTTATATAATTGGAACTACGTTTGACCTGATTCCTATTTAAGAGGGATATGTAGGTGCTCATGTGAAGTTCGGTCTTCCCCTTTTAATCATGTAACTGGGGCAGAATTCCTGCCATTGAAAGAATCATTTCTACAAGTTCAAGGCTAACAAGAAATGAAATTGGGTAGAAATTTTTGAGGAGTGCTCGAAAATTTCATCAAGGATTGCATCTTAAGACAGCCAGGAGAAATACAAATTCAAAGTCCACACGGTTAAATTTGTGACAAGAAACAAAAGATGAACAGAGGCTCGAATCAATCTTCCCCTTTTAAGACTTGCAATTTTTCTTTGAGAACAGGAATGACAGGTACAATCACGCTAGGATGTTGTATCGTCAATGATAAAATTACAAAGGCTAGGGTCCTTTTGAATCTCTAAAGTGCTAAATTTTCTAAGTTATAAATTAGGGATGAATTTTTTAAGGGGGCCTAAAAAGTTTCAAAGGTAACATCTTAAGACACTAGATGCAGTGCAGGTTCAAAATCCAAAGACAAGCAAAGGTACGAGTCAATTTTTTTCTATTAAAATTTACAATTTTTCTTTGAATGCAGAAATAGAAGACACAATTTCAGAAATTATCATAGCAATCAAATTGCAACACAAGAACAATTGCATCAGGATACTATAAACTACTAAGTTGTATCACGCTATTATTAGGCTACCGAATATTTGAATTAGGCTACTTTGCGCTATTGAATATTTGAATGAGGTTACTTTCGGCTAAGCTACTACTAATAAGGCTACTAGAAATTGGGCTACTACAAATAAGGTTAAGCATTACCCTCTCAACTATTACCCGAGGCTAAACATTATCCTTTGGAAGTTGATTGGATTAAGTACTACCTTTTCAAGATGTTACCCAAGGTTAAGAATTGTCCTTTGGAGGTTGATTGAGTTAAACACTACCTTTTCAAGAAGTTACCCGAGGCTAAGCATTGTCCTTTGGAAGTTGATTGGGTTAAGAGCTACCTTTTCAAGAAGTTACCTGAGGCTAAAAATTGTTCTTCAGAAGTTTATTGAGTTAAGCACTACCTTTTTAAGAAGTTACCCAAGGCTAAGCATTGTCATGTGGAAGTTGATTGGGTTAAGCACTATCTTTTCAAGAAGTTACCTGAAGCTATGCATTGTATTCTAAAAGTTGATTAGGTTAAGCACTACCCTCTCAAAGGTTTTCCAAGGCTAAGCATTGTCCATTGGAAGTTGTCTGGATTAAGTACTATGCTCTCAAGAAGTTACCTGAGGCTAAGCATTATCTTCTGGAAGTTGATTGGGTTAAGAACTATCCCCTCAAGAAGTTACCTGAGGCTAAGTATTATCCTTTGAAAGTTGATAGGGTTAAGCACTATCCTCTCAAGAAGTTACCCGAGGCTAAGCATTGTCTTTTGGAAGTTGATTGGGTCAAGCACTACCCTCTCAAAAAGCTATCCGAGGCTAAGTATTTTCCTTAGGAAGTTGATTAGGTTAAGTACTACCTTTCAAGATATTGCTCGAGGCTAAGCATTGTCCTTTGGAAGTTTATTTGGTTAAGAACTACCTTCTCAAGAAGTTACCTGAGGCTAAGCAATGTCCTTTTCAAGTTGATTGGGTTAATCACTACTTTTTTAAGAAGTTACCCGAGGTTAAGCATTGTTCTTTGAAAGTTGACTGAGTTAAGCACTAGCCACTTAAAAAGTTACCTGAAGCTAAGCATTGTCTTCTGGAAGTTGATTGGGTTAAGCATTTCCTCCTCAAAATTTATTAAGGTAAAGCACTGGCTTATGGATACTGAACAAGCTAAGAATGACTATCTCAAAGTTGTATAAAGTTGAGTGCTACTTTTCTAAATGTCGTACAGGCTAAGCACAATCTTCCCAAAAAGTTTAACTATGGATAATTGTCGTCTCTTCAAATTTATATTGGCTAAGCATTGTTTTCTTCAAACAGATACGTTTTCTTATCTTCTACCATTATTATTATTTTCTAGTATTACGACTCTTAGATTTTAGCTTGTGTCAGTTCATGCAATTACTAGAGTGCAATATTTCAAGACTATGTTCAGAAATATGAGGGTCACAGGCTCTATCAAGGGTACAATTGTCAAGATCTTGATTGCCACAGGCAGCACCCATAATTTTATGGATCTTGAGTTATCCAAAATATGTGGTTATTACTTGACAAAGATTCACCCTTTTTCTATATCACTAGCAAATGGTAACAAGATGCATAGTAACTCTGTGTGCAAGGGATTTGACTGGAGGATATAGGGTGTTCCCTTTTTCTTAGGCATGTTAACATTGCCACTTGGGGGTGCAATATGGTCTTGGGAATATAATGGATCATCACTCCGAGGGATATACTATGGAATTTCATGAGGTTGAAAATGGATTTCAAGTATAAGGGTCAGAAGGTATCCTTGAGAGGTATACAGACCCCTACACTAAAGCTGATTAAACAAAGACAGATGGACAAGTTATTAGCTAAGCCTGTTAGGCTTTCGGTCATGACTATAGTAGTTTTCTACCCATACGATGCATGTAACTCATGTCTATGGAGGTTGGAGGAGAAAGAGACTACTGAAACTGACAAAAATGAACTGCAAAGGTTGCTAGAGGAGTATAATGGCTTATTTGAGGTCCCAATTTGGTTGATATTGCACAGGGATCATGACCACATAATAATGTTGAAATAGGGGGCCTTTCTTATCAATACCAGGCCTTATAGGTACCCCAACATGCATAAGGAAGAGATTGAAAAATTAGTGAAAGAATTATTGAGCACAGGGATCATCGAAGATAGTGTTAGCCTTACTCCTCACCTATTCATGTTATGGTGAAGAAGAAGGATGGGAGATGGAGAATGTGTGTAGATTACAGAGAACTTAAAAATCAAATTGTGATCGATAAGTTTCCTATTCCAGTTATTGGAGAGTTGCTTGATGAACTGTATGGTGCCAATTTTTTTTTCAAAGATGGTTTAAGATATGGGTATCATCAAATCAAGATGAGGGAAAAGGACATTCCAAAGACAGATTTTAGGACTCACCTTGTTCATTTTGAGTTTTGGTGATGCCTTTTAGCCTCACCAATGCACCATTTACTTTCCAAAGTCTTATGAACAAAAATTTTCAACTCTACCTCAGCAAATTCATCCTTGTTTTATTTCATGACATATTTGTGTACAACACTACTTGGGAGAATCACTTAAAGCACTTAGGCCAGACTTTTGAGGTGTTGAGAGCTAATGTCTTATTTGTTAAGAAATCTAAGTGTGCCTTTGGAGTAACTCAAATTGCCAACTTGGGTCACATGATATTAACTAAGGGGTGTCTATGGATCAAGATAAGGTGCATATTGTCTTAAGCTGGCCATTGACTCAGACTATCAAGTCTCTAAGAGGATTCCTTCGCTTAATAGGCTATTACAAGAGATTTATGAGGGGTTATGGCACTCTTGACAGGCCTTTGACATACTTATTGAAGAAGGTGAATTTCACTTGGAGTGAAGAATCTACACAAGATATGGAGAAGATTAAAAGGCTCATCTCTTTAGCACCTATGTTAGCATTACTTGACTATACAAAGGAGTTTACTATAGAGACTGATACTTCAGGGTAAGGGATAGGAGCTGTGTTGGCTCAAGAAGGGAAGCCTATTGCTTTTTTCAGCAAAGGTCGATGTGGTAGAAATAAAGCTTTATCTGTATATGAACGAAGTTTCTAGCTCTTGTAAGTGAAGTTCAGAAATGGAGGCCCTACCTTTTAGGGAGATGCTTTACTATAAAAACTGACCATCACAGCCTTACATACCTATTGGAGCAAAGAATTACCACCCCAAGTTAGCGGAAATGGTTGATTAAACTCATGGGGTATGACTATACTATTGATAATAAGAACGGTAAGGAGAATACTGTGGACAATGCTTTGTGTAGAAATGAGACTCCTACTTAATTGTGTAGTATTTATGGTGATCAAGTAAAATTATTGGAGGAGGTCAATTGTTCTTGGAACTCAGATTAATTGCTGAAGGATCTTATACAACAATTGCAGGTAGGCTCATCTGCTAAACCTCATTGCAAGTGGCAGGCTGGAGTTTTGAGTAGAAAGGAAAAGATGGTAGTAGACAAGGATGAGCCTCTAAGAGGAATCTGATGGCTTATTATTATTCTAGTGCTATGGGGTGTCAGTCTGGTATTTCAACTACTTTGCATAGGCTAAAACTGGATTTTTATTGGAAGGGCATGAAGCAATCTATATATACCTTCATAAGAGAGTGTGATAATTTTCAAAGACGCAAACATGAAAATATACCTTACCCTGGCCTCCTACAACCTCTAACCATTCCAGAAATAGTATGGAAAGATCATTCTATGCAGTTTATTAAAGGTTTACCTAAAGCTAGGGACAAGACTTTTATATTTGTAATGGCATACAGATTCAGTAAAGTTTCTCACTTCATTGCCTTGAAGCATCCTTACATTGTATTAGATGTGGCACAAGATTTCATGGATAATGTTTTTAAGTTACATGGTGTGCCCCAATCCCTGGTCTCAGATAGGGATATGGTATTCACAAGCAAGTTCCGAACAGAGCTATTTAAACTACAAAAGGTCAAGTTGCTTACTTCTACTGCATACCATCCATAAATAGATGGTCAAACTGAAGTCATAAATAGATATTTAGAGTGCTATCTCATGTGTATAACCTTTGGGAGGCCTAATGAGTGGTATCAGTGGTTGTTATTAGCTGAGTGGTGGTATAACACTACCTTTGATTCAGCCACCAAAATGACCCCTTATGTTGTGGTTTATGGTGAACCTCTAGCCCCTCTTACCGTATATGCCATTTGATTCATACCTGGAGTGGGTGGATAGAAACTTACAAGCTATAGAGTCCATATTGAGGGTTGTGACGTCTAATCTTTTAAGAGCCCAGAGAAGGATAAAATCTCAGGCTGGTAAAGGCAGCACTGCCAGAGTCTATGCAATTGGTGATTGGGTTTATGTCAAGTTACAACCCTATAGATAACTCTCCCTAAAAGATCACTCCTTCCAAAAACGTTCAGCCAAATTCTGTAGACCCTTCCAGATCATTCAAACGATAGGTGTTGTAACTTACAGATTGGATCTGCCTATCCATTCACAATCGATCCAACCTTTCAAATCTCTCAGCTAAAGATAAGGATTGGTATACAACCAGTGTCTTCTATCTTGCCTATTCTCCATAATGAATATAGTTGTATTTTGCTTACTCCACAGTCCATTTTGGATAAGAGGTTGGTTCAACAGATGGTCATATTGCTACTTAGATATTGGTAAAATGGATGAACACAACTCAAGCAGATAGCATATGGGAAGATTTGCACAACTTTCAGACTAGATTCCCTACTTTCAATCCTTGGGGTCAAGGATTCTTAAAGGGGATGGTAGTTGTTATGATCCATTTTCCTATAGATTTCATAATTCAAAATGTGTATAATTCAATAAGTCCAGCTCGCTAGTTATTTAGAAAGTAAGCAAGTTATTTACTTGACAAACATGTGTGAGCCACACGAGTCCAGAAGTTAACCTCCCATTTACTTCCCAAAAGTTGTTATAAGCTACAGTAACTCTTATTGTGAGGCACTGATGAGTTTGATCAATAATATCTCTATCTCTTTTTCTCTCTCTAAATTGGTATCTCTCTTGAGTGATGTTCAAGGGTAATTCATCTTCTTACCCTTTAGATCCTCAGGTTCTCTCTTGATTAGGGGGAAATTGTACCTGCCAAGTGTTCGAGGTCTTCCCTCAACAAAATGAAATTATGCTTGACATTGGGGATTTCAAGGGGTAGCACAAACTGGATGAAATGATGAATTGAGTAAATGATTTATTCAAGCTTATGAGCTTAACCTTGGCAGCAGATTCAATGTTTGGCTCAAAATTAAGACTCATGTGGCTGCGGTAAAATATGCAGAAACTCCCAAAGTCTAACTATTTAATGGAATTCCCCAATTAACCAACCGCAAGGTGTTCGCTGATAAGCAATATGCTCCATCTGCCCTTCCAATCATTCTAACTGACATTGAATCCGATTTGGAAGATGGAAAATCAAAATATGACAAGTTGTTCGCTAAAATATGGCAGAGCAATTACTACTTTACGGTAAATACAACACCTATACTTCATATATTTATTGGAAATGTAGAGTCATGTAACTGTGATAAAGATGTTGAAACTGCAAACAAGTATATGAAAATAATGGCTAGTAAATTCATAGACCCACAAGCTGGTATTGAGCTTGAATTTGTTTTGGCAGACGAACATAAATACCTTTTTCCAAAGTCGATACAAATAGGTTGCTCAGTCAAGTTTTCCGTCAGGGATCATGGTTTATTCATTTTCATGGCCAAGAGTATATAATGTCATTTGACAAGAAATTCATGGGGCCTAACCAAAATATTAGGTGGTTTGATACTAGGAAGCCATCCTTTGTAATGGCACTACCAAGAGTCATTTAACTTCATCTCATATATCTTGATACTAGACCAATAACTTCAAAGGTCTTTGTAGAAGTGCTTGTATCATCTATGGAAAATGGCAATTCAAAAGCAGACAAAGTGTTCGGTGCACTTTCTAATGGGGTTTGCAAGGTATTTGATGCTACATTCACTTCATCACTTGTCAGGGTGTTCGATAAATCACCCGAAGAAACAGGAATGTTCAGCCATGCTGCTTTTCAGAAGATATATATGTTTTAACTTCTTTAGATGGTCAAGAATTTGTAATGCCACATTTTGCACAAGCTCTACCAATGAGATATGTGGAAGCTAACTCTCTTTATAATGGCTTGTCTAGATGGAAAATTAATTTGGTAGCATCTAACGACATGTATGTTAACATATTTTTCAAAAAGCCTACAATAATTGAGGGTCTATATCTTGATAAACTATTTTTTGAGAATAAGGGTGGTTTTTCACAGAATGAAATACAATATGATGTTGTGAGGATTGATGTTGAAAATGAAAAATTTAATGAGGTAAAAAGACATGTTGAATGTCTCTTTTCATGAGATCCCGGTGTGAGTCTGTTTATGGTTAAGATTGGTGAAATTGTGATGGTTAATTATGTATGTTACGGGGAATCAGTTCCAAAATTATGCACCAAAATGATCTTACTGAGACCATCAAGGCACACCTATTACTAGGATTATTGCTACTTCTCTAATTTTTAATTACTTTTATAATGATAACTTGAAAGGAAATACTCAATCTAAAGAAAGGAGGAAGCAGACATTAAGGGGACTCTTTGTATTTCCTTGTTTGTGACTGAGGAAGCAGACAATTGATATGTGTGTGGGAAGCTAAATACATGCCTAAAGATATAAAGTTTTGTGCCCTTACTCTTATTTCTGTTGTTTTACCTCAGTATCTTAACCTGGAACCAAAGCAGGAGGCACATGTTTATAATGGACTATCCCACAATAATGGCCAATATCTTTCATTTACCTGTGCAACATTTATTGTAGCTATTGGTGAGCAAAAAATAACATTTCTGATATATTATGGTAAAGAGTGAATTTTACCTCCTTGGTTAGTAAGTATCCAGCCAAACACAGAAAAATGGCTTTCAACATGCATATGTTAAGTGCAATAAATTCATCCCAAATAATGATTCGTGATTTGGTTTTATTTGGGACTATTTTCTTGTTTCAAGTAGTGCTTAAAAGCACAATGCCATTGAAGGAACCACCTGGTGCATGGGGTGATAAAAATTTAACATTTGAAGAAATAATGAAGCATCAAAATTTGTCAACAGACCAGTGTGCTTATTGGTATTTGACAATGATATATATTTCTACTAATGACATCTCATTTTGGATTGATACTATTGTTAGCCTAATAATCAATATTAATTTCATGTGTGCTTTGGAGTGCATCTCTATTACAGGCTAGCTTACAAGTATTGTGACTTGTAAATAGGTCATGGTTGTTCAACCTATTAAGTTAGTTCAGGGATACAGTGACACTTTACTATTATTTGAGACAATTGGTGAGGAGTGTGCTTGTCACGACCTGATTCTCGAACGTGATGACACCTACAATCATCCATTAGGCGAACCAATCCCCATAGCCCGGAACGGTTAGTAATGGGCTACCTTCTAACAATATAAGTGGAGGAACAGTTTAATAAGCGGAAGAAAATGAACATGACGAAGAAAATAGAAAATAGAGTAAAGATATACAATGCAGAAGCTACATCAATCCAAAACCTGGTATCATAGCGTATAAGAGCCAGGTCTACATAAGGAGTACAAGGGTCCAAAATAACATATACAAGTTGTCTCCGAGTAGAAGTAGAGTACATAATCTAAAGATGAACTAAAGCTAAGCTCCGGTCGACAAGAGCTCACCCTGAGTCCAGAATATCACCAAAACAGCTCCTCGCATGGGTCTCCCACGAGCTAGCGGTGATGGCTCACACTAGGATCTGCACCATAAGATGCAGTGTGTAGGGTGAGCACCAAATGTGAAGCATAAGGTACCCAGTAGGTATCATAGGCTGACTGGGCACATATAAGACAAAAGAGTAATAACAGACAAAATAGAAACAAGCAGTCACAGAAATCAACAGAAAAGTACACAGGAACTACCCCAAAGGGAAGACAACAAAACAACATACAAGGCTAGCAAGTAGAATATATATACACAGGCACATGTGAAAGTAATAAAAGATGCACCTGGGATCCTTGCAATAACAGCGTATATATAATAAGTTCTAGAAATTGACGGTATACTGGTAACCTCAAGTATAAGGAAAAGGGGCAAAGATTAAAGGTAGACATCCTTGGAAAACATGAAACAACAATCAACTAATCATATCAATTTCAAGTCTAGAAACTAGCATCCTAGCAATATCCAACTCCACACTTATAACAGTAACGGGGAACAATTCCGTAGTAAAATAACAAGAGTCTACCTATAGTCCCCCGGCTTCCATACAACTGAGGAATATAAAAAAGTGAAAACAAACCCTCCAGAATCCCATACTACTAGAGCATATAATCAACAAACAGAAAACAAGGGTAGTACCTCACACAGATGAATGATATGCTATGAAATGCCAAGATCGTGCAATCTCAGTGTCAGTATGTTACCCCCTCCGGTGCCCCAAAGGTCCAGTAAAGGCGAGATCCATGAAAGGATTTCTCCCAAGTACAACTGCTCCACCGTAAACCCCTACCCCCGATCACCCCTTTGCTCGTAGCACTTGGTCCAGAATGACAGGGTCCATGGAGGTTTACTCGTAGACCATATACTACACTCTAACCTCAAAATACCCTCCGGAGTACCACCAGATCCAACTAGTCACAAATGCTCGAAATGAGTGCCTGAATCCTATCCAGGTCTAAATCAATGAAATAAATGCAGTAAAAATCCCTCCAAAGGTGCCCGGGTATCTCCGTGTCTAAAACAGTAGTAAACAGACTGTTGCTCAACTTTACCGAGTCTATAAACCATCGCTTACCAATAACGAAACCAATCTAGCACTCGGTCCACCCGAGTCCAATATAGGATACAAAATCTGAGACATCTCTCTCCTTTAAATTTTCTTACCCCAAGAAGATCTATAAAAGGGATACCAAACCGTTCAATAACACATTTTACCAAAACTGGGCCCCCGAGGACATGCAAGGTTTAGAAATCATAAATAATGGGCCCAAAGCCAAAACCATAGAGAAATTGAGTATTAAACCATTTTTATATGCATGGGAATGATATGATCAAACACAAATAGCCGCCCCGCAGCTCACAATCAACCTAACGCCCCTGCATAGGCTCCACAACTACTCAACAAGCATAACCAACCTAGAAGGATATTTCTATGTCCAGGACTCATACACATTCCCAATAATCCCACCATCTATGTTCCAGATAAAACAAGGCCTCACAAGACCACAATGGGGATAATATCAACTACTAAGAATACTACACTCAACGGAGGAAAGAAATGGGATGAACCATGGGAAAAGCGGTCAGGGTCTGTGGTACAAACCTAATAATCCAACCCAAGGATGCCAGCTAGTATAATTTTATACGATATATGCTATGTATAGGGAGTTTAAATCGTAACCTACCTATCATTCGACGATAAGCTGCCAGAACAACAATGTCCAAGCTCGAATCGCTCCGAGAGCTCCCGAATGACAATCAAACTATCATAAATAATACATTAAAATGAGTCTAATGATACCCATATTTCTACCATTGTAGCCAGGTCAAAATTTGGGTCACCGGTGGACCTGCAGGGCCCACCACCCGAAACCAAAAATGGAAACTCACATTATAATCTCAAGACCATATGAGTACATGCCTGAAAAATCAAAGAGATTGGGCAAAATATTCAAGCTAAAACAGCCCCTAAAGCTAAGAAACCCAAAAATGGATTTAAGGGACAAAAAAATAGAAATAGGCAAGAATTCCCTACCAAGTAAGAGAATTACGCCAAGAACTACGAATTTGATGAGTCCACGAGGTAGCAACGTCACCCACGAACTGATTCTACAAACAAAATTCAAGCTTGAAAAGGGTGGCAACAATGGTGTTTTTAAGCCCATGAAGAAGACAACAATGGAAAGCAAGATGGGGAAGAGAACTTACCAATTGACGAGGGAACTCACGGGATATCGAGGCACAATAATTTCTGGGGTAAGGAACTGATTTGGGAGTAATTTAGAGGGAGTTTGGAGCTTAAGAGTTGGTGGAGGATGGAGAAAACAAAGCTGGAAAATGAAAAAGAGAAGTTTATATACTGCCAGGGGTCCTTCTTCGCGATCGCGATGGGACCCCTCATGATCGCGAGGACCATGCTGGATAGACCATCGCGATCGCGTAGGCTAGCCTCGCGGTTGCAAAGAACAAGGTGCCAGGCGCTTCATCGCGGTTGCGAAGGCAGGGTTTCACGATCGCGATAAAGGCTTGATGCCTACACCTGCAACAGGAAAAAGTCTGCAACTTTCCAAAACTCAACGGGGAATTTCGGGCACAATCGAAAGCCGATACTTAAAAACCAATAATGCTAACAGAGTGGAAATGAGGTTACGGACTTAACGAAATTGATGAAACTTCCATATGAGGTCGTTTTGGATAGCTGTTGACCCAAGTCAACACTAACGAATAGGAACTCAAAGGATCGAAATGAGCTCAGCTCACCTGGAACCCGAACCAACCAACTTCTTAGCCCAAACTCATCATTCTGGAGATGATGGAATCGTCAAATTTTGAATCCGACACTCCGATCATCAAAAGTCACCCAAAGTTACACTTTTAGCTCCAAATAGCTTGAAAACAGAGAAAATAACACAAAATCCACACCGAAAGTTCTCAGGCCTCAACTAAAGGTCTAACTAGACCAAACTCGATGCTCCGGAGCTAACGGAACTATCAGAATTCAATTACGAGCACGTTAGCTAAGAATGTTGACTAAAGTCAACGATATTCTAAATTTAAAGCTCTAAAACACGCAAATAGGCAAAATGACCAAACGAACGACCAGGGCACCAAACTACCAGTCCCAGCAAGCTATAAATGACTTGGGACTGCTACAAAAAGGCTCTAACAGTATAATGAATGCGTAAACACGAAGATGACCAAAGGGTCATCACAACATTCACTACTAAAAAGACTTTCGTCCTTGAAAGTCAAGAAGAAGGGAGTACCTGAATGCTCGAACAACTACAGATACTGAGCACATAACTCACTCTCAGTCTCCCAAGTAGCCTCCTCGACCGGATGGTGCCTCCACTGAACTTTCACAACCGGAATCTCCCTAGATCTCAATCTCCTGATATCTCAGGCTAGGATGGCTATCGGCTCCTCAACAAAAGACAACCTCTCATCTAACTGAACAAAATTCCAATGCAACACATGAGACTCATCTGGCATATACCGATGCAAAATCGAGACATGAAAGACTGGACGGACAGCTGTAAACATCAGAGGCAAAGATAGCATGTAGGTGACACTACCAACCCTCTGTAGAATCTCAAATGGCCCGATAAACCTAGGGCTAAGCTTGCCCCGCCGACCAAATCTCATCATGCCTTTCACGGGCAACACTCGAAGGAAAACCACGTCACCAACACTGAACTCCAAGGCTCGAAGTCTACGATCAGCATAGCTTTTCTGCCTGCTCTGGGCCGCTCTAAGTCTATCCTGAATCAAATGGACTCGATCTAAGAAATCTCTAAGCAAATTTGTACCTTGCGATCTGGACTCTAACCCATCGAACCAACCAACTGGCAATCTACAATGCCAACTATACAAAGCCTCGAAAGGTGCCATATCGATACTCGAATGGAAACTATTATTATAAGAAAACATGCCAAAGGCACAAACTGATCCCATGAACCTCCAAGGTCAAGTACACAATCCCGAAGCATGTCCTCCAGGACCTGAATAGTCCTCTCGGACTGGCCATCTGTCTGAGAGTGGAAAGTAGTACTAAGTTGAACCCTCTGTACCCATATCCCTCTGTATAGCTCTCCAGAACTGATATGTGAACTGTGCGCCACAGTCTAAAATGATAGAAGCTGGGACCCCGTACAATCGAATAATCTCACGAATGTAGATCTGAGCCAATCTCTCAGCACCGTAGGAAGTCTGAACTGGCAAGAAGTGGGCCAAGTTAGTCAGCCAATCCATAATTACCCTAATAGAATCAAAACCCCGAGAAGTACCAGACAAACGAACAACGAAGTCCATAGTAATACCTTTCCACTTCCACTCGGGAATGGGAAGTCACTGCTTCAAGCCACCCTGAACCCTAATTTAGAAATTCATAATAATCAGTTTAGAATATGGGTTTTTGGGCACAAGGGTGAAAGGAACCCATTGTTAAATACCCACATACTTTGGTTGAAGATAACCCACTTGAATTGAAGAGACTTAGGAGACTTGAACTTGGAGTTTGAGACTTGAAGCTTGGAGAAGAATCCTTAAGGTTGGAGGTGGAGACTTTGAGAAGAAATCTGAAAGAAAGCTCTTGAGGGACTTTCTTGCTTGAGCTTCTATGATCTTGCTTGCTAGAAACTCTAGGTGTCTTGCCTTAGGGTCTTGAGGGAATTATTTAGAGATAGAATGATGTCCTTATGAGGAATAACCCCTTTAGGGTGATTAAAAGATGAGGGGAATAACTTGAGGTGAGGAAAATACCAAACTACCCTTAATTAAACTCATAGGAAAAGTGGAGAAAATCGTCGGATGGGCCATCAGAGTTCCCACGGGACATCGGGATCAAACCGAAGGACTCTGGGGCTCAAAAAGGGGCTACTGGACCATTGTCCTGGCTCCACGGGACATCGCCCCTCCCACGGGCGTCGCAATTTGGGCGTCACAGTGCCACGGGCGTCGGCCAGCCCGTCGGATTTTGGCAGCTGACAGTGATTCACTAAAATGACCATAACATTTTACTCCGGACTTGGATTAATGCGAGGTTGGTGGCGTTGGAAAGATAATTCAAATACCTTTAATATGGTGGGTACTAGACCACCTAAATTATTATTTTCCAGGAGATATGATTGTTTGAATTTTACCCTAGTAAGAACTTACATGAAAAACTAAATCGGTAGAAGGGCTTTCAACTTAAATTTGAGCTAGGGGTCCTTTATGACTTTAATACACATAGAATACTACTTTAAAACATAGGAATTGATCTCAATACTTAGATATAAAGAAAATTTAGCTAGTTCGGGTCTAACAACGCATGAAGAACAGTTTGGATCTTAGCTTAGAATTTCTGGGGTGTTACACTATCTCCCCCTTGGGATCATTCGTCCTAGAATGAAGACTAACATGGATGAAGTCATGGGGAAAGGGCCACAATCCTACCAACTGAGTTCTAAAAGCTGGAGTACTAGCCTGGTAACTGATTTTTGACTGAAACATGAGCTGAGCTAGGTTCGTGAGGCATGTATGCATACTGAGAGCATAAGAACACTGATAGGACATAAAACGGAATATCCAACATGATAAATGGTCTGGATTGAGAGTAGGGACTTAGCTGAAACTCATAAAGAATGAACGTATTTTTAGAAATCATAGTTAGCTAAAAGGAACATAAAATTGAGAGGAGTAAATGTATGAGAAAACTATTCTCTTCTAAACTTAACTTACTAGTGTGGATTAAGCTGAATGGAAAGCCTCCTTGTTTAAGAAAATACATACTAGTAGGTCTGACCTCATCTGTTATGAGGACTCTCATAAAATCATGAAGAGGCTATTGAGCACGAACCATAAGTTTAAAACTAGAACATGTAACTACTGAGTTCTGAGCCTAACAGCTTGGTTTCACTCTGTTCAAACTTAACTTGGAGGCACAAAGTGCTACACCTAGCATGGTAATGCTAGTTTGATACCTGACCAACAACTAGAGGCCTACTGTGAACACTAAATTTGAACTGAGCATCATTAACAAGGATAAGAGGTACTGCTGAATCTTGACTCATACCTAGCGAGACAGTCACTTAAGATGATACTTAGGGATATGAGTGCAAAGGGCATGAGTACTTCACATACTGAGCACAAAAGGACTGAATAGAGGATTAGTCTGAGCATACATGTTATGACCACCCATCACTAGTTTGGGTGTAAGTACATAAAGTTTTGAGCAAGGAAATCATAAGAACGAGTCATTCCAAAGATCTGATCTGAGCATCCACATGATGTAGCTTGGTGCTATTAGACATTAAGGCATAACTTGAGGACTGAGGGCATAGAACTGAATATACTGTGAGAGATGTGATTATATGTAATCAGTCTCTCGACATAAAACTGAAATTCCTGGAATCATAAAGTAAAACTGGGATTGCTGTCTGAAGCAGTTTCTGTTTGTTTTGGGAGCTGAGCATGTACATGAAGTTGTATAGAGTGCATGAACTTAGTCATGAATATGGAACAAATACGTCTGAGTATAGTGTCATCTTGACTGAAGTGCTAGGGAATTCGCTAGAATAAGAATGGATTGATATCCCATCATAGATCTTTCTAGAATTCTATGCTAGTTGAGTTGCAAGACTTGACTTGGTTCCTCATTCCGTCATCCCCCTAGTTAAAAAGTCACCCCTCTGAGCTTGGGATGTAGGAGTTAAAGGAGTAGGGAAGATACTAGAATGTCACTGACTTAAAAGAATATTACAAAATTCTTCTTCATCGGACGGGATACCCGACGGGTGTCAGACCTGAGACGGCCCATTGAACCTGTGCATTGGAAAAAGGCAGGATAGGATGGTTCCCTGGACAACCCCCATGATTGATCTCATAGCCCTTCGTTCTCACGATGGTCGTGGTGATTTCCCATCTGTACTAAGGAGGCTGGGATGGAGTTCTGGCGGGTTCCCACGGGTTTCCCCACAGCCCGTCGCATCAGTGACGCCCATGGCGCCGTGCCTATTAGGGCAAAAGAGGCTGGGGCAAAGGGTCTTTGGCTCATCCTCATGGGCTGCCCGATAGCCTGTCGAATCTCTGATGCCCATCGGGTCCCCCATTTGGCTGGATCCGGCTAGGACTAAGCTTCTGGACCCTTCCCACGGGGACACCAACGGGCTGTCGTGCCCACGACGCCCGTGGGCAGCCCGTGGGGCTGACTGGGAGATGGAATTTCTTGAGTTCTTTATGAGTGCTGGATTTTAAATGCTGGTCTGAATGTTGGGGTGTTACAATAACCACCCAAACAACTGAAATTAAAACCATACTAAGGGCCTCAACATCGTATATCTATACTCCCCCGAATTCATTTCTTAAGAACACCATACAATTTACACAAGGCCTTCTCCAAAATCACAACCTGAGAATTTCTAAACTAGTCACATATAGTACCATAAGATTCCTGAATGTCATGCAACAACATACTACTCTGGGTTCACGTCTATCCTTGTAACATTTAAGGCTCTTCTTTATCTCATGACTTAGTCAAAATCTACTAATTCGTCTAGGGGTCATATACACATCTTAACTACACCACAATACTCCTTGTAAATTAATCAACCTAATCCTCTGCATACATATATGTCAAGCCTACTAGGTCAATTCTATAAGACTAGCATCACCATCTCACCTTATAGTTACTATACTTCTGAATTCATACATCTAGTTCTGGGGTCATTCTGCTACTTATGGTTCATAAAACCTCAGTTCACACTAACTCTTGAGTTACTTTACTACCCAAACGCTTAGGGAACAATACTTTAGGGCTAAAGCACTATTCATAGTAATGGTTCTAGAAGAGAGTCTGAGAGAACATTCTACTACGGGCTAATATGCACGAATGGAAACATGGTACATGTTTGTGGATTGGTAGACTTTATTCACTAGTGGGCTCCTCTTTAGCCCTTGTGCAGTCTCTCAACTTTTTGATGGCTCTATTTGAGAGCACCTCACTGATAGGGATTCAAACTTTACTGTTTCCACCACCTCAAAGATGAGGCAAGATTAAAGGAATTGGATTAATACACGAATCTGTATAAGTTTCTAAAGGAACAACTTTGCTGCATGATCTGGAGTATGAACAAAGGGAAACATTTCCTAAATGCTAATAGCCCCTCGAAGAAAAATACAGACATCTCCGTACCATTCTGCAAGACTCTACTAGACACGGCTTCATAGACACCCTAGGACACTTGAACTCTGTGCTCTGATACCAAGTTTGTCACACCCCGAGCCTACACCCTGGACACAACATGGTTCTTAGAATCACAAGTGACCCCAAGCTAACCCATGGCCTGGCATACCTCTGAGATAAAGAATTGAAGTAAATGCGGAAGCTACAATGTGCTGAGCTCTTTAAAAATATTATAACAAAATAAATTTTCATAACTGAGATACAAGAGTGATTTAAAACTAATACAACTCACTGACTGATTATCTAACTGTCAATGAAGCCTCTAATAATACTGACTATAGTTAGCCGGGACATGACCCCCAACTATCTCTAATCAACATGTCAATTTGAAAGTAAACTGCTATGACTACTACTGATTGGAGTTCCCAAATAAGGAGAACTCATCCTTAACTGCTGACTAGAAGCTGCAATCTGTCTGACCATGATCCTGGGAGCTAGCACTGAAACCTACATCATAAAATAATGCAGCACAAGGAATATATGTGGTCAGTACTATGAAATGTACTGAGCATGTGAGATAATGCACCAACTCAAAGTCATGAGAAAACATGTATATACTGAAAGCATAACTGAAAGGATGAATTATGTCTCTAAATCATGAAAAGTGCAACTGAGCTAAAAACCATGAGTCATGCTAAAAGTCATGTAATGGTAGTAAAATCTGTAATGAAATGACTCAATGTAGTATCATAAGCTGAAAACACCTTTAGAATCATAGAGATAGTAGAAAGTCTGAAATCTGAAATCAAAGAGTCAATGCACTTAAAAACTTAAAACTGTTTCTATGGGAGGTTCTCTAACCGACATAGACCATGTGAGCTACATGGAATTCGATGTATTTGCCCCATCGAGAGGACCCAATATACCTTGCTAGGGTATAAAGGCATAACTGCGATGTATCCTCCCAATCGAGAGAACCCAATATACCTTGCCAGGTATAATGGCATGACTGCGATGTATCTGCCCCATAGAGAGGACCCAATATACCTTGCAAGGTATAAAGGCATAACTATGGCGTGATCACTAAAATTGATGCCCAACAGAGAGGACTTAAGACCTACGGGGGCACGTAGTTCTGGTACTATTTTGGGTACTCTCACCCTGTCCAACTCGGTGCTAATACTACTCCCAAAACATACATATAACTTATATAATATTGGGCATATCTGATGCCAAAACTGTTCATACTGATGACATATCTGATTTCAAAACTGTTTATAACCAATGACATATCTGATGCCAAAAACTGTTTGAAAAGCAATAAGACATATCTGATGCCATGCAATTCAAATTCATTCATATATAGACTTAGCATAGCCATAATTCAAAATATACTTTTCTTACTAAATTCATACTTAAAGAGTTAGGCATGCAATTTCATAAATTCATAGAGGCCCTGATATCGAATCATGCCAACTTTCTATTGAAAACATGTAAATTCATAGTTTCATGCTAGGAATCAACTTTCATGCTTGGGCTTTCAAAAACAATGAGGGATTCATAATCAAATCATAAATAATCAATAAGAAACCATGAATTTAAACATAGAAACAGATTTCATAAACTTTCCCCAATTTTGGATCAAAATCCTAATTTCACAAGTTCATCAATTGGATAAGGATTAGCCGTAAAATCATGAATATGAAACCACTTATAAAAATCCATGCAAAAACAATCCAATTTGGAGTTGGAATCCATAGAAGAATCATGAGGAAACAATTTATAAAGAACCCATGAGAATTGAGTAAGAACCCTAATTTAGAAATTCAAAATAATCAATTTAGAAGATGGGTTTTTGGGCACAAGGGTGAAAGGAACCCATTGTTGAATACCCACATACTTTGGTTGAAGATAACCCACTTGAATTGAAGAGACTTAGGAGACTTGAAGTTGAAGTTTTAGACTTGAATCTTGGAGAATAATCATTAAGGTTGGAGGTTGAGACTTGGAGAAGAAATCTGGAAGAAAACTCTTGAGGGACTTTCTTGCTTGAGCTTCTATGATCTTGTCTGCTAGAAACCCTAGGTGTCATGCCTTAGGGTCTTGAGGGAATTCTTTAGAGATAGAATGATGTCCTTATGAGGAATAACCCATTTAGGGTGATTAAAAGATGAGGGGAAGAACCTGAGGTGAGGAAAATACCAAACTACCCTTAATTAAACTCATAGGAAAAGTGGAGAAAATCATCGGACAAGCCCTCCAATGCGCCGTCGGAGCTCCCACGGTCCATCGAGATCAAACTGAAGGAGTATGGGGCTCAAAAAGGGGCTATCGGACCATTGGGACATCTTGTCCCCATGGTACGTCGCCCCTTCCACGGGCGTCGCAATTTGGGCATCACAGTGCCACGGGCGTCGACCAGCCCGTTGGATTTTGGCAGCTAACAGTGCTTCACTAAAATGCCCATAACTTTTTACTCTAGACATGTATTAATGAGAGGTCAGTGGAGTTGGAAAGATAATTCAAATAACTTTAATATGGTTAGTACTAGGACACCTAAATCATTATATTCTAGGAGATATGATCGTTTGAAGTTGACCCTAGTAAGAACTTGCATGAAAACTAAATGGGTAGAAGGTCTTTCAACTTAACTTTGAGCTAGGGGTCTTTTATGACTATAATACACATCTAATACTACTTCAAAACATAGGAATTGATCTCAATACTTAGATATAAAGAAAATTTATCTAGTTCGGGTCTAACCATGCATGAAGAACGGTTTAGATCTTAGCTTAGAATTTCTGGGGTGTTACAGAAGTGATGAGATTTGGAAAGAAAGGGAAGCTTAGTTCTAGATATGTAGGTCCTTACTGAATCCTGAAAAGGGTTGGTATTGTGGATTATGGATCATAGCCTCACCTATGAGGAGGTTCCAGTTGATATTCTTGACCTTCAGGTTCGTAGGTTGAAGAATAAGGTTGTTGCTTTAGTTAAAGTTTTGTGGAGGAATCAGTCCGTAGAGGGAGATACTTAGGATGCAGAATTAGCCATGATGTCCAAGTACCCTCACCTCTTTTCCTCCGCGTCAGTTTCAGGTTGAGGTAATAGTTCCTCTCCAGTCTCTTGGTTTACTCTTGTGTAATTCAGTCTCAGTACATTGTTCCATCAGTTATCCTTGCATTTCAGCATACTTGCATATTCATGGAACTCAGTTCAGTTAGATGTCAGTTTCTAGTACTCAGTTGGTAGGGATTGCAGCTCTTTCCCTCCAAACTCAGATTGTTTAGTCTTTATTCGAGGATAAATGATCCTAAGGGGGAGATATTGTAACAGCCCAGAATTTAAACCAGTATTAGAAACCCAACACTTAGCCAGACTCTAAAAATTTCATCTCAGTCAAGCCCCACGGGCTGACCCACCAGCGTCGTGTCCATGATGGCCCGTCAGAGGTCCCCGTGGGAAGGGTCCAGGAGTCAGTCCCAGTTGGCTCCATCCCAAAGGGTGTCGGTAGTCTGACAGGCCATCGAGCAGTCCGTGAGGGAATCCATCCTCTTAGCCTAGCTGTCTCTAGCCTGATGTGGGACCCGACAGGGGTCGGCGGTCTGACGGGCCATCAGGCAGTCCGTGCTAGCACCCAGCGTCCCAGCCTCCCTTCCCCAATGGGGTAACTCCACGGGTGTGGCTGATGCGATAGGCCATGGGAGATGCTCTTGAAAATGCTCCAGGGGACCAGCCTCTCCCATCACATTTCGATGCCAGGGCCGATGGGCCATCGCAGGTCCGACGCCCGTCGAACGGCTCGTTCGGTGGAGGCTTTTCAGCTTAAGTTGGGGGCAGTCCAGTCTTTTCCCAATTATTTTAATTCCAATCCTAAGTCATTTTGGGAGTAACTAAAGGGTCTTTAACCATATTTTCCCTCATTACTCCTAAATAATCTGATACTTAGCAAAATCAATGAACGCTCTCTCTCAAGAACAAGGCAAAAAGGGTTTCCTCCAAGTTCCTCTCAGAATCTAAAGGTTCAACCGTAGAATCTTCATCCAGGTATGTGGGATTTCACTAATGGGTTCCTTTCACCCATTAGGTCCCTAGAATTTAGTCAGCCCTTTCTGTTCCTCCATGATTATTCAGACCTAGGGTTTGAAAACCTTAGAGATTTCTTGCTATTCAGATACTACAACTTATATGATGTTTAGTCTATGATTCTTGGGAAATTAGTATAGTCTCATGTATAAAACTCAAGAAACCTAGCTTGTGATAGTTTCCAGTACTTCATAAATATTGCTTGCTAGACAAATCAATCAGATAATCACGTTTTAGAATTTGAATGTTATATCCCTTATTATGTTTATGTGCATTCTCAGATTATACCAGTGTTTTGAGCTATCCAGTGTTATAGGTGCATATTAAATTATATTTAGCTGGGAGTAAACTTAGCACCGAGCGAACTAAGGGATGGAGGCTCACCCGTCAGCTTTAGGCTGAGACCTTTAGTAACAATCCCTAAGTTCCAGAACTACGGCACCATTGTAGGTTCTAAAGGGGTCACCCGTTAAATTAGGCTTGACACCCTTGTCCCTTGTGGACATCAGCAGTGGATCCACGTCAGAATTTTTTGTACCCTTGGCAAGGTATGAACACCCTTCCATCCAAGGGTACAGGTTGGCCCCATAGTTAGCTCAACTTGGGGTATGTCGGTTACTAGTGCCTCCCACAGTCAAATTCATGTGCATTGTCCTTGTATCCAGTATTTATGTTCAGTATACAGTTTAGCATGTTATTTCATGATTTATACTTGGTCATTGAATTCAGTTCAACTTTAAGTTATGTTGAAGTACATCTATTTCCATGTTCAGTTCTATATTGTCCAACTTTGTACATATCCTGCATGCTTAGTACATTCAAATTACTGACGCATATCTTTGTGCTACATCATTTTATGTTGTAGGTTCAGGCACTCAGCATCCAGACCACGCTTAGTTCGACCTCCGCTCCGTATTCAGTAGTTCAGTTGGTGAGTCCTCAGTAATTCGAGGATGATAGACATGCTTATATCTTTTGCATGTATTTAGAGTTTCAGATTTATTAGAGCTAGTTGGAGGCATGTACCAGCAACTCCTATTCAGTTAGAAGGATTTTAGACATAGGCTAGATTCAGTAGTTGTTAGTGTCGTTATTCAGTCAGCACTAAACTATTTTTATATTATACACAGTCAGACTTGTTGGGCTCTTTTCTCGTTTTCATATATTAAAACTATTTTAGCTTCCGCGCAGTGCATGTCTTAACCTAATTTTATATAGATGTGCCACGCCATGGGTTAGCTTGGAGTCACTTGTGACACTAGGCACCGTGTTGCATCCATGGGGGTAGCTTCGGGGCGTGACAAGTATTTTAGCATGTTTACATATCAAGTCAGCTTTGCATATCCTCATGCTCAGTACATCCAAAGTACTGACGCATACTCTATATGTTGTATCCTATCATGATGCAGGTTCAGGTTCTCAGATTCAGTCGTATGGTACCGGTGCCATATCATCAATAGTCAATGGTGAGTGCTCATCATCTAAGGATGTTTATTTATACTTTTTAAGTTAGTTTATTTTTATTTTTAGTATTTGGAGTTAGCTTGGGGCTTATCCCAGCAGCTCATCAGTAATAGAGACTTTCAGACATAGAGTCAGACTCAGTTGTGTTAGTTTGTTTTGCACCTTAGAGAGTTATTTATTTCAGATATTTTTAGTTGAATTCTCTTTAGACTTTACACTTTAATTCAATTATGCTTCCGCTTAGTTTGTATTATTTCAGAATGCTTACTGTATGCCAGATTCAGGGTTAGCTTGGGGTCACTTGTAATCCTAGGCATTGCATTACGTCTAGGGGCTAGCCTCGGGGCATGGCAACTTCTTTCAAGGAATTTTGGAGATCCTCTAAAAAAATTTAACCCGGTTTCATGCTCAAAAAAGAAAAAATAGAAATTTTATCATCATAACAAGACACCACATGAGCGCCTATGTATCCCTATTAAATGGGAATTAGGTCAAATGTAGTTCTAAGTACATAATAAAAAAGCATGAAATAAACTTCTCTTCAGCTCTTACATAAAATATCTTTTGACACCATCTGAATTGATAGGCTTGGGCCGTACTTCACTATCCATTTCTTCTACTATAAGTGCTCCTCCACTCAAAACTTGATGGACTATGTAAGTACCCTGCCAATTTGGTGCAAATTTACCTTTTGCCTCATCTTGATGTGGAAATATCCGCTTTAGAAAAAGTTTTCCAAGTGTAAAACATCTTGGTCTAACCGTCTTGTTAAAACCCTTGGTTATTTTGTTCTAATAGAGTTAACCGTGACAAACTACAATTATTCTTCTTCCATTAATGAGTACCAATTGCTCAAATCTACTTTGCACCTATTCATCGTCACTTAGTTCTGCTTTATGAATGATCCTTAGAGAAGGTATTTCTACCTCAACATTTATCACAACTTCATTATCATAAACTTGAAGATACAGTGTGCCCCTATAGAAGTTTCGATTGTAGTACAATATTCCATCAATGCAAAAGGTAGCTTCTCATGCTAGTACTTATAATTATCAATCATCTTACACAATATCCTCTTAATTTTTTTTATTTTCCCCTTTCACAACTCCATTCATACGTGGATTGTAAGATGTAGAATTTTGATGCTTGATCTTGAACCTTTCACACGTCCCCTTCATTAGATCACTGTTGAGGTTGGCACATTGTCTAGAATGATTGATTCAGGGACCACAAATAAGCTAATGATATGGTCTCAAATGAAATCAGCCACGACCTTCATAGTGACAAAATTATGGGAAGTTGCGTCAACCTATTTAGTGAAGTAATCGATTGCAACAAGGATGAACCTATGCCTATTAGACACGACAAGTTTGATTCGACCAATGATATTCATACCCTTAGTGGAAAATGGTCAAGGTGAAGTGGTGACATGGAGTTTTATTGGAGGAACTCATATCATGTCTGCATAAGTCATCACACTTCCATATGTAACAAATGCAATCTGTTTCAATGGTCAATCAAAAGTACCCGACTCTCAAAATCTTCTTTGCCAAGGTAAACCCATTCATGTGAGGAACATATGTTCCAGCATCTATCTTTTCAATCAGTCGAGATGCTTCTCTAGCATCAACGCACCTTAACAACCCCAAGTCAAGAGTCCTCCTATACATGATTTCTCCATTCAAGAAAAATTAATTTGCTAATCTCAAAATCGGGATTTTTTGGACACTTGTAAGCTTTTTAGGATAATCTCCATTTTCAAGTATCCCTTGATATCAAGATACCATGGCTTTTCATCTAACTTTTCCTCAACATGAAATAAATATTCAGGTTGCTTATATGTATGAATGAGAATAGGGTCAATATAATTCTTGTCCATCTGCAAACACATATGGATTCGCGAAACATGGTTTAATTCCATCTTGACAAACATCTTGCACAAATCTTATCTATACTCCAGGTACAACAATATTATTACATTCTTATTGACCCAATATCCTTGTACCTGATGAGTTAACATATCTGAGTCTCCAATCACCAATATTTTTGGACATTCAAATCAATTGCCAATTGAAGCCCCAAGATGTAATCCTTATATTCAGCCATGTTATTGGTCTTGATAATATGAGTTTTGCTGACACGAGATAATGTTGAACAATTTCTGAAACTAAAACAACTCCACTACCTATTCCTTTAAAATTAACAATTCTGTCAAAGAATAGTCTCCAACCATCATCTACTTCTGAAATATCCTTACCCACAAATGCAACTTTTTTATCATGAAAGTAAGTTCTTAATGGTTTTTTGTAACACCCCAGAAAATTTTAAGCCTAGAATCAGCCCAGAAATTATAAGTGTGAACTGTCAAAAGACAGAACATGAACCATAGACGATTTCCATGGACCATGGAATAGTCCATGGGCCAAGGATGGTATCAGTGGAAAGAGTCCTATAGACCAAACCTCAGGTGCTGATCCGCGAGAGGGATCCATGGAGCGTGGATGAAACCACAGGCCGTGATTTCCCTTCATGAAAATCAGACTTGTAGGTCCCCTTTCAGCCCATATCCATAATCAGCTTCCACGCGCCGTGGGAGGATCCATGGGCCATGGATGATGGTCATGGAAATCAGACCTGTAGCTTATCAGAAAGGCCAAGAACCACTATAGTGTTCCATGGATCGTGGAACCATCCACGTACTGTGGTTCCTGTCCATGAAACCCAGTTCATGAATTTTTCAGCAGTTTTAATTTAGTCTTTCCAGGGATATTCTAGACCTTTCCTATTCTTTTTAAAGCTAAACCATGTCATTTTAGCTAGCCTAAGATTAATTATATAGCCTAAAACTACCCAAATCCCGCATTCCCTCATAATCTAATGGATACTTAACAGAATAGAGAAAAGAAGCATCGATTTCTTCTCCAAAACAAGCAGAAGGGTTCTTCAACATCAAGCTCCAAACCCAAGGATTTTCTCTCAGGTATGTGGGAATTCATAAATGTGTATCCTTTCACCCATTGATTCCCTAAGTTAATTTAATTCTTTGGTTTCAGTTTAGTGTTCCTAAATTTTGTGAATCTCTTGTATTTCAGTTTCCTTGTTATATATGAATCCTTATTGAATGTTTCTTCGAAGTCCAACATTATTGTATACTCATAATTCTCAAACCCAGAGTATGTTGTATAATATGTGATTTTGAAATATGATTATGAACTGCATATCTTATTCAAATTCTAGAACTATTATGAGAAATTCAATTCCTTAGGATGATGGGTTATGAACACCCAATCAGTTTAGGATTTCATGCATTTTTAGTTAGATGCCTGGTCCTTCATAATTACATGATTTGAATGCTTTTGGTCTTAGCATTATTTTTAATTCTCAGAAAATTAGTATTTTAAGCTATTCAGTATGTCAGTTTATATATGTTTATTCAGTTGGGAGTAGTACTTAGCACCGAGCGGATGCGGGGATAAAGGCTCACCCATTATTTAGGCTGAGATATTTAGTAGCAGTTCCTAAGTCCTAAAACTATAGCACCACTGTAGGTTCTAAAGGGTCACCCGTCAGATCAGGCTTGACACCTTAGTCCTTTTAGACATCAGATCAGTGGATCCATGCCAGCTAGTATTTGTACCCTTGGCAAGGTATGAATACCCTCCCAGCCAGGGTTATAGGTTGGCCCCATAGTTAGGTGAGCTTGGGGTATGTCAGTTAATAGTAACTCCCATAGTTCAAACTTAGTTAGTGCATTATTTTGTAGTAAGTTTATTCAGTTTAGTATTGTACAATACATGTCTAGCTACTTGGTCATTGCATCAGTTTACTTATTTCAATTTGATGTTCAGTTTATCCTTTCATGCTTAACATACTTAGATTAGTACATATCTCACATGCTCAGTATATTTATAATACTGACCGCATACTTCCTGCACTATATTATTGGATAGTATAAGTTCATGCACTCAGCATCTAGATCACAGTTAGTACGATCCTTCAATCTTCTCAGTACCAGAGTTGGTGAATCCTCATACTTCAAAGAAATGATTTTTATTTAGTTTATTTAGTCTTCTATCTAGTTTTTAGACTATTAGAGTTAGTTGGGGTCTTGTCCCAGTAACTTATTCTCAGAAGAGGCTTTCATACATAGACTTAGTTTTCAGCTCTCATAGTCAGTTTCTATTTCATGCTTATCATACTTATATTTCAAGATACTATTTTATATTCCCAAACTTAAATTTTTTACATTAGTTTAGCTTCCGCTCAAAGATTATTTTAATCTGAATGTTTGGTATATGTTAGACCATGGGTTAGCTTGGGGTCACTTGTGGTTCTAAGCACTATTTTGCATCTAAGGGGTGGCCTCAAGGCATGACAAACTTTGTATTAGAGCATCATGTTCAAGAGTCCTAGGGTGTCTGAAAGCCGCATCAATTAGAGTCTCTTTAATGGGTGTAAAACGCGCCATACTTATGAGAGAGAGGCTACAATGATTTTTTACGAAAACTTCACTTCTTTTTATTCTATATTATGCGATAGAGTGTGAAATCTATTTAATCTGCTTCTAACTCATGCTCTACACATTACAGAAAATGACTCTTAGAAAAGCAAATGGAAGGAGGAACAGTAATGAAAATGGAAACCAACAAGCACCACCCACCCTAGTAGACCCCTTGAATGATCTAGTCACTCATGCCAAGTTTAGGGATGCTTTCCAGGTGCTATATCAGGCCATGACTACTGAGGTGAACCAGTAGGTTGTGGCACCAGTCAATCCACATAATAATAGTGCAGCGACTTTGAGTGCAGGAATTTACTCGGATAAATCCTCCTGAGTTCCATGGTTCTAAGGTATAGGAGGATCCACATGAGTTCCTTGATGACATCCAAAGTGTCACTCCAGTTAAGAGTGTAGACTTGGCTGCCTGTCAGTTGAAAGGAGTTGCTCACACTTGGTACAAATAGTGGAAAGAATCTAGGGTTGTAGATGTAGGCCCAGTAGATTGGGATAGGTTTATGACTGCATTTCTATACAGGTTCTTCCCACTTGAATTGAGAGAATCCAAGGTTTAGGAGTTCATCAACTTGAGGGAGGTTTATATAAATGTGAAGGAGTATTCCCTTAAGTTCACTCAGCTTTCGAAGTATGATCCTGCAATAGTGGCTGACTCTAAAGCTTCCATGAGTAAGTTTGTGTCAGGTGTTTTTGAAGATGTGGTCAAACAATGTAGAACAGCCATATTGGTTAAGAAGATGGATATATCCAGGTTGATGACTCATGCCCAACAGAATGAAAAGGAAAAGATCAAGGAGAGAAAAAGAGACAATAATAGAGCAAAAACAGGTAACTTTAGTTATTCTTTGCAGAGGTCAGACAGTGGTAATCGCTCTCAATTCTACCAAAAATCATCAGCTCCAGCCCCATTCTCTACTAGTGCCCCAGTTCCCAAGTTTAAACAGGATCAACAAGATAGGACACCATGTTCTAAGTCACAGGGTAGTTTCACTAGTGGACGTACTCATCCAGTTTGCAAGAAGTGTGGTAGGAACCACCAAGGTGAGTGTATGGCCAGCAATGGAAATTGTTTCTGGTGCGGCAAGCTAAGTCATAAGTTGAAAGAGTGCCCAATGACTTCACTACGAGGTATGGATGCTCACTAGCAGAATCAAACTAACTCCCCAATAGCTCCAGTAGGTCACCCAACTCAGCAGGGTGTCTTGTCTAGTGCAGATGGCAGTCAGCGCCAAAATAGACTTTATGCCCTTCAGACTCAGCAGGACCAGGAGGATTCTCTCGATGTGGTTATGGGTACATTGCAAGGCTTTCATATTAATGTACATGTATTGTTAAATCTTGGAGCCATACTTTCTTTGGTGACCCCTTATATAGCAGTAGACTTCGATGTCTTTCCAGAAATCCTCCTAGAACCTTTCTTAGTCTCTACTCCTATCGGTGATTTAATCATAGCTAGAAAGGTATAAAGAAATTGCTCAGTCACTGTTTCTCAAAAAGTCACCTCAGCTAATCTTATAGAGTTAGATATTACTGACTTCGATGTTATTCTAGGCATGGACTGGTTACACTCTTGTTATGCCTCAGTAAATTCTAGAACTAGGGTAGTTTGCTTCCAGATTCCAAATAAGCTAGTCTTAGAGTGGAAGGGTAGTACCTTAGTGCCTATAGGTCGATTTGTCTCTTACCTTAAAGACAAGAAAATGATTTTTGAATGGTGTATCTACTATCCTGTTCAGGTTAAGGATTCAGATTCTGAAACCCTTACTCTTTAGCCAGTCCATGTGGTTAATGAATTCCCAAAAGTGTTTCTACAAGATCTACCCGGAGTTCCTCTCGAGCAGGAAATTGACTTTGGAATAGATCTCTTTCTAGATACCCAACCTATTTCAATTCCACCCTATAGAATGGCTCTAACCGATCTTAGAGAGTTAAAGGAACAACTGAAGGACCTTCTAGATAAGGGTTTTATCAGGCCCAACATCTCTCCATGGGATGCTCCAGTTTTAATTATGCATAAGAAATATGGTTCTCTCAGGATGTGAACCAACTACCATCAGTTGAATAAAGTCACAATCAAGAATAAGTATCCCATTCCTAAGATTGATGTCCTGTTAGACCAATATTAGGGTGCCAGTTACGTCTAGGGGGTAAACTCGGGGTGTGACAAACGTGGTATCAGAGCCTCAAGTTCAAGAGTCTTAGGGTGTATGAAAGACGCATCGAGTAGTGTCTCTTTCATGGGTGTGAAGCACGCCACACTTATGAGAGGGAGGCTATGAGGTGTTCTAGGAAAAACTTCACTTCTTTGTGTTCAAAATCATGCATAGAGTTTGACTCTACTTACCCTTCTAATTTGTTCCTTACGTATTTCAGATAATGTCTCCGCGAAGAAACCCCACGAGGAATGCTAACCCGACCACTCTAGATCATGGGGTTATGAATGCAAAATTTCGTGAAGCCATCTGTATGTTGGCTCAAGCCATGACAACTCAGTTGAATGAGAAAGACAAACTAAAGAAGAGGCAGAGGAAAAACAAGAAGACAAGAACAGGGAACCAATCGTCTTCTCAACAGAGGTCATCCGGACTAACCCCATCTTCAGTTAGCACACCTGCTCTCGATTCTCAGTCTTGTCACCATGAGGCTCCAAAGACCTTGAGGTACCCTCGTTGTAGTAGATGCGGTAAGTTTTATCTAGGTGAGTGTCTTGAAGGAAAGGAGGGGTTCTTTAGGTGTGGTCAGTTAGGCCATAGGATTAGGAATTGCCCCTCACCTAAATAGAGCAACTGTGGTGTTTAGATCCAAAACAAAATCCTTTAATTGCCTAGCCATCCGGGTCAGAGTATTCCTCCAGAAGTTGAATCAGGTACGCCACTAGATTTTCTTCCTGTATGCATCCATAGTCCCCGAGCCCCTACTCTTGTTTTGTTATGATTTGTCTTTACCTAGAACTAAGTGAGAATAGGAGGGTTGAGGCCTATACTTTCAGGTGAATGAGGGTCTTAGACTATAGAAGGAAGTGCGTATTTGAGCTAGGTTCTGGAGTAGTGTATGTTCTGTTAGGGTAAAATGATCATAGTTCCTTTGAGAGGTTGGTGAGACGTCCATAGACTTAGGATGGTGGCATGAACCTAAGAGAGAGATGGTGAAATATAGAATCGGTCAGATTTTAGAGGCTTAGGTAGCGATGCTTGTGGCTGTTAGAACTAAGTCAAGAGGGGAGGCAGAAACTTATCTCCATCCTAGCGTCCTAAGTACATTTCTGCCATTATGATACCTTTTGTTTGCCTTGTGTGTCAGCTCCATGGTCCTATTTCAAAATTATGCACTCCTTTCAGATTCATGCTCATATCCAGCTTCTAGAATGACAAGTAATTGCTTCAGACAATGAATCTACTCTTATCCTGCGAATCTATAAATTTCAGCTTTATGCCCTAAGGATTGATATCTATGTAAACTCATACCTCTCAATACACTCAGTCCTATTTACTCAGTTCAGTCCTCAGACATGCCTTATTGGCAAATCAAATCATATTACATCATATATATGCTCAGACCTGATTTTTGGAATGGTTCGCGCTTATGATTTCCTTGATCTAAAGCCATTGACCTTTGTCTTTGATGATGAGGGGTGGTGATCCCCACCATTCATGCCTTACGTACCCAGTATGTGAAATACTCATGCCTATTGCGCTCAACTACCCAAGCCTCACATTGAGTGCCTAGATCATGCTAAGTGTTCGTCTAGATCAATCTGTAATCCTTCATTCGTGACGCTCCTGCTCCTGCTCTTTTCTTTCAATGATTCTTGTTTATGTTGTTATAAGTGTTAGGGGAGAAGGCCTTATAGTAGCCAAGCTGGGAGGTAGCAGATTCCTTTTCCTTGTTAGTGTACTTGTTCCACCTTAACTTCTAGGTGTGAGTGAATTATAAGGTAAGGAATTATTCATGCGAAATAGTTAGATGAGGAAGTTTAGTATGTCCCTCTGTAGAAGTTCTTGAATTTGTGATTCCTAGTTATGATAGGAAAGAGGAGAGAAGTCTTAAATAGGGTAAGATATGAAACAAAAAGGTGACCATAGTAATAAACTTTAATATCGTGATGGGATGCATGTGGATATTTGTTTTGCGCAACTAGTGACCCTTTGGTTGGGAGACCTAGGTTAGTTGGTTGTTGTGATAAGAGGGGATGCTATCCTTAGAAAGCATTCTAGATGCAAGAGATCTGATCGAGATAGGTTTGAACATGGAAAATCGGGTAGTTAGACTCAAACCTTAGTACCTTTATGTGCATTGTTAAGGTTGCTAGTTGCAAATGGTAGGAGTGGTATCTAAAAGAGAATAGTTTTACCATTTATCTACTTCTCTCAGTTTGGTGTCCCTTTTGGTTAACTGTGATTTCTAGAGTACGTTTGTTCTTTGTGAGTTTTAGCTGAGTTCCTACTCTCACCCCAAACTAGTTATCATGTTGAATATCCAGTTCCTGTCCTGTTGGTTTTTCTTACATTTTTAGCATGCATGCGTGTCCATTGAAACCAACTCAGTTTCTATTTCAGTCGGAAGTTGGTTACCACGATAGTACCTCAACTTTCACAACTCAGATGAAGGGGTACTTGGGAAGCAAAATCATCCATGAAGGCAAAGTACCCTCACCTTTCTCGTTCCGATTCAGTTTTAGCTTAGGGTAGTAGTTCCATCCTTAGTATGTCCCACCGATTCTATTCCACCAGTTTGTCTTATGATCCTAACATGCATCCATGTTTTATGAAGTTAGTTTATCATGTTTTCAAGTTGAGAAGTTTAGTTTTCATGATGTTCCCTTGATTTTTATGCTTTGATGTTTGGTTGGGCTGCTTTCTCCTTAGTATTCCTTGTTTAGTCTTCATTTGAGGATGAATGATACCAAGAGGGAGATATTGTAACACCCCAGAAATGTATCCAACTTTTAAACTCAGACTTGCAGAAAATTTTGGACTTCTAGGGACAACGGGTCAAGTCCACGAGTCGTAGAAGGTTCCATGAGTCGTGAAAGTGACTCATGATTCTAGTCCTGCAGACCCTTCTCAGGTCTGACAACAACGAGTCACTCCCACGACTCATAGAATTTTCTACGGGTCATGCTACTTCTGCTTCCCAAGTAGCTCCCTCAACTAGCTGATTTCTCCAAAGGACCTTTACAAAAGTGACTTCTTTGTTTCTCAACCTCCGAATCTGACGATCAAGAATCTCCAAGGGAACTTCCTCGTAAGTAAGGCTATCCTTCAAATTCACATCTTCCAAAGGAACAATAAAGGTCGGGTCACCAATACACTTCTTCAATAAAGAAACATGGAAAACTGAATGAACCGCTTCTAAATCTGATGGCAAATCCAACTCATAAGCAACACTCATAACTCTCCTCAGAATCTGATAAGGACCTACATAGCAGAGACTAAGCTTCCCTTTCTTTCCAAACCTCATCACACCCTTCATGAGTGACACTTTCAAAAATACCCAATCATCAACCTCAAACTCCAACTCTCTTCTCTTCACATCTGCATAAGATTTCTGCTGACTCTGAGCGGTATTCAATCTCTCCCTAATAAGCTGAACCTTCTCTATAGTTTTATGACCCAAATCTGGACCAATCAAAGCCGCCTCACCTACCTCAAACCAACCAATATGAGACCTACACTTCTGTCCATAAAGTGCCTCATAAGGAGCCATCTGGATGGTAAAATGAAAGTTATTGTTGTAGGCAAAGTAGATAAGAGGTGAATGATCATCCCAATTACCTTTGAAATAAATCACACAAGCTCTCAACATATCCTCCAAAGTATGAATAGTATGCGCTGCCTGGCCATCTATCTGAGGGTGAAAATTTATGCTAAGCATCACTTGAGTACCAAGACCTTTCTAAAATGATTTCCAAAATTGAGATGTAAACTGAGCACCCCTATCTGAAATGATAGACTATAGAATACCATGCAATCTAACTATCTCCCGAATGTAATGTATGGCATAATCATCGGCTGAATCCATAGTCTTAACAGCCAAGAAGTGGGATGACTTAGTCATTTGGTCGATAATCACCCAAATAGAATCATGTTGCCTTCGAGTACAAGGAAAACCAGTAATGAAATTCATATTGATCGCTTCCCATTTCCAAGTAGGAATATCAATATCCTGAGTCATACCACTCGGTAACTGATGCTTTACCTTCACTTATTGACAGTTGGGACACTTAGCCACAAAACCTGTTATGTCCCTCTTTATGCCATTCCACCAATAACTTCCTGTAGGTCACGGTACATCTTAGTGGTACCGAGGTAAATAGAATACCTAGATGTCACGCCCCGAGGGTACCTCCTGGATGTAACACGGGACCCAAGATCATAAATGATCTCAAGATAACCTCTGGCCTTAACATGACTTAAAAACTGAACAAAACATAGGAACGAAAGCTCAACTGAAGTAATGAACAACTTAATCTGTTATATAAATAAAGTCTAAGATTTAAGATCTGAATACAACTAAATATTTGACTCTATATCTGAAGCCTCTACTACTGACGAGTTCCTGGGACAGGCCCCCAGCTAACTCTAAATACTGAAATACTTAATAAACAAACTAAATGCAGAAAATAACTAAACTCCAAGTCCTCGAAGGAGGAGGAATAACCAAGCGGACTAGGTGTGGTGCTTATCTACTAGCCATGGACTGGGGAGCGGGCTACATAATCTATATCATATTAGGATGCAACACAAAGAAAGATACGGTCAGTACTATAGAATGTACTGAGTATGTGAGATATGCATGAATGTGGTAAAAACACACTTAAAACATAGTTAAAACTGAGTTCATGCATAATGAGAGAAATCATAACTCAAGATCATAGTTAAAGCTGAAAACATGATATAAAAGATCATAAATCTTAAAACTTTCATACGGGAGTTTCTAATAACCGACATAAATCATGGTGAGCTACATGGAGTCCAGTGTCATCCACCCACACTGAAAAAGGTTGTCCTAACCGGCCAAGGTTAGAACCATGTGAATAGGATCCTATCATGAGTCACAGAGGGCAACCTATGGTGGCACGTAGTTTTGGACTTGGGTTATTTGAACCCTTGTCGCTCAGTGCTAAATACGACTCCTAAAACAATACATATAGCTCATATAATACTTGTGGTATATCTGATGCCAAAGCTGATCATAACTGATGACATATATGTTGTCAAATCTGTTTGGAAAACATAGAGACACATGTGATGTCATGCACTTTCAGTTCATAAATCTTAAAACTTAGCATAGCCATAATTCAAAATATACTTTTCTTTATAAATTCATAACTTGAAGAATTAGGCATGCAATTTCATATACATAAGGTCATGTTATCTAAACATGTCAATTTCTACTTGAAAACATGCAATTCAATGGAATCATGCTAGAAATCAACTTTAATGCATGGGATTTTGAAATAGCTTAAGGAACTTCAAATAAATCATAGATTAATGATGAGAAACCATGAATTGATGCCTAAAAATAATTTTCTATGTTTTTCCCAATTTGGATCAAAACCCTCATTTCACAAGTTCATAAATCAAAATAAGAATTTGGGGTTTTGGGCACAAGGCTGAAAGGAACTCATTGTTGAATACCCACATACTTGATTTGAAGCTTTCCCCAATTAAGAATGAGAAGAATGGAGACTTAGAATTGAAACACTTGGATTTATGAAGTTCTTTTTCTGTTTTGGGTGCTTGAATGAGGGAATAAACAAAGATTTAGGCTAATTAGGGTAGAAACCCTACAAAAAGGGGTCACAATGACCTCACGTAAGAGTTAAAAGAGTGGGAAATTACAAAAATACCCCTGGATTTATGTTTGAAAAAAGCTAGAAAAAGTCGGCTTCAGAGACCACGAGTCAGTCTACGGTCCGTCATCCTAAAGGACGAGCCGTCAACTGATTTGTGGTTTCAAATGCCACTTCTGGGGTTATACTGGAACTCAACACCATTTTTCACTCTATGGTCCGTGATTCAGGACCACGAACCATCCTCTGACTCGTGGTTCTGACTTTAGGAAATGAGGATCCTCTTATCCTCAAGGAATACGGGTGGAAGGATAGGTCATGGAATAGGTTGATGGGTCGTCAACCCACTCATGGAATTTAGAGACCTTGGTACCTCTCTGAAGGTGATTCCACGAGTTACAGGATAGACCATCGTTCAAAATGACAACCCATCAAGTCACTCGTGGAATCTAGGGAAGAAAAGTTGAATTTTGATAAACCACGGGTCACTCTACGGACCGTGGTGTTGGTCTACGGGTCATGAACTAACCAGTGGTTCTGAAGATGAAAATTTTAAGGTTCAAGTCTGAAATCACGAGTCACAGTACGGACCGTGGTTTCATTTCACGGTTCACCATTCTGTCCGTAATCACTGACAGTTCTGCAGTAAGATACCCATAACTTTTTACTCCGGACTCGGATTAATGCGCAATCAATGGCGTTGGAAAGAAGACTCAAAAACATTTAATTTGGTGGGTACTAGGCCACCTATCTCTATATATTCTAGGAGGAATAGGCAATTTAAATTGGCCCTAGTTTATTCTTAGATGAAAACTCATTTGGTTGAGGTGCTTTCAACTTAACTTGATTATAAGAGTTTCTTATGAACATGATTCACATCCAAAGCACTCACCATACTAGGGAAATAATTATTACACTCATGAAAAGGTTCGAGTATTATCTTAGTATTTTTGGGGTGTTATAATATCTCCCCCTTGGGATCATTTGTCCTCGAATGAAGACTAACTAGGCTGAGGTTGTAGGGAAAGAGATGCAATCCCACTAACTGAGTTCTGAAAGCTAGAGTACTGACATAGTAACTGATTTCTAACTGAAATATGAACCGAGATGGATTCATGAGACCTATATGCACACTTAGATTATAAGAATACCGATAGGATATGAATCTGTATATCTAACATGATAACTGGTTTAGAGTGAGAGTAGGGACTTAGCTAAAACTCATAAAGGATGAACGTATTCTTAGAAATCGTAGTTAGCTGAAAGGAACATAAAAATGAGAGGAGTAGCTATATGGAAAAACTATTAATTTCAAAATACCACACTTACAATCTCAACTAACATTCTAACGGCGCACATATAGATACTAAGGTCTGAGTCTAACTACCTGCTTTATCCATGTTTAAGCCTATCTTGACTAAATCTCTTACATATAGAATATCTCCTAAGAATAGTATTCCTTCTTATCACAACAACCAACTACCCTTGAGCTACTAACCAAAGGGTCACTAGTTACACCAAGCAAAGGTCCACCTTATGGTTTTTTGGCTTACCCTATCCCAGACTTCTCCCCTCTCCCCTAGCATATCTTGGAGCTGCACCTTCAAGAACTTCTACAGAGAGACCTACCAGTATTCCTTATCTAACTACTTCATATGAATAATCCATACCCTGTAATTCCTCCACACCTAGAAGCCAATGTGGAACAAGTATACTAAAAAGGAAAGAAATCTACTACTCCCCGTCTAGGCTACTACTAGGCTTCCTCCCCTAACACCTATAATAGTATAAACCAGAATCTTGAAAGAGAAGAGCGGGAGCATCAGTGTCACGAATGAGGGATTTTTGATTGGTCTAGACTTACACTTAGCGTGATCTAGACACTTAAGGTGAGGCTTGGGAGATCGAGCGCAATAGGCACGAGCAATTCACATACTAGGCACGTAAGGAATGAATAATGGGGATCACCACCCCTCATTATTAAAGGCAAGTTCCAAAGGGCTCTAGAGCAAGGAAATCACTAGCGCAAACTATTTTAAGAAATCAGGTTTGAGGATATACATGATGTAGCATGATTTGATTAGCCATTAAGGCATGTCTGAGGACTGAACTAAGTAAATAGGAATGAGCATACTATGAGACTTGAGCCCACATAAATAACGAGCCTCAAGGCATAAAGTTGGGACTCATATAACCATAGAGTAAGAGTAGAATCATTGTCTGAAGCAATCACTTGTCATTCTAGGAGCTGAATATGAGAGTGAATCTGAATGGAGTGCGTAAATTCGAATTGGGACCAAGGAGATGACACGCACGACCTGCAAAAGGTGTTGTAGTGACGTAAGTAAACTTAGGATGTTAGGATAGAAATACGTCTCTACACCCCTCATAACTTCATTCTGACACCCATCAGTATCACAATCTGAGTCTCCAAAATCTGACTGATTCTACATCCCACTATCTCCCCCCTTAGATTCATGCTACCCTTATAAGTCTATGGGCCTCTCACCAACCTCTCAAACGAACTATGATCATTTTACCCTAATAGAGCATACACTAATCCTGAATCTAGCATGAATACCCACTTCTTTCTATAGTCTTAGACTCTTCTTTGCCTAAAAGTCTAGGCCTCAACCCTTCTATCTCCACTTTGTTCTAGGTTAAGACAACTCACAACCAAACAAGAATAGGGGTTCAAGGACTATGGATGCAAAAAAGAAGAAAATCTAGTGACATACCTAATTCAACTTCTAGAGGAATACTCTGACCCGACTGGCTAGGCAATGAAGGGAATCCACTTTGGAGCTGAACACCATAGTTGCTCCTCTTAGCTGAGGGGCAATCCCTAATCCTATGGCCTAACTGACCACACCTAAAACACCCCCTTTTTCCAGCAAGGCACTCACCTAGATGAAACTTACCACAACTACTACAATGAGGGTACCTCAAGGTCTGTAGAGCCCTATTATGGCAAGACTGAGAATCGAGTGCAGGTGTGCTAACTTGAGATGGGGTTGGTCTGGATGACCTCTGCTGAAAAGATGACCAGTTCTTACTACCAGTTTTCTGTTGACTAGAGTCGTGGTTCTATGTTTAGGTTTCCTTGTTCTTCCTCTTCCTCTCCTTCAGTTTCTCTTTCTCATTTATCTGAGTTGTCATAGCTTGAGCCAACATACATATGTCTTTACAAAATTATGCATTCGTAACCTCATGGTTAGGAACAGGAGGATTAGCATCCCTCTTGGGCTTTCTTCGTGGAGGCATTGTATGAAATGCGTAAGGAACATATTAGAAGGGTAATTAGAGTTAAACTCTATCACATGATATTGAATACAAAAGAGGTGAAGTTTTTCCTAAGACACCTCGTAGCCTCCCATTCATAAGTGTGGCGTGCTTCACACCCATGAAAGAGACTCTACTTGATGCGGATTTCAGACACCCTAGGACTCTTGAACTTGATGCTCTGATACAAATTTATCACACCCCAAGCCTACCCCCTGGACATAACACGGGACCCAAGATCATAAGTGATCTCAAGATAACCCTCTAGCCTTAGCATGACTTAAAAACTGAACAAAACATAGGAATGGAAGCTCAACTGAAGTAATGAACAACTTAATCTGTTATATAAATAAAGTCTAAGATTTAAGATTTGAATACAACTGAATATCTGACTCTATGTCTGAAGCCTCTACTACTGGCGAGTTACTGGAACAGGCCCCTAACTAACTCTAAATACTGAAATACTGAATAAACAAACTAAATGCAGAAATGAAGCTAAACTCCAAGTCCTCAAAGGAAGAGGACTCACAAAGCTGACTGGGTGTGCTGTTGATCTACTAGACATGGATTGGGGAGCTGGCTACATGATCTACATCATAATGGGATGCAGCACGAAGAAGTATACGGTCAGTACTATAGAATGTACTAAGTCTGTGAGATATGCATGAATGTGATAAAAACATACTTAAAACATAGTTAAAACTGAGTTCATGCATAATGAGAGAAATCATAATTCAAGATCATAGTTAAAGCTGAAAACATGAAATAGAATAGCATAAATCTTAAAACTTTCATACGGGAGTTTCTAATAACCGACATAAACCATGGTGAGCTACATAGAGTCCAATTTCATGAACCCACACTGAAAAAGGTTTTCCTAATCGCCCAAGGTTAGAACTATGTGTATAGGATCCTGTCATGAGCCACAGAGGGCAACCTACGGTGGCACATAGTTTTGGACTTGGGTTATCTGAACCCTCGTTTCTCGATGCTAAATACTACTACTAAAACAATATATATACTCATATAATACTTGTGGCATATTTGATGCCAAAGCTGATCATAACTGATGACATATCTGATGTCAAATCTGTTTGAAAAGCATAGAGACATATCTGATGTCATGCACTTTCAGTTCAAAAATCTTAAAAGTTAGCATAGCCATAATTCAAAATATACTTTTCTTTCTAAATTCATAACTTGAAGAATTATGCATACAATTTCATAAATACATAAGGTCATGTTATCTAAACATGTCAATTTCTACTTGAAACACATGCAATTCAATGGAATCATGCTAGAAATCAACTTTAATGCATGGGCTTTTGAAATTGCTTAAGGAACTTCAAATAAATCATAGATTAGTGATGAGAAACCATGAATTGATGCCTAAAAAGTGATTTCCTATGTATTTCCCAATTTGGATCAAAACCCTAATTTCACAAGTTCATAAATCAAAAGAAGAATTTAGGGTTTTGGGCATAAGGGTGAAAGGAACCTATTGTTGAATACCTATATACCTGATTTGTTTCCCCAATTAAGAATGAAAAGAAGGGAGACTTGGAATTGAAACCCTTGATCTTGAGCTTGAGACTTGGAGTTATGAAGTTATTTTTCTGTTTTGGGTGCTTGAATGAGGGAATAAAAAGTGACTTAGGCTAATTAGTGTAGAAACCCTACAAAAATGGGTCAAAACGACCTCACTTAAGAGTTAAGAGAGTGTAAAATTATAAAAATACCCCTAGACTTAAGATTGGAAAAAGCTGGAAAAAGTCAGCTTCAGAGACAACGAGTCAGTCTACAGTCCGTCATCCTAAAGGACGAGCCATCAACTAATCCATGGTTTCAAATGCCACTTCTGAGGGTCTACTGGAACTCAACACCACGAGTCTTTCTACAGTCTGAGATTCAAGATAATGGACCATCCTGTGACTCGTGGTTCTGACTTTAGGATGTGAGGATCAGATCCTCAGGGATTACGGGTGGAAGGACAAGTCATGGAATAGTTTGATGGGTTGTCAACCCACTCATGGAATTTAAAGGACTTGGTACCTCTCTGAAGGTGATTCCACGAGTTACAGGATGGACCATCATTCAAAATGACAAACCAACAAGTCACTCATGGAATCTATGAAAGAAAAACTAAATTTTGACTAATCACGGGTCACTCTACAGACTATGGTTTTGGTCTTATGGGTCGTCAACCAATCAGTGGTTTTGAAGATGAAAATTTTAAGGTTCAGGTTTGAAATCATAAATCACAGTAAGGACCGTGGTTTCATTTCATGATTCATCATCCTGTCCATAGTCACTGACAGTGCTGCAGTAAAATACCTATAACTTTTTACTCTTACTCAGATTAATGCGTAGTCAGTGGCGTTTGACAGAATACTTAAAAAACTTTAATTTGGTGGGTGCTACACCAACTAACTCTATATATTCTAGGAGGAATGGTCGATTGAAGTTGACCCTAGTTTAGTCTTACATGAAAACTCATTTGGTTGAGGTGCTTTCAACTTAACTTGATTATAGGCTTTCTTACGAACATGATTCGCATCCAAAGCACTCACCACACTAGAAAAATGATTATTATACTCATAGAAAAGGTTTGGGTATTAGCTTAGGATTTTTGGGGTGTTACACTGGAGCTATGAGCCTCTGTCAAAATCCGCTGTCTCAACCCATCTACGTCAGGGATGCACAATCGACCGTGATATAAAAGCACACCATATCCCCCTTGGGAGAAAACCTCTACCCTTTGCTGATGGACTGCACCCTTCAACTTGTTCAAAATATGATCACTGTCTTGCTTTTATTTCACTTCAGCTACCAAAGATGATTCAGAACCATTTTGAACAATAACACCACCTTCTGTCGAATCCATAAGGTGAACTCCCAATCGAGCAAGTCGACGAACATCCTTGGACAATTCCTTCTTTCCGTTCTCAACCAAAGACACACTACCCATGAACAATCTACTAAGTGCATCTACCACAATATTGGCCTTACTCGGATGGTAAAACAAACTCATATCATAATCCTTAAGAAGCTCAAGCCATCTTTTTTTACGGAGATTTAATTCCTTTTGAGTGAACACATACAGAAGACTCTTATGATCGGTGAATACATCCACGTGGATACCATACAAGTAGTGTTTTCAAATCTTCAAAGCAAAAACCACAGGCGCTAACTCAAGATCATGAGTAGGGTAGTTCTTCTCATAAATCTTAAGTTGTCTCAAAGAGTAAGCAATCACCTTACCACGCTGCATCAACACACAACCCAAACTAATCCTAGAAGTATCACAATACACAACAAAGTCATCTAGGCCCTCGGGTAGAGCCAACACTGGAGTTGTGGTCAATCTAGTCTTCAATTCCTAAAAGTTCTTCTCACATAGATCAGACCACTAAAATTTAATCTTTTTCTAAGTCAACCGAGTCAATGGGGCAGCAATGGAAGAAAAACCTTCCACAAATCTCATGTAGTAACCAGTCAAACCCTAAAAGCTTCTAATATCAGATGGGGAAGTGGGTTTAGGCCAGTTCTTTACTGCCTCAATCTTTTGAGAATCAACTCGAATACCATCTCTAGTAACAATATGACCCAGAAAGGCAACAAACTACATCCAAAACTCACACTTGCTAAACTTAGCAAATAACTGTCGATCCTTGAGAGTTTGCTATACCACTCTCAAATAGTATGCATGCTCCTCCTCACTCTGAGAATAGATAATAATATCATCAATAAAAATAATCACAAACATATCCAGATACTATTTAAACACGTAATTCATCAAATCCATAAAGGGTGCAGGAGCATTCGTCAAGCCAAAAGACATAATCACAAATTCATAATGACCATACTGAGTTCTGAAGGCTATCTTCAGAATGTCACACTCTTTAACACAAAGCTGATGATAATTGGATCTAAGGTCAATCTTCGAGAAGAAACTAGCATCCTGAAGCTGATAGAACAAGTCATGAATCCTAGGAATGGGATACTTATTCTTGATTGTGAACTTGTTCAACTGACGGTAGTCGATACACATTCTGAGGGAACCATCTTTTTTTCGCATGAATAAGACTGGAGCACCCCATAGAGAGATGTTGGGTCAAATAAAACCCTTATTAAGGAGGTCTTTAAGTTGATCCTTCAATTCTTTGAGCTCTGGGGGAGCCATTTTATAGGGAGGAATATAGATAGGATTCATATCTAGAAGAAGATCTATCCTAAAGTCTATCTCTCGCTCGGGAGGGACTCTAGGAAAATCTTTAGGAAATACTTCTGGGAACTCATGCACAACAGGAATAGACTGAAGGGATGCGGTTTTGGACTCCGTGTCCATAACCAAAACTATATGATAAACATAACCCTTAGAAATCATCTTCCTAGCCTTAATATAAGATATGAAATAACCGTTCGAGGATGAAGGACTACCCCGCCACTCTAAGACAAGTTTATTTGGAAACTTGAGACTAACAACTCAAGTACAATAATCAACTGAGGCATAACATGCATACAACCAATCCATACCAAGAATAACATCAAAATCCATCATCTCTAACTCTACTAGATCCGCTGAAGTGACTCTATGAAGGACTGAGATAGGGTAATTTTGGTAGATTCTTTTGGCTAGGACTGACTCACCAACAGGAGTAGAAACACAAAAGGGTTCGAAGAGTTAATCAGGACTAATCCCAAACTTGCAAGAAACATAAGGGGTCATAAAAGATAAAGAGGCACTGGGGTCCAACAAAGCATACACATCGAGAGAGAAGACTTTCAACATACCAGTAACAATGTCCAGTGAACTCTCTTAGTCCTGGCGAGAGGACATGGCATAAAGGAGATTCTGGCACTGACCACCAGAACTAAAAGCAGTGCCCTGCTAGGCCGGTCGACCTTCTGGGGTTGCTGGAGCAGACACAGTCCTACTACCTCCCTGTCCCTTCTTTGCTGAAGGGCAATCCTTAATCATATGTCCAGCCTTTCCACACCCAAAACATGCACCTGTGCAATAACAACACTCTCCTGGGTGATTCTTCCCACACTTGTTGCAAATAAGGTAGGAAGATCCCTTTGCATCACTCCCCTGAGACTGCGAATAAGCACCTGATCCTCTACTTTTCTAATCATGATGATGCCTAGGGGCCTGGGTAGGAACACTAGCCAAAGAATTAACGGGTACTGATGATTTCTTCTGAAATGAGGAGCGATGTCCGCCTCCAAACCTTTGATGGCCAAAACTTAAACCCTCAGATGTAACCCTCTTATTCTCCCTTGCCATCTCCCTCAACTTGTCCCCTTCAATCTGTTGGGCATGAGTCATAAGTAGAGAAATATTCATGTCACGCAAAAGTATCACGGACCTACACTCTTTCTTTATCGAATCTGATACACCATAAATGTACTTACTCATCTCATCCCACGGGTCAGCCACCATGGAAGGAGCATACCTAGAAAGCTGGGTGAACTTCAACCCAAACTCCTGAACCTTGCCTCAAATTCATAATTTTTTTGGCCTTAGCTTGCCTCAACTCCCTCGGGAAGAACCAGTAAAGAAAAGTCTTCTCAAAACACTCCTAAGTCATAGGGACCACGTCCCTACCCCTAGCATCTTTCCATTAAGTAAACCAAATATGAGACACGTCGTTGAGTTAATAAGAGGCTAGCTCAATACCATCAATGACAACCACTTGCATCACACCAAAGTATTATTTATCCTATCCATGAAGTTTAGCGGATCCTCACCCACTTTTGAACCCCATAACTTAGGTGGGTTCATGCGAATAAAGTCTCAAACTTGGGCCTCTATTGCCCCATCTTAGGGGTAGAAGGGAATAGGATCCTACTTATTGGTCTGAGCAGCCATAGTCTGAGCTAGCATATGAATAGCATTTCTGAACTCTGCATTTGTGACCTTGGGGTATGGAATCGAAGGATTAGAATTTCGAGCATTGGCCCTGTGAGGCATAGAACGAAGAGAAGGCATAATCTAAAATGCATAAAGAATGGATTAGAGGGTTACTAGAGTTAAACTCTATCGCACGATATTGATCAAGAAAGAAGTGAAGTTTTTCCTAAGACACCTCATAGCTTCTCTATTATAAGTGTAGTGCGCTTCACATACCTAAAATATACTCTACTCTATGCGGCTTTCAGACACCCTAGGACTCTTGAACATGAGGCTCTGATACCAAGTTTTTCATGCCTCAAGGCTACCCCTTAGATGTAACATGGGACCCGGGACCACAAGTGCCCCAAGCTAACCCTTGGTCCTAGCATATTCATGTATTCATAAATAAACATAGCGTAATAATAAATAGAAAGCTAGGCAACCCAATCCATATATGATAAAGTCAAGATGAAATATAGTTCGAAAAAGTGACTCGAATAATGTCTATGTCTGAAAAGCCTCTACACATGACATAAAGAGTTACTAGGACAAGACCCTAGCTAACTCAAAGTATGAAAGTAAACAACCATAAAATAACCAAGATCATAACTAGACCTCGAACAATGAGGACTCACAAACAATGACTGGAATGGCCTGCGGTCTCTAGCCACGGGCCCAAGGGAGGGAACCTGAGTTTACATCATCAAGAGGATGCAACGCAAAATATGCATCAGTACTATAGGATGTACTGAGTATGCGAGATATCTATAATCATGATAAAAACATACTTAAAACATGCTTAAAAATGATCTTGTTTATATAAAGAGATAGCATAAGTAAATATCAACATATAAGAAATAAAGCATGAAGTTAAGTCAAGATTCAAAGTAGAGTATCATATAACTTCATAGCTTGAAAATAATCATGCGAGAGTTTCTCTTAACCGACATAAACCATGTTGAGCTACATGGAGTCCAGTATCATGCATCCATACTGAAAAAGGTTGTCCTAACCATCCAAGGTTAGAACCATGTTATAAGGATCCTCTCATAAGCCACGAAGGGCAACCTATGGTGGCAACATAATTTTGGACTTATGTTATCTAGAACCCTCATTGCTTGGTGCAAAATACTACTCCCAAAACATATATAGCATAAGTCTTACATACATGTGACATATCTAGATGTCAAAGCTTGTTCATAAACATATTCATAACCCGAATCTTCATACTACTCACGGACCTTAGTTTAGAAAATGATTCATGAGCATTGCTGGCATATCGGGTGTCTTATCTTGCATAATAACTCATAACTTGAAAACTTGCATGGCCCTAGTTCAATTTCATAATAACATATACTTTCATAAAACATAGGAACTAGTCATGCACTTGCTTGAAATTCATGAAAGCATTCTATCAAATACCCTAATTTATTTAAATCAATTCATGCATGTACAATTTGCTATAATTTCCCTTCAATTCATGAAATAGGAGTTCACATGTAAAAACCCATGAAAAAATATGCTATTTAATAATAATTTCATAGTAGAATCATGAGAAAAGAAATTTATAGTAAAGCCCATAAGAATTGGGTAAGAACTCTAATTTGAAAGTTCATAAAATCAATATAGAATCTGGGGTTTTTGGGCATAAGGGTGAAAGGAATACCTTATTGAATACCCACATACCTTATTGAATCTATCTTGATCAAAGATGAAAAGAAATGGAGGCTTGAACTTGGAGCTTGAGACTTGGAGTTTGAAGGAGTTCTTTCTTCTCTTGGGTTGGAATTTCTTAGAATGAGAAGAGTTTAGGCTATTAGAGAATAAAACAGTACTAAAAATTGTCAAAATGACCTCACTTAGGAGTTAAAAGGGTGGGTAATTACAAAAATACCCCTGGGATTAAGTTAAGAAAAAATTTGAAAAAAGCCAGCTTCAGGGATCACAGATGGATTCCACAAGTCGTAGACTAAACCACGGCTCATAGTTTCCACTCGTGGTCCCTGGCCAAACACTCAGGCTGCAGAAGACATTCTACGAGTCAACAATACAGGCCATAGAATGAACCATGGTCCGTAGAACACACTCGTGGTCTTCAAGCCAGAGACTGAACTTGCAAGATTTAAACCATGACCCTACTCTACGACTCGTGATTCATACCATGGTCTGTGGTTTGGACTCATAGTTTCTGGAAGGATTAATTTATGGAAAAATTTCTAAGTTTAGAAGTTGAATCAAATTTTGGGGTGTTACAAGGAACCAATATGTGATACCCCACACGTCTGTGTTATCGTATGACTAGTCTAGTGGCGACAAATTAGTGTGAATCTCAGAGAATGAGGATACAAGTGGATGATTATTTTAAGACACACATATATGAGTGTGCTTGAGGTGAAAAACCAAAGTTCTAGGCCAAAGGAAGTTGTAAAACAAAAGTTCAAGTAATAAGGGATACCTTTTAGAGAGTCACTTCAAGTGATATAGCAAATCCTGTGACTTTGGATAAGCATATATCCCTATCTATGGAGAGTTAGATCGTGTTCTAGCTATCCCTTTAAAGATATTTTAGTCTAGATTCCAACAAAACAAACGGCTTGACCATTTGATTTCAAGAACTAATGTTATGTGAGTTTTAAGTAGGCACTATCAGAAGGATTTTCACTTATGACTAGGTCACGTGTAATGACTGAGTAGCATCAAAGATATTAATTGGGCTTGGAAATGAGATTATCATTAAGACAAGGGACTAAGGTTTTAATGTATGTGAAATTGATGGTAATAGTTGACAAGAATAAGATTTGGAAAGTGTAACGAATGCGGGGAAAAAAAGCATCACCTATGTTCTTGAGCTATGTGCTTCATCTACTCGCGTATACATCCTATTTGTTTCGACATTTTGTGAGGGAAAGTTATTTATTTTAACGTCCTACTTTCTTGAGTTACTAATATATGTATCCTATATTATATAAAAGTGGATAAAGGAGGAAAAAGTAGGACAAGTAGGTGACACACCTACTTCAGAAAATAAGGCCAAAATGATCTTAAAATGGGGTAGTAGGCGGATCACCTACTTGGTGATTTAAGGCTCAAATTGTTGTATCCTAATGGATGTTGTGTGGGTCAGTGGATCAATCTCATGAACCATCAGGCTACACAACATAGATATATACAACATGACCCTTAAGATCAACTCATAACAAAAAACAATTCTCTCTCTCTTCTAGCTTTTTTATTAAACCACCCTATTTCTCCAAAGGGTTCTTGAGGTTGCATCAACTTTTCCAAGACCTTAAGGTAAGTATTCAGTATATTTGTTACATGGTTTTAACTATAAGTAGCGTGGATAATATGTTTATCCACGTTGGGAAGCTTGGAGCAGCCCTTTTGATGTGTTGTGATTTCCAAATGGTTTCTCCTTGTTTCAAGGTTTCGTGCTGGAGGAAGGTGTTTGGTATTGATATAGCAGATAAAAGAGACTATAAATTACAGCAACTTTAAGGTAAATCTCCTCCCCTCCACCCCTTATTGTATTTGAAAATAAAGAGGGAATTATAAACATAATTGTTATATGAACTCACGGGATTGTGATCGAAAGCCATGAGTTTGAGTTATTCTGATTTTATTGAACTTTTTTTGGGCTGTCTTATATCTATTGTTGGATTTATTTTTTGAAAACTTCATACTTGGGGTTTGTTTTGGTTACTTTGGGGCTTGCGATTGGAGGGTGTGGCAATACACCTAGTGCTTGACTATTATAAGGGCATGGTGGAATATTTTGCGGGTGTCACATAGTTATTAGCTGCTAGAAATATTCTCAATATGTGTCTAATTTGTGGATAATATAAGAGGATTAGAAAGAAGAATAGGTATAAAAAGAGTCTGACGAGCAAGTTTCCCGTCTAATAGCAAACATATTGCCAATATGGCTAGAATTCATTTGTGGGCTATTGGTAATGGTTGTACCACTTTATTTTGTGTCGATTACCTGCTGTAAGAAAGGAGTACTATCCATTATAATTTTGTGACACTCCAAATTAAGGTATGTGAGGCTTAAACCTTCTTCACTGCAAGGCATGACCCTACATCATACGTTACTCAACAAGGGTCTATATAGTATATATGATTAATATAAAATGGTATTTCAGTTTTTATGTCCCCAATACTTCATTGTAACCACCCCTTCATATCAGTTTTTCATTTTTCATACGTTCAAGAGTATTCGAGCTAATTGTTTTGAGTCAAAGTATTCATATAGTCATTAGAGCCATATATGTGTGTCTTCATTTGTATTATATGTTTTTAGTGATAATTTATTTTTCATAGTATATTCATCATCTATACAGTAAATACATGTCTATATGATTCATTTGAAACAGAGCAAAGTTTACTAGTTGATTCACTTATTTAGAGATTACCATTGCTACCTAGAGTTTATAAATTATCATTCAAAAATTACTATTTGTACAGTTGATTTCATAGTGTAATTAATTATTCAGAGGCTTTCATGGCATCAGTTGGTAAAACATAAATCTAGTGATGGTGGGGGAAAGGTCAGATATATTATAGTCACTTGACTCTTGATGCGACAATGCCTTGTACACATGGCTGAGACCACAGACCCTCAGAGTTGAGCCTACGGGTGTACCAACCTATTATGGCTATATAACCTCAGAGTAGAGACATTTATGGCATACCTACATGTGGGCTAACCCTCAGAGGTGGGCCTTTATGGCGTACCATCAGAGATTATAGACTACGAGACTTAACATCTTAATATGAGATTCAGAGATAACAGAGTTTATATGCTATCCAGGTGATATAAAGCCCTTGAGGCTTATATTCATAAGCTATCATTTATTCATGTTAAAGTACATAAGTTATATGATTCCACTGATAATTATATCATTTGATCCCATATTAATAAAGAATCTGGAAGACACTTGTATAATAATGACATAATGATTTCATATGACCTAAAGTTTCATGATTGCTTCTTGTCACATGTATATTTTAGTTGAGCACATTTTGATTCCTTCATTGTGCTATCCCATCTATACTTGTTGTTCATGTTTGCCTTACATACCAGTACATATTTTATATGTAATGACACCTCTGTGGCCGGGGGAACTACATTCTTATAAATGCAGGATAAGATTCACAGAGTTGAAGACACCCTTAGTAGGCATCCGTGCTACATTAGTAGCGTAGTTAGTGAGATCTATCCCCTTGGAGCTGGTATAGATCTTGTATACTCTTTTTTGTAGATATTTGTATAGTATGGGTATGGCGAGACCCTGTCCTGATCACTTCACAATTGTATAGTTCCTTATTCTAGTAGAGGCTTCATAGACATTGTGGTTATGTCACTTGTATTAGTTTGGTTAGAGGCTAGGTTTATGCATATATTGTTTTTGTCAGTTGTCATATGTATATTGATTCATCTATCTAGAATAGGTCATATATAATATGTATAGCATGTGTTAATATGGTACTTGTCCACTCCATCCAGTTTTGGGGCGTGAAACTTGGTATCAAAACACTAGGTTCAAGTGTCCCAGGGAGTCTATGAAGTCGTGTCTAGTAGAGTATCACTTATGGATGTGTTGTACACCACATTTATAATGAGAGAGCTGCTTGGCCAATTAGGAATTATGCCCTTCTTTTATGTTCTGGATCGTGTGATAAATCAAAGTCATATGAAGTTACTTCTTATTCACACATTGCTTAATTGTCACACATTCTACCTGTTAAAGGCAATCTCAGATTAGGCCAAAATTCCAATATTATGATTGTTTGAGAGCATCTTCTAGCTAATAATCACCAGTCACATAAAGATTCAAAATCGGGTTAGGGAAGCTCAGTGAGTCTGATCTTTCAGATCTATAATTATTTATAGATGAAAGGCTTGCAGAGATTCAAGTTCCCTCTACAGTTATGGCTTAATTTATGTCACCCATAGTATATTTAACTAGGAAACAGGGGGAGATCACTATATTTTTATATAGTTTAAGGTTTTCCCCTTACAGAGACTGAAAAATATATCTCCTAATACAACTTGGTAGGAGAATAAAATTGGCGTTTAAGTCTGAGAGCTCTTCCTTTAATTCCACCGATTCTTATAGAATTAGGTCCTAAGAAGGACCGTATCATTTCATTAGTCTTGTGCTTAGAACCTTCAGGGTTATGTAGATGTTAGATTAAAAAAATGGTTGAACCAATTTTTTTTAGTTAAAGATTTGGTAATAGCCTTGATTGTTAAGTATAGGCGCCACACCAGAGATACCCCTACCTTGATGAGAAGGACAAGATGCCTTACCAGATACTATTGCAGGTGATTACACAAATTATTTCCATAGAATACATGAATTTGATCACCCCAAATGGGCAGCGACCTATATAAGTTCTTTTATGGCTAGCAAGCTCACGGATAAGCTAGGAATATATGCATAGATGTGACCCACTATGATTGATTTTGTGGTAAAAGGAGAATTGGTATGTGACCAAAGAATAGGGCAAACAAATTTTGAGGGGGAGGATGAAAGCTAAGATCTATTAGAGTATCTTGAGAGACAGAAGGAATAGTAGTAGTTAATTTCTTACAGAAGAACAATATTCACACTTGAAATATAGTAAAACGTTAGTTGTATAACATAGATTAAGTATGTTTATAGAAAAGAATTCCCAGTTCGAACAAGACTCATATGAAGTATAGAAGATGTTATGGAGGAAGAATTGTGTAGTATTAGGTGGCTAGTGGTGCAAATACTATAAGGACTTACAATAGTATCAATGTAGGTTTTAGAATCCATTTCTACAAATATAAGAGAGATAATTAAGCAATTAAAGGATCCTTACTATGAAGGATATATTGATCCAGTACTATACCTAAGAAAGCATTTGTATTAGTATAGTAGAAGGGGGAGAGAGAGTGTATCTATATGCTCAGAATAAATGGAGTTGACTAGAGATGTTATAACGTGCAAGTATTATTTGTTCATCTGATTTCACATGGTTATATTAATCTGATAAATTCCCTCGAAGCTCATTTGAATTTATTTTGGAAATTGATCAAGTTGATTTAATTTCTTCCCTGAGAAAGGGAAGGCTTGATGACCATGTTAACCACATATATGCTTATCATAGCTTGTCGCTCCTAGCTGATTATGGAAAAAGGGATCAAATTACCCTTATTTGTCATGCCATCATAGGAATTCCATCAAGTGTAGTTGGACTTCAATTGTTAAGACAAAGGTGGGTAATTTTCATATGTCCCAGTGGAGTTACACTATGAATCCATAAGTACCCAATATATGAGGAATTATCTGTTATAATATCATCAAAGGGTTCACTTGTTCATCAAAATCTACAAGGGTTATAAGATATCAAGCTCAGTGATGTATCACTATATAGCCTTAGATAAAGAATTGGTAAAGACCATATAATAAGAGTTTATGGGCTAAATGATAGCTCGATTATAGAGACATTAAAGTAAAATAGAGAAGTATGGGTAGAAGTACCCTTTGCATAATATGGAACTAGTAGTATGCTGACATTTAGACTATGATTGAATAATGTTACATAATGTGCTACAATTACCAGGGTCATCACTTGTCCATACGATTAAGTTAACATAGGTTATAGGTCTATATATTACAGTCTACTTGCTTAAAAATATTATAGGTGCTACATTTTTTATAGTTTAATTGTTCATATGTTACTAGTCTCCATAGCTCAGTAGTTACATGTCATGTGTTCCATAAGGATTATATTCTTATATGTTAATTACATCATATATCATTTGCCCATAGGTTACATGTTACATAGATTATTTGCTTGTATGCTACGTGTTTCACAAAATATGTTCTTATATGCTATAAGTTTTATTGAGTATCAACTCATATGCTACACGTTTCATAGATTATTTGTTCACATATTAATTATTTGACAGAACATTTATTCATAAGTTGTATGCTTGTACATCAGAGATCATTTTCTCATATGCCAGAGGTAGCATGAGTTATCTATTCATATGTTATAAGTATTATAGATCACATGCTCATAGGTATTATGTATCAAAGATCATTATGCATAGAATATAGGCTTCGTAGATTACTTTCATACATGTGACATTCCATGTAACTTGTTTGTTTAAATATAATATGTCTCATGGTTCATATGTTCACGTGTCAAAGTTCATTTGTTCATGTGTAATACGTTTATTTGTGCAAAGGTTATATGTGTATAGGGTTATTTGTTCAAGTGTTATAGATTACATGCTCATATGTACCAGTTAAATTACTTATATATTATCTACTTTTATACCTCAAGAGCTCACGTGCTAAGTAATTTCATAGTCCACTTCCTTACAAGATTACATGATAAATTTTGCGTTATATTTAATTGTTCACACGTTATATGCCTTATGGGCTATTATTATACATTCCACCTTATGGTTCACATGCTCATATGCCATAGTTGGTCTTACATGTTCATAGGTTAAAGTCCCTTTTTCTGTGCTCACTAGTTCACATGATTAAGAGTCTTTTCGTCTAAATTTGCTTATGTTCCATAAATCACGTGTGTGTTATTTGTTCATATGTTATATGGCATTCTATGCATACCTGCTTGAGTAAATAGGTAATAGTAAGTTTATCTCTAGAAAGAGGGCCAAGTAAGGTGCCCTATCAAGTTGTCCACAGGGTTGTTGTAATGCCCCAGAACTTCGATGCCCAGACTTAGCTCAGAAAACCAGAGGAAATAATTTTTTTTAGCTGTTAGTAGAACCACGAGTCACTTCCACGAGCCGTGGAACAGTCCACAAGTCATGGAATGGACTCATGGAATACATATCAGAGGACTTCTCCTCTGAAGTTCATCCCACGACTTGAGTCAATGGACCGTAGAAGTTTCCACGGACCATAGAACTCGTCCATGGAATCTGCCTAGTAGATGACTCCCAGGAACCATGATTGGGTTCCATGACCCGTGGAAGTTTCCACGAGTCGTGAACCCAACTCGTGGAGTTCATTCTAGTAGCTTCACTTTAAGGACTAGGAAACAACGATAGGGTTCCACGACCCGTGGAACTTTCCACGCGCCATAGAACCAAGTTGTGATCCCTGAGTCGTGAATTTTAGTAGTTTTTTCTAAGTATTTTCTAGGGGCATTCTAGACTTTTCCTTTATCTTTTAATACCTAGGCAACATCATTTTGACTACTCTAAGACTATTTAATTAGTCAAAAACTACCAAACACTTTCATTATCCTAAATTCATCGGACTTAGAAAGAACAGAGGAGAAAGAAGCAATAGTTTTCTCCCAAGAGCAAGCAGAGGTGTTCATCAGGTTCAGCCCCAAGAATCCAAGTATTTCTATGTAATTTTCTTCACCAGGTATGTGGGATTTCACTAGTGTGTTCCTTTCACCCACTAGATCCCTATAATTCCATCAGTTCCTTCAATTCTCCAGGATTGATTTGACCTAGGGTTCATAAAACCTTAGAGTTTCCCTTGCTATTCAGATGCTATAGTTATGTGATGCTTAGTTCATATTCCTTGGAGAATTTCTACAGTTTATTCATAGAATTCAGAACCCTAGCCTGTAGTAATTTTCAGTACTACATAAATTATGCTTGCTAGGCAGGTCAGTCAAATAATCATGTTTTAGAATTTAAATGGCATATCCTTCAGTATTCTAATGTTGCATTCTCAGTTAATTATTAGTATTTTGAGCTATCTATTTTTTCATTGCATTGCTGCTTATCCTCAGTTGGGAGTAGACTTAGCACCGAGCGGACGAGGGGATGAAGGCTTAGCTGTCAGTTTAGGCTAAGACATTTAATAGCAGTCCTGAAGTCACAGAACTACGGCGCCACCGTGGGTATAAAAGGAGTCAGCTGTCTGACTAGGTTGCACATCCTTGTCTCTTGAGGACATCAGTAGTGGATCACCGTCAGACTTGTTCGAACCGTTTGCAAGGTATGAACATCCTCCCATCTAGGGTTATAGGTTGGCCCCACAATTAGCTCAACTTGGGGTATGTCGGTTAAGAGTCTCTCCAACAGCCAGATTCATGTTGCATTGACCATGTACTCAATATTTATTTCAGCATTCAGCTCAGCATGTTATATTCATGATTTGAACTTGGTCTTTGTATTCAACCCAGTTTTCAATTATATGCCAGTATATCTATTTCTATGTTCAGTTATATATTGTCTAGCTTAGTACATATCCTTCATGCTCAGTACATGCAAAGTACTGACGCATACCTTTGTGCTACATCATTTCATGATGTAGGTTCAGGCACTCAGTATCTAGACCGCATTTAGTTTGATTTCCAGACTGTATTCAGCAGCCTCAGTAGTGAGTCCTCATAGCTCAAGGACGATAGACATGCTTTATTTTCAGTCTTTATCTTCTCCTGTTCAGTCTTGTTAGAGTTTGCTGGAGGCATGTCCCAGCAACTTATATCAGTTAAAGGCTCTCAGACATAGACTAGATTTTAGTAGTTGTTAGTGTTATTTTAAGTCAGCACTATACTATTTATATTTAATTCATATATTCAGATATTTAGGTTCTTCCCCAATTCAGTTGTTAAATTGTTTTTAGCTTCTGCATAGTACATGTTTCAAAATTTGAACTTGTATAGATATGTCATGCCATAGGTCACACTAATCACTGTGTTGCATCCAGGGGGTAGCCTCGGGGCATGACAATTGTCAAGGACCTGAGTCTTTTGGCTTCAAAAGTATAGGAATAATCATTTTCCCTAAGTGGAACATAGATAATGATAGTTTTCCCTCAGAAAAAAATTTAATGGCATCATTTGAAAACCTTCTTGGATAGCATCATATGATTTCTATTAGCTAGTCTAAGGAATTAATTGATACAAAAGAAATTGAAGACTTCTCAGAGTTGATATATATTATATATAGATATGTGGTCCAAGTATTAAGGTTTCATGTGCTAACTGGGTGCTCCTGATGGTATCATCTAGGAAATGCGTCACGTGGTTCAGAAAGAAAAGAAAGATGAGTCCTAGATAGGTGGGTATTATAGGAGCATAGATAGTTGCCTTCTTTTTTTTTCGAAGTAATGTTTTCTTTTACTGATAAGAGAATGAAAAATCAATAATCTAGAAATGAGGAGATAAGGCTCATCAGTAACTCAAACAGATGATATAAGGTTCTAAATAAGAAGGCCGACTAAAGAAGAAGATAACACGACATTGAATGGCCTTGTTTAATCTTCTTAATCTGCTTCATTCTCAGCATTGTTGAAGTAGCGCAATTCATAAACATTCCTGTCCTTGTTCGATGCAATCACCCTAAGCCAATCCCTGACGTTATTTTTCTTCAAGTACTTTTTGACAAGGTATTTGAGGTACCTCTTGGAGATAGCGGAGTTGCAAGTAACAGTGATATTGTTCTTCTCACGAGTAACAGTAATAGAATCCCCAGGAGCACCAGCTTTTCCACCAACCTTAATTCTCTCCTGAAGGAACTTATCAAGAGAATTAATCTCCATTATATTGTCAACAACCGGCTTCGAACAGTCAATGACGAAGGTTTCCCCCTTCTTCTTCCCGCCCTTCGCTACTGCTGCTGCTCGGCTCATCTTTACACACTTCTCTATTTCTCTACATAGAGAGTTGCCTCCAGATGAAGATATGGTGTATCTGGAATTTCATATGTCTACACTATGCAAATGCTTAGAAGAGTATGCATATGTCAACCCTATAGATAACATTGAATTCATAAAGGACTCATATGTTGAAAAGACACTAACTGCACCATCATGGATAAAAGTTAAAGGCTAAGAATATAGAATCTGTCAGAGTAATAATCATTATATGATAGCCACTTGAAATCTGAGGACCCAAGATGTCTCAGCATCAACATTTGTTCCAAGGATCTAAAAAGGGTTCATTCATCACGTTTCTTTCTTATATGAGCCATAGTTTCATATGCATTTTTCATAGTTATTCCATTCATATGTTATATATTAAGGAGCATCATTCATGTCCATGCACTTAATAGATTTTATATATCTTACAAAAATTTAGTGTTTCCAGAAGGATTGAAAAGTATGACATGTTACAAAGTCTCTTCAATATATGTACAAGCAAAGTCTTACTCGTCATCTGATTACTTAATGTACCACAATTGGTGAGTCACCCTGTGGGGCTTGTATGTATGAATTCTAGTTAGCTGACAGGTTTTAGATAGCTCCATTTACAAAGGAAACTCTAGCAAAAATTTTGAAAAAATCTAGAGTTAGTTTTAATTTTGAATAATATCCCACATTTGAGGACGGATGTTTCTAAGGTGGGGGATAATGTAATATCCCACCCGTATGTGTTAACATACGACTAGTCTAGTGGAAACAAATTAGTGTGAAGCTCAGAGATTTTTTTTAATGAAAGTTACGAGTCCCATTTTGTCACAACCCGATTTCTTAGGTCATGATGGCACCTACAACCCTCCAGTAGGAGAACCAATTTCCATAGCCCAAAATGGTTAGTAATGGGCTACTACCTAACCAATACGCACAATAAGCAGAAATAAGAAGAAGCATAATATAAAGATAGACAAACCAGAAGCAATAACCTGTATATATACATAATGAAACTACACCAATCCCAAGACTTGGTATCGATAGTACAGATGCTTCTAATAGAATACAAGTGCTAATAGTACCAAAATAGCAAGTACAATAATCTCCGAGTATACAAAGGCTAACAGTACGAAAGATGAGATGTGGTCAAGCCCCGGTTGTCAGATTAACACTGCTACAGCCAGGATCTGGTATTTCACATGGATGAACCCTCCAGAGTTTCATGGGTCCAAGTCAAAAGAGGATCCCCAAGAGTTTTTAGATGATATTCAAAAAATGACAGATATTATGGGTGTCACTTAAGTCAAGGGTGCAGATTTGGCCGCCTATCAGTTGAACAGAGTAGCCTACACTTGGTACCAGCAATGGAAGGAATCCCATTGTTCCAATGCAAGACCAGCGACTTAGAATATTTTTAAGACAACTTTTCTGGACCGGTTCTTCCCACTAGAGCTCAGGAAAGCAAAGGTTCATGAATTCATCAATCTGAATCAGAATTACATGAGCGTGAAGGACTATGCACTCAAGTTCACTCAGCTATCCAAGTATGCTCCAGCCATAGTAGCTGACTCCAGAGCTCGTATGTACAAGTTTGTATCTGGTGTGTCGGATGATGTAGTCAAGGAGTGCAAGACTACCATGCTGATTAAGGAGATGGACTTCTCCATGTTGGTTACTTATGCCCAGAAGATTGAAGATGAGAAGATCAAGGAAAGGGGAGGAGATACTAAGAGCACTAGGAAAGGTGACTTTAGCTACTCTCAGCAGAGGTTAGAGGGATGAAACCGCTCTCAGTTCCACCAGAAAAATTCAGCTCCAACTCCATCTTTTTCAGTTCCCCAGTTCCTAAGTTCAAGAAGGATCGTCGGGATAGAGCGTGTGGCTCTATGTCCAAGGGTACAGTTACTAGTGGGCACACCAATATAGTATGTAAGAAGTGTGGTAGAAACCACCAAGGTGAGTGCATGGAAGGTAGTAGAAATTACTTTGGGTGTGGTAAGCCAGGCCACATGACGAGGGATTGTCCAGCGGCTTCTCAAAAGGGTAAGGATTTCCGCCCACACACTAAGACTAGTTCTATAGCAACTCTAGCCGGACGCCTCACTCAGCAGGGTGCCTCATCTAGAACAGGTGGTAGTTAACGCCAGAATATGTTATATGATCTTCAGGCTTAACAGGACCAGGAGAATTCTCCTGATGTGGTTACGGGTACATAACGAGTCTTTAACACTGATGTTTATGCATTGTTAAATCCAGGGGCTACACTTTCCTTCATAACTCCATATATAGCAATAAACTTCGGTGTCAGTCCAGGAACCCTTCTCAGTCTCTACTCCAGTTGGTGACCCAGTTATAGCTAGACGGGTATACAGAAATTGCCCTGTCACAGTCTCCCAGAAAGTCACCTCAGCGTATCTTGTAGAGTTAGAAATGGTGGATTTTAACATCATTCTAGGCATGGATTGGTTACATTCCTATTATGCCTCAGTCAGTTGTAGAACTAGGACCGTTCAGTTTCAATTTCCTAACAATCAAGTCTTGGAATGGAAGGGTAGTAACTCAGTGCCTGTAGGTCGATTCATCTCCTAACTACGGCCAGAAAAATGATTTCGAAAAGGTATATCTCTAATCTTGTTCAGGTTAAGGATTCAAACTCTGAGACCCCAACTCTTGAGTCAGTACCGATGGTGAATGAGTTTCTAGAAGTGTTTCCAGAAGATCTTCTTGGAGTTCCTCTCGAATGGGAAATCGACTTCAGAATAGATCTCCTTCCAGATACCCATTCTATCTTGATTCCTCTTTACATAATGGCTCCGGCTGAGCTTAAGGAATTGAAAGAACAACTGAAAGACCTGCTAGATAAGGGATTTATCAGACCTAGCATATGTCCATGGGGTGATCCAGTGTTGTTCATGCATAAAAAGGACATTTCTCTCAGGATGTGCATTGACTACCGTCAGCTGAACAAAGTCACAATCAAGAATAAATATCCCATCCCCAGGATTGATGACTTATTTGACTAGCTTCAGGGTGCTAGTTGCTTTTCCAAGATAGACCTCAGGTCCAGCTATCATCAGCTCAGAGTCAGTGGTAGTGATATCCCGAAGACAACCTTAAGGACTCAGTATGGTCAATATGAATTTGTAGTTATGTCTTTTGGACTAACCAATGCTCCTGCAACTTTCATGGATTTAATTAATAGGGTGTTTAAGAAGTATTTGGACTTGTTCGTTATCATCTTTATTGATAATATCCTCGTTTATTCCAGGAATGAGGAGGAGCATGCGACTCATCTGAGGGTCATTCTGTAGACTCTCAAGTTGTCACGCCCTGAAGCTACCCCTAGATGTGACACGATGCTTAGTGTCACGAGTGACCCCAAGCTAACCCATGGCATGGCATATCTATGAAAATAATCAATTTTAAGCAATTCATTGAGCGGAAGCTGAAACAATACAATATCTAAAAATGGGAAGAACCCAAAAGTCTGTATATAAAAAGTATCGTGTTATCTGAAAGTAACCAGATAACACCAACAACTGCTGAGTCTAATCTATGTCTGAAAGTCTTCTAACTGAATAGGAGTTGCTGGTACATGCCCCCGGCTAACTCTAATGAATCTGAAAACTGAAGGTAAATACTGAAATAAAGGCATGTGTATTGTCCCCAAACTAGTGAGGACTCACCACTGAGCTGCTGAGTACGGATCGGAGGTCGAATTAGGCACGATCTGGATGCTGAGTGCCTGAACCTACATCATGAAACGATGTAGCACAAAAGTATACGTCAGTACTTTTAATGTACTGAGCATGTAGGATACAAGCTGGATTGAACAATATATATATATACACATAACTGAACATAAGAATAAATATGCTGAACTGTAACTGGGAGTTGTACTGAATGCAATGACCAAGTATAAATCATGAAATAATATGTTGATATGAATACTGAACATGAGTATTGAATACAAGGTCAATGCACATGAATCTGACTGTGGGAGATACTACTAACCGACATACCCCAAGCAGAGCTAACTGTAGGGATAACCTGTAACCCTAGATGGAAGGGCATTCATACCTTGTCAGGGGTACAAACAAGTCTGACGTGGATCCACTGTTGATGTCCACAAGGGACAAGGAGGTGCAACCTAGTCTGACATCTGACTCCTTCAAACCTACGGTGGAACCGTAGTTCTAGGACTTGGGGATTGCTACTAAGGGTCATAGCCTAAGCTTACCGCTAAGCCCTCATCCCTAGTCCGCTCGGTAGTAAGTCTACTCCCAACTGAATATAAGCTAGCATGCAACTATAACTCTGGATAGCTCAAAATACTGATATAATCTTAGAATGCACATAACCATGTTGTAGGATATGAAATTCAAATTCTGAAATTTGATCATCTGACTGAGTTTGCCTAACAAGTATAATCTATGGAGTACTGAAAATTATAACAAGTTAGGATTCTGAATTCTGTACATGAATTATACTGATTCTCTAAGAAACATGGACTAAGCCTTACATAATTCCTTAACATATGAATAGCAAGAGATCTCTAAGCTCTAAGAACCCTAGGTTTAAGAACTCATTGAGAACTGAAGGAATTTTGACTGAGTGATAGGGACCTATTGGGTGAAAGAAACCCACTAGTAAAATCCCACATACCTGAATGAAGATTCTACGGTTGAACCTTTGGATTCTAAGAGAAACCTCTTTGCCTTGTTCTTGAGAGAGAGCGTTCTATTTCTTGAGATATTTGCTAAGTACGGATAATTTAGGAGTAATGAGGGAAAATAGAGTTAGAAACCCTTTAATTACTCCCAAAATGACTTAGGGGCAGAAATAAAATAAATGGGAAAAGACTGGACTGCCCCCACTTAAAGCTAAAATTTCTGGGAAATCTCACCGCCAGACGGGCCGCCCGACGGGCGTCGGACCTGCCATAGCCCATAAACCCTGGCATCGAAAAGGGGCATGTGGGGATGGTCCCCTGGACGTTTCCCATGAGCGGCTCCCATGGCGTATCGCCTCGGCGACTCCCATGGCGCTAGCCTATCGGGGCAAGGGAGGCTAGGTCAGGGCGACTGACCCTCTCTCATGGGCTGCCCGATGGCCCGTCGGTCTTTCGACGCCCGTCAGGTCCCCTGTCGGATTGGATCCAGCTGGGAAGGGCTCCTGGTCACCTCTCACAGTCACCTTGATGGTCCATCAGACCTCCGACGCCCGTGGGTCAGCCCGTGGTGCTTTCCTGGGATGAGATTTTCTGAGTTTTTCCCAAGTTCTGAGTTTTAGAAGCTGGTTTAAATTCTGGGGTGTTACAATATCTCCCCCTTGGGATCATTCAACCTCGAATGAAGACTGAGTAAGCTAAGTTTGGAAGGGAAGAGCTGCAATCCCTACCAACTGAGTATTGGAAACTGATACCTGATTGAACTGAGTTCCCTGAACTTGCACATAAGCTGATATGCAAGGTAAACTGATGGAACAAGGTGTTGAGACTGAATTACACAAGAGTAAACTGAGGGAATAAAGAGGAACTGTTACCTCAAGCTGAAGTTGAGTCAGAGGGAAAGAGGTGAGGGTACTTGGACATCATGGCTTCTTCTGTTTCCCAAGTAGCTCTCTCTACGGACTGATTCCTCCACAAAACTTTGAATGAAGCGACTTCTTTAATTATCAACCTACGAACCTGATGGTCAAGAATCTCAACTGGAACCTTCTCATAGGTGAGGCTATCCTTCACATCCACACTTTCCAAGAGGACAATCGATGTCGAATCACCCACACACTTCTTCAGCAAGGAAATGTGAAAGACTGGGTGAACTGCTGCTAATTCTACTGGCAACTCTAACTCATAAGCCAAATTACCAACCCTTTTCAGGATCTTGTAAGGGCCTACATACCTGGGATTGAGCTTCCCTTTCTTGCCGAATCTCATCACACCCTTCATGGGTGACACTTTCAGGAAAACCCAATCATCACTTTCGAACTCTAAGTCTCTTCTCCTAACATCTGCATAGGATTTATGATGACTCTGAGCTGTCTTAAGCCTGTCTCTGATGAGCTAAAATTTTTCCATAGCCTCATGAAATGAATCTGGTCCAATCAAGGCTGCTTCACCTACTTCAAACTAACCAACATGTGATCTACATCTGCGCCCATATAGAGCCTTGTATGGGGCCATCTGAATGCTAGAATGGTAGATGTTATTTAGGCGAACTCTATGAGTGGTAGGTGATCATCCCAACTACCCTTGAAATTGATCACGTAAGCTCTCAATATATCCACTAAAGTCTAAATGGTATGCTCTGCCTGACCATATTTTTGTGGATAAAATGTTGTGCTGAGCTTTACCTTAGTACCAAGACCTTTCTCGAATGACTTCCAGAAGTGAGATGTAAACTGAGGGCCTCTATCTGAGATGATAGACAAAGGAACCCCATGCAACCTGACTATCTCACTGATGTAGGTAGAGTCTGGCATAGTACTCTGCGGAATCTGTAGTCTTAACTGCTAGGAAGTGAGCTGACTTGGTAATTATGTCCATTATTAGCCAAATGGAATCGTGCTTCCTGCAAGTATGGGGTAGACCCGTTAGGAAATCCATGTTAACCACCTCCCACTTCCAAGTAGGAATGCTAATCTCCTTTGTCACACCTCCAGGTTTCTGATATTCTACCTTTACCTGCTGACAATTGGGACACTTAGCCAAAAAATCTGCGATGTCCCTCTTCATGCCATTCCACCAATAGACTTCCCGTAGATCACGGTACATCTAAGTGGAAACTGGATGAAAGGAATACCTGGAACTATGGGCTTCTGTAAGGATCTGGTGCCTTAACTCACCCACATTTGGAACACACAAGCGACCCTGGTAGCGAAGTACACCATCTCCCCCTTGGGAGAAAACCTCTACTCTCTGCTGATGAATTGCACCCTTTAACTGAAGTAATATAGGGTCACTATCTTGTTTCTCCTAAACCTCTGCTGCTAACGAAGATTCTACTCCATTTTGAACTATCACACCACCTTCTAACGTGTCCATAAGGCAAACTCCTAAGCAAGCCAGCTGATGAACATCTCTGTCTAGTTATCTCTTTTCTTCCTCCACATTAGATACACTACCCATAAATAGTCTACTGAGAGCATCAGCCACTACATTGGCCTTACCCGGATGGTAGAGCACATTTATGTCATAATCCTTGAGAAACTCAAGCCATCTCCCCTAACGAAGGTTCAACTTCCTCTGGGAGAACACATTCTGGAGGCTCTTATGATCTGTGGAAACGTCAACATGCACACCATACAAATAGATCCTCTAAATCTTTAGGGCAAACACCACCACTGCAAGCTCGAGGTCATGAGTCAGGTAATTATTCTCATGGACCTTAAGTTTTCTGGAAGCATAAGCTATGACCTTACCCTGCTGCATTAAGACACAGTCCAGGCCAACTCTGGATGCATCGCAATAAACCACATACACATCTGAACCCTCTGGTAGAGTCAAGACAGGAGTTGTAGTCAACCTGGTGTTCAGTTCTAAGAAAATCTTCTCACACTCATCTGACCACTGAAACTTGACCTTTTTCTGGGTCAACTTGGTCAATGGGGCAACTATGGATGAAAATTCTTTGACGAATCTTTGGTAGTAACTAGCCAATCCTAAGAAAATTCTGATGTTAGATGGAGAGGTGGGTCTGGGCCAGTTCTTTACTACCTCGATTTTATGGGAATCAACATGGATCCCTTTTTTTGATACCACATGACCAAGGAAAGCGACAAGCTGTAACTAAAATTCACACTTGCTGAACTTAGCGAATAGCTGGCAATCCTTGAGAGTTTGCAGAACAACCCTTAGACGGGTCGTATAATCTCCCTCGTTCCGAGAGTAAACAAGGATATCATCAATGAAGACGATGACGAATAAGTCCAAATACTGTTTGAATACCCTGTTCATTAAATCCATGAAAGCTGCAGGAGCATTGGTTAGTCCAAAAGACATAACAACAAATTCATAGTGACCATACTGAGTTCTGAAAGCTATCTTTGGGATGTCACTATCTCTGAATCTGAGCTGATGATAGCCGGATCTGAGGTCTATCTTAGTGAAATAACTGGCACCCTGGAGTTGGTCGAATAAGTCATCAATCCTGGGGATAGGATATTTGTTCTTGATTGTAACTTTGTTCAACTGGCAGTGGTCAATACATATTCTGAGAGAACCATAATTCTTACGCACGAACAACACTGGGGCACCCCATAGTGAGATGCTAGGTCTGATAAAGCCTTTATCCAAAAGGTCCTTCAACTGATCTTTTAGTTCCTTAAGCTCAGCTGGAGACATTCTTTAAGGAGGAATTGAAATAGGCTGGGTATCTGGAAGGAGATCAATTCCGAAGTCGATTTCCCTTTCTGGAGGAACTCCGGGAAGATCTTTTGGGAATCCTCTGCAAACTCACTAACTACTGGAACTGACTCAAGAGTTGGGGTTTCGGAGTTTGAGTCCTTAACCCAAACTAGATGATAGATATACCCTTTGTAAATCATCTTTCTAGACTTAAGGTAGGAAATGAAACAACCTACAGGTACTGAATTACTACCCTTCCACTCTAGGACTGGCTCATTAGGAAACTTAAACCGAATGATCCTAGTTCTGCAATTGACTGAGGCATAATAGGAATGTAACCAATCCATTCCTAGAATGATATCAAAGTCTACCATTTCTAACTCTACAAGATCTGCTGAGGTGACTTTATTGGAAACTATGACTGGGTAATTTCTGTATACCCGTCTAGCTATAACTGGGTCACCAACTGGTGTAGAGATTGAGAAGGATTTTAGGAGAGTTTCTGGACTGGAAGCAAAGTTTACTACTATATATGGAATTATAAAGAAATGTGTATCCCCCGAGTCTAACAATGCAAAAACATTAGTATCAAAAGACTCATAACGTACCCATGACCACGTCGATAGAATCTTCCTGGTCCTGATTACCCTGAAGTACGTACAACCTGTTCTAGCGTTGGCCGCCACCTTTGCTAGATGAGGCTCCCTGTTGAGTAGGACGACCGGCTGGAGCTGTTGTAGAACTGGTCTGAGGCTGAGGGCAAACATATTTACCCTTCTGAGAAGCTGTGGGACAATCCCTCATCATGTGGCCTAGCTTACCACATCCGAAGCAATTTCCATTGCGTGCCATGCACTCACCTTGGTGGTTTCCACCACACTTCTTACACATCGGATTAGTGCACCCACTGGTAACAGAACCTTGGGACTTGGAGCCAGATGCTCTACCCCGTTGGTCCTTCCTAAACTTAGGCACTGGGGCACTAGCAGAAGATGGAGCTGGTGCTGAATTTTTCTGTCAAAATTGAGAGCGATTCCCACCCCCTGACCTCTGCTAAAAGTGGCTATACTCATCTGTCCTAACCCTCTTAGAAACACCTCCCCTTTTCTTGATCTTCGCCTCCTCAATCTGTTGAGCATAAGTAACTAACTTAGAGAAGTCTATTTCCTTCACAAGCATGGTGGTCTTGCATTCCTTGAGCACATCATCGGACACACCTGACAAAACTTGCTCAAGCAAGCTCGTGAATCAGCTACTATCGCTGGAGCATACTTGGATAACTGTGTGAACTTTATAGCATAGTCTTGTACACTCATGTCATCCTGCCTCAAGTTGATGAACTATTGAACCTTAGCTTCCTTAAGCTCCAGTGGAAAGAACCTGTCCAGAAAAGCAGTCCTGAACATATCCCAAGTCACTGGTCCTGCATTGGTACAATGGGATTCTTTCTACTGCTGGTAATAAGTGTAGGCCACTCCTTTTAGTTGATAAGCGGCCAAGTCTGCACCCTCGACTGGAGTGCCACCCATAATGTCAGTGACCTTCTGGATGTCCTCAAGGAACTCTTGGGGATCCTCTTCTGACTTGGACCCATGAAACTCTGGAGGGTTCATCCTAGTGAAGTGCCGGATTCTAGCAGCAGCAGCATTGACCTGAGGTGGAGCAAGTGCAACAACTTGCTGTTTGACCTGGGCAGTCATGGCTTGAGCGAGCACTTGGAAGGCAGCCCTGAATTTGCCATGCGTAACTTGCTCGTTCAAGGGGTCTACTGGGGCTGCTGGCTGATTTCTAACGTTAGCCCTTCTTGGAGGCATTTTTTTGAAATGCGAAGAGCACGAGTTAGAATAGAGAGAGATCAAATAGAGTTCACACTCTATAGCATGAGCTGGTAAATAAACAAGGGAAGTTATTCCTAATAATGTCTCATAGCCCCTCGTCCATAAGTGTGGCGGGTTTCACACCCATGAAGAAGACTCTACTTGACGTGGCTTTCAGAAATCCTAGGACACTTAAACCTTATGCTCTAATACCAAGTTTGTCACGCCTCGAGGCTACCCCCTAGACGCGAAATGGTGCTTAGTGTCACAAGTGACCCCAAGCTAACCCATGGCATGGCATATCTATGAAAATAATCAATTTTAAGCAATTCATTGAGCGAAAGCTTAATTAATACAATATCTGAAAACAGGAAGAACCCAAAAGTCTGTATATAAAAAGTATAGTGTTATCTGAAAGTAACACCAACAACTACTGAGTCTAATCTATGTCTAAAAGCCATCTAACTGAATAGGAGTTGCTGGGACATGCCCCCAGCTAACTCTAATGAATCTGAAAACTGAAGGTAAATACTAAAATAAAGGCATGTCTATTGTTCCCAAACTAGTGAGGACTCACCACTGAGCTGCTGAGTACGGATCAGAGGTCGAATTAGGCGCGATCTGGATGTTGAGTGCCTGAACCTACATCATGAAATGATGTAGCACAAAAGTATGCGTCAGTACTTTGAATGTACTGAGCATGCAGGATACAAGTTGGATTGAACAATATATATATATATATACACATAACTGAAGATAAGAATAAATATGCTGAACTGTAACTGATAGATGTACTGAATGCAATGACAAAGTATAAATCATGAAATAACATGCTGATCTGAATATTGAATATGAGTACTGAATACAAGGTCAATGCACATGAATCTAACTGTGGGAGATACTACTAACCGACATACCCCAAGCTGAGATAACTATGGGGTCAACCTGTACCCCTGGATGGAAAGACATTCATACCTTGCCAAGGATGCAAACAAGTCTGACGTGGATCCACTGCTGATGTCCACAAGGGACAAGGAGGTGCATCCTAGTCTGATAGCTGACTCCTTCAAACCTACGGTGGTGCCGTAGTTTTGGGACTTGGGGATTGCTACTAAGGGTCATAGCCTAAGCTGACAGCTAAGCCCTTATCCCTAGTCTGCTTGGTACTAAGTGATGTGCCGCTAATTTACGGCACTTTCGACTCCTTTTTACTAAGAACAATCGTACGTTTTCAAGCAACCGTTGTTGTTTTTGATGTTTTTATGTTGTATTTGTAGGAAATGGAAACAAACACGGAAACGGACAGAAATACGCGAAAAAGAACATTCTGGATAAGAGTGACGGTTCAGGTGACGGTCCGTCACCCAAACCGTCACACCAAGGCAGCAGCCAAGGCAGCACCACTGCCTAAGGGTGACGGTCCAGGCGACGGTCCATCAACCCTGTGACGGTCCGTCACCCCAAGCCGTCACACTTAGGCAGTCCGCGATGCGGAGTCCGAGCGTTTTTGGGATTGGTTTCCTAGACTCCTATAAATACCCTATGTTAGGTTTATTTTACATATTACCTTTCCAATAGTTTTTACACACGTTACTAAATAATTTTAGGAGTTTTAGTCGACTTGGAAAGCAAGAAACACGTTTTCTACTTCTTGAATTTGTGTTCTTGAATCGTTCTTGGGATTTTGTTGTTCTTGCTCTTGGATTAATTAAAGATTATTTTCAATACATTGTAAGGATCTCTTTTCTTTATTATGAATATTGCTTTCTTTTGTTCTTCTACAAGCATGAGTAACTAAACCTCCCACAACTAGGGTTGTGGGAGCCATGGCAAACGTAGCGATATAGATTCCGGGTAGCGTTGGGTTCAATATATGTATTGTCACGTTCTTAATCATTCATTATTTAACGTTTTCTAGTGGTTGCAAACATTAGAACATGCCTAGGTTTAATTTGCTTGAGTAAAGAGATTAAAACCGGGAAACTTGATTAACAACAAGGATTCGAGACTACTAACTCTCGTCTAATGATTAATGCTGTAACTAGATTAATCTACTTGATGTTTAAGGTTGAAATCTAAAAAGCACATCTTTTCGAGGTCGAGAGAATAGAAAAGGAAATTTGTTTATTTGGTCGAGAGACGTTTAGACGATACCACTACTTCAATCACATCGTGACACCCATATAAAAAGAACCCGATTAAGCCTAGAATCGACATTGTTACTAATGCCATGGTAAACACTTCCCTAGTTCATTCTCCTACTGATTATTTCGCATACATTATTGTTTTTTTTGTTTACGCATTGTTCACTCAAAACCCCCCCAATTTACCGGAAACTATTGACGACTAGTCACTTAATTCACTAAAGACTTAATTCTCACCATATTCTCTGTGGGATTCGACCCCAACCTAGTTGGGTTCTATATTTGACTACGACCGCTTACACTTTGTTAATTCGAGGTGTCGTTTGGGCGTTATCAAAAAGTGGCGCCGTTGTCGGGGAATACAGTTGTTAATTAAGTCTGGTGTGTTTATTTGACGCTTAGTCATAATTTCCTGCTTTACGTTTATTTGTTGTTTTTGTCTTTGACAGGGTACACAGTTGTGCATGACAAGTACCCGAAGTTCGGGGGAACAAATTTTACCTTACGACCCCGAGCTTGCTAGAACATTGAGGCGGAATATGGACGCACAACTAGAGGCAGCGAGGATCGCTGCAGAACTGCAGGCCCAACAAAATCTGAATGCTGGTGGTCTGCAGGATGAGATCGCAAGGAATGATGAGGATCTCGACTTAGATGGAGCTGGCGCTACGGGCGCCATTGTCGTTCCACCGCTACCGCCCGGAGCCAAGTTCAACATCACTAGCACGATGATCCAGCTGTTGAACTTGAGAGGAGTGTTCCGAGGTGTCGCTGGGGAGGATCCAAACCAGCACCTAATGAATTTCGTGGGCATATGCAAGTCGTTTGAACTACCGGGCGTGAGTCAGACAGCGATCAGGCTCAGGTTGTTTCCGTTGTCTCTGTCTGATGAGGCAGTATTGTGGTTGACAGAGTTGACCCCCGACTCTATCGCAACGTGGGGAGAGTTGAGAGGAGCTTTCCTAGAAAGGTTCTTTCCTCCCTCTCGGATGATATAGTTGAGGGACGAGATTAGCAACTTTAGGCAGCAACCGCACGAAGCACTGCACGAGACTTGGTTGCGATTCAAAAAGAAGATAACACAATGCCCGAACCATCAGTTGACCGATAACTTTTTGATACAGACGTTCTACCGGGCACTGAATTCGGCTACCAAGCCGACGTTAGACAACACAGCAGGTGGTGCATTCATGGGTCTTACCTTTGTTGAGGCCACAACTACTTTGGATAGGCTCACCAAAACCAACAGGGCCTGGCACACACGAGATTCAGAGGTTGCAACTAGCACCTATACCGTTGGTATGTCAGTAGAGCAGCGTAGGAAAGAGGAGGAGCGCGACCAAGACATGGCGCATCTGAAAACGCAGTTGGACCTACTGACCAAGCACTTGTTCTCAGGAGGTATGGAGAAGGTACAAGCGGTGGGTTCCCAAGGTATGGAGACTGAGGAGGCGAATTACTTGGGGGTTTCCAGGCCAATGGCCAGGGAAACCAAGGTCGGAACTACCAGAGAGACAACCACTATGAGAAAGATGGTTACAGAGATCGCGATCAAGGTAGCTGGAGGAATAACACCGATAGAGGTGGGTTGTATGTACCACCTGGTAATCGGGACAAAGTTGGCAATGAGGCAGGGACTTCCAAGCTAGAGAACATGATGGCGAAGATGCTGCTAAAGGTGGAATCGACTGACTCTGGGGTAAAGGCAATGAGGACTGAGTTATCAATGTTGAGTCAGGTAGTAGAGTCACATTCCACCGCAATCAAGCAATTGGAGCAGCAAGTGGGTCAGATCTTGGCATCTTTAAACCAAAGGAAGACATGTACCTTGCCGAGTGACACGACTCATCCGAGGAATGATGCTAGCTGTATGGCGATCACCACAAGAAGCGAAAAAATATTACTGGAATCACATCCGGTAATTCAGACTCAAGGTGATGCTGCGGATGATGAAGAGGCGGTAGAGGAGGAAAATCCAAAGCCCGCGGAGAAAAGCAAGGAAGCTGAAAAGCTTCCAACTATGATGCCTCGACCACCACCTCCTATCCCACAGCGTTTGAAGAAGAAAGCTGACGATGATAAGTTCCTGAACTTCATGACCATGCTGAAGCAGATTTCAATAAACATACCACTGGTGGAAGCGCTGGAACAAATTCCCGGTTATGCCAAGTTCATGAAGAACTTGATTACAAAGAAGAGGTCGGTAAGTTATGAACCGGAAGACAACCTCCACCACTGCAGCGCTATTTCTTCTAGGTCGTTAGTCGAAAAGAAGGAAGATCCAGGTGCGTTTACTGTTCCCTGCATTGTTGGGAAACTCAACTTCGAGAAAGCCTTGTGTGATCTGGGTGCTAGCATCAACTTGATGCCGCTAGCCGTCTATAAACAACTTGGTTTGGGAGCTCCTAAACCAACGTCCATAAGAGTGATGATGGCTGACCGTTTAGTAAAGCGACCTGTGGGAGTATTGTCTGATGTGCTAGTAAAGATCGGTAAGCTTATCTTCCCAGCTGACTTTGTGATCTTGGATTGCGAAGTGGATTTCGAAGTTCCCATAATCTTGGGACGACCATTGTTAGCCACAGCAAGAGCATTGGTCGACATGGAGAAAAACGAGCTGACCTTCCGATTGAACAATGAAATGGTCAAGTTTGATGTGTCCAAATTGATGAAGCAACCAAGTGACATGAGGGTGGTCGCGGTCATCAATGCTATTGAGGAAGTCCCTGCGAACGCGTATCTTGAGGAGAAGCAGGTTAAGGAAAGCGGTGAAAATAGATAAAAAAAATAAAAACACCGCAAGAGAATCTGCAAAGAAAGAGCGAAGAAGTTATCGCGACTAGCGAAGGAGCCCAAAAAGGAAGCTGGAATGCCACACTCCATCGAGTTCTCTTGTTTTGGAGACCCTGGCGGTCTCCAACATCATTCCAGAATCTGAGTCCGATCGACGTCACAGGTATTCCTTTCTCTCACAGTTTTTAGCTTTCATATGGATGCATTGGGGACAATGCATGAGTCTAAGTTGAGGGTGTGGGGAAACCTGTGAGTCACCACCGAGGGTTTTTGTTGCCGTGTTTCTTTTCCCTCCGGTGTGCTATCTAGTAGAACCGGCATGTTTAGGTTGTTATTTTAAATTTTTGTTGTTTTTAGTGTCTATAGCAAGCATCATGGCGTTTTTCTTGTTTAAAAACGAGGCCCCTTTAAAAAATTTCTGGTTTTGTACTTATGTGGAAACGATTGACTGTCTGGATCCTTGTATGTCATTGTGTGATTATGAGTAGAATGAGTATGCTTAAGCCGAGCGGTTGTTTGATAGTTGGTAGCGATATAGTTTCTTAGTGCCAAGAGCGTGTGAGATTATTGTTATAAATTCTTACTCTGTGCATGCATCTAGAACTTGCCCGGTCTATTTTGTTAAGTTCGAAGTTTGGTTGCTTAGGAAAGGATCACAGGCCATTTTTGTGTGCAGTCCACTTAACCTAAAAGACCGTCCAAATATAAATAATCCCTTGATCCCTGTTTGAGCCATAATTGACCTTATTCTTTCAATAACCTGTCACCATTCCCGTTTAACTTTGAATCCCTATTTTGGCCCTGGTCTTTCCTTGGACATCGTGCACCTCAACGCAGGCAATCAGACTAAGTTGAGGGTGGCTACCATAGAGGTAAACCCTGTTTTGGCCCTGGTCCTGCCATGGACATCGTGCACCTCAACGCAGGCAATCAGCCTAAGTTGAGGGTGGCTACTACAGAGGTGAATGATAAGAAAAGAGGATGGAGAAGATTGGTTGTGAATAGAATGAAAATTCGGGTGTGTGCCTAAGAAAAGAAAAATAAAAAGAAGTGAAAAAGATCGAAAAAGTAACAAAAAGAATTCTCAAAATAAAGAGGCCGCACCTGTAGCTAGAGAGAAGGAAATAAAAAGGCGAATAAGGATGGACAAAGTAAAGGATGTGGTAATAAGACGTCGGTAGTTCCAAGGAGGGCTTAGTCACTAACCCCTAAATGTATCCTACCTGCACCTGAAGCCTCAGTACAAGCCAAAACAAGTCCTGTAGTGATCCTGAGCGGCTTTCTGAAGAACCGAAATAGAATAGTAAGGGCAAGCCTATGGTATCGCATGTGCATTGTTTGAAATCGTTTGTGAGTGTGAGCGCTTACCTAGTCCCAAATCTTATGTGAGGGATTTCTTTGTGGTGAGGGCACCAAGATGTCTGTATTGTCTATTGATTGTTAGGATAGCTGCGCGTGTGAATGTAGAATGTTCTATCATATCGGAATGACATGTTTGGATCCTTGCAAGTTAGTGTTTCATACATTCGTGTGCTACGAGGGAGCTTGATTAAATGGATTAAGATGTGGAATGACCATGAGTTGCTAGAGACATGAGTTCGTGTTCTTAGTTGAGTCATTTTATTGTTTTATGTTATGTTGCTTGAGGACAAGCGAACGTTTTAAGTTGAGGGTGTTGATGTGCCGCTAATTTACGACACTTTCGACTCCTTTTTACTAAGAACAATCGTACGTTTTCAAGCAACCGTTGTTGTTTTTGATGTTTTTATGTTGTATTTGTAGGAAATGAAAACAAACACGGAAACAGACGAAAATACGCGAAAAAGAACATTCTGGATAAGAGTGACGGTTCAGGTGACGGTCCGTCAAGGGTGTGACGGTCCGTCACCCAAACTGTCACACCAAGGCAGCAGCCAAGGCAGCACCACTGCCTAAGGGTGACGGTCCAGGCGATGGTCCGTCAACCCTGTGATGGTCCGTCACCCCAAGCTGTCACACTTAGGCAGTCCGCGACGCGGAATCCGAGCGTTTTTGGGATTGGTTTCCTAGACTCCTATAAATACCCTATTTTAGGTTTATTTTACATATTACCTTTCCAATAGTTTTTACACACGTTACTAAATAATTTTAGGAGTTTTAGTCGACTTGGAGAGCAAGAAACATGTTTTCTACTTCTTGAATTCGTGTTCTTGAATCGTTCTTGGGATTTTGTTGTTCTTGCTCTTGGATTAATTAAAGATTGTTTTCAATACATTGTAAGGATCTCTTTTCCTTATTATGAATATTGCTTTCTTTTGTTCTTCTACAAGCATGAGTAACTAAACCTCCCACAACTAGGGTTGTGGGAGCCATGGCAAACGTAGCGATATAGATTCCGGGTAGCGTTGGGTTCAATATATGTATTGTCACGTTCTTAATCATTCATTATTTAACGTTTTCTAGTGGTTGCAAACATTAGAACATGCCTAGGTTTAATTTGCTTGAGTAAAGAGATTAAAACTGGGAAACTTGATTAACAACAAGGATTCGAGACTACTAACTCTCGTCTAATGATTAATGCTGTAACTAGATTAATCTACTTGATGTTTAAGGTTGAAATCTAAAAAGCACATCTTTTCGAGGTCGAGAGAATAGAAAAGGAAATTTGTTTATTTGGTCGAGAGACATTTAGACGATACCACTACTTCAATCACATCGTGACACGCATATAAAAAGAACCCAATTAAGCCTAGAATCGACATTGTTACTAACGCCATGGTAAACACTTCCCTAGTTCATTCTCATACTGATTATTTCGCATACATTATTGTTTGTTTTGTTTACGCATTGTTCACTCAAAACCCCCCCAATTTACCGGAAACTATTGACGACTAGTCACTTAATTCACTAAAGACTTAATTCTCACCATATTCTCTGTGGGATTCGACCCCAACCTAGTTGGGTTCTATATTTGACTACGACCGCTTACGCTTCATTAATTCGAGGTGTAGTTTGGGCGTTATCACTAAGTCTACTCCCAACTGAATATAATCTATCATGCAACTATAAAACTGGATAGCTCAAAATACTGATATAATTTGAGAATGCACAAAAACATGTTATAGGATATGACATTCAAATTCTGAAATCTGATCATCTGACTGAGTTTGCCTAACAAGTATCATCTATGGAGTACTGAAAATTATAACAAGTTAGGATTCTGAATTCTGTACATGAATTATACTGATTCTCCAAGAAACATGGACTAAGCCTTACATAATTCCTTAACATATGAATAGCAAGAGATCTCTAAGGTCTAAGAACCCTAGGTTTAAGAATTCATTGAGAACTGAAGGAATTTTGAATGAGTGATAGGGCCTTAATGGGTGAAAGAAACCCACTAGTGAAATCCCACATACCTGAATGAAGATTCTACGGTTGAACCTTTGGATTCTGAGAGAAACTTGGAAAAGAACTCTCTTTGCCTTGTTCTTGAGAGAGAGCATTCTATTTCTTGAGATATTTGCTAAGTATGGATAATTTAGGAGGAATGAGGGAAAATAGAGTTAGAGACCCTTTAATTACTCCCAAAATGACTTAGGGTCTGAAATAAAATAAATGGGAAAAGACTGGACTGCCCCCACTTAAAGCTAAAATTTCTGGGAAATCTTGCCGCCAGACGGCCCACCTGTCCTGCGACGGCCCATCGGCCCTGGCATCGAAAAAGGGCAGGTGAGGTTGATCCCCTGGACGTTTCCCATGAGTGGCTCCCACGTCCCATCACCTTAGTGACACCCGTGGCGCTAGCCCATCGGGGCAAGGGAGGATGGGTCAGGGCGACTGGCCCTCTCTCACAGGCTGCCTGATGGGCCATCGTTCTTCTGACGCCCGTCGGGTCCCCCATCATATTGGAGCCGGCTGGGAAGGGCTCCTGGTCGCCTCTTACAGGTACCCTGACAGACCGTCGGACCTTCGACGCCCGTGGTTCAGCCCGTGGTGCTTGCCTGGGATTATATTTATTCTGAGTTTTTCCCAAGTTTTGAGTTTTAGAAGCTGGTTTAAATTTTGGGGTGTTACACAAGTACCGCTAGTTATTTGCGTAGTTCAGTAAGTGTGAATTCTGCTTGAAGTCTGTCGCTTTTCTTGGTCATGTGGTGTCTAGTGAGGGCATCTGAGTTTACTCTCAAAAGATTGAGGCAGTAAAGGACTGGCCCAGACCCACCTATCTAACAGACATCAGAAGTTTCTTGGGTTTGGCTGGTTATTGCAGGAGGTTCGTAGAAGGATTTTCATCCATAGCTTCCCCATTGACCAAGCTTACTCAAAAAAGGGCCAAGTTCTAGTGGTCAGATGAGTGTGAGAAAAGTTTCTTAGAACCGAAGACCAAGTTGACTACAACTCTTATCCTGAATTCACCAGAGGGTTCATATGGTTTTGTGGTCTATTGTGATGTATCCCGAGTCGTCCTAGGTTGTGTATTGATGCAGCAGGGTAAGGTCATAGCTTATGCTTCCAGACAGGTTAAGTTCCATGAGAAGAAGTACCCGACTCATGACCTAGAGCTTGCAATAGTTGTATTTGCCCTAAATATTTGGAGACACTACTTGTATTGTGTTCATGTCAATGTGTTCACAGATCATAAGAGCCTTCAGTATGTGTTCACCCAGAAAGAGTTGAATCTTTATCAGATGAGATGTCTTGAGTTACTCAAGGATTATGATATGAATGTGCTCTACAATCCGGGTAAGGCCAATGTAATGGATGATGCTCTCAGCAGACTGTCTATGGGTAGTGTGTCACATGTCGAGGAAGAGAAAAAAGAATTAGCCAGAGAGGTTCATCGTCTTGCTCGCTTAGGAGTTTGCCTTGTGGACACGTCAGAGGGTGGTGTAATAGTTCAGAATGGATCAAAATCTTCATTGGTAGTGGAGGTTAAGGAGAAACAGGATAGTGAACCCATATTGCTTCAGCAGAAGGGTGCAGTTCATCAGTGGAGAGTTGAGGTTTTCTCCCAAGGGGAAATGGTGTGCTTCATTATTAGGGTCGGTTATGTGCTTTTAAGGTGGGTGAATTGAAGTAGCAGATCCTTGCAGAAGCCCATAATTCCTGATATTACATTCATCTGGGTGACACTAAGATGTACCGTGATCTACGGGAAGTTTATTGATGGAACGACATGAAGAGGGACATCGTAGATTTTGTGGTTGTGTCCCAACTATCAGCAGGTTAAGGTTGAACATCAGAAACCAGGAGGTGTGACTCAGGAGATTAGCATCCCTACTTGGAAGTGGGAAGAGGTTAACATGGATTTCATTATAGGTTTGCCTCGTACTCGCAGACAGCATGACTCCATTTGGGTGATAGTGGACAGAGTCACTAAGTCAGCTCACTTCTTGGTAGTCAAGACTACAGACTCAGCGCAGGATTATGCCAGACTTTACATTAGCGAGATAGACAGGTTGTATGGGGTTCCCCTGTCTATCATCTCAAATAGAGGTCCTCAGTTCATATTTTATTTCTAGAAGTCCTTTCAGAAAGGTCTTGGTACTCAGGTGAACCTTAGCATAACATTTCATCCGCAGACAGATGATCAGACAGAGCTTACCATTCAGACTTTAGAGGACATGTTGAGAACTTGCATGATCGATTTCAAGGGTAGTTGGGATGATCACCTACCTCTCATAGAGTTTTCCTATAATAACATCTTTCACTCTAGTATTCAGATGGCCCCATATGAGGCACTTTATGGGCGTAGATACAGATCATCATTTGGTTGGTTCGAAGTAGGCAAAGCAGCCTTGGTTGGACCAGATTCGGTACATGAGGCTATGGAGAATGTTTAGCCCATCAGGGAGAGGTTGAAAATAGCTCAGAGTCATCAGAAGTCCTATGCATATGTGAGGAGAAGGGACTTAGAGTTTGAAATTGATGATTGGGTTTTCCTGAAAGTGTCACCCATGAAGGGGGTGATAAGGTTTGGCAAGAAGGGGAAGCTCAGTCCGAGGTATGTAGGTCCTTACAAAATCATGAAGAGGATTGGTAATGTCGCCTATGAGTTAGATTTGCCAGCAGAGCTAGCAACGGTTCATCCAGTCTTTCACATTTCTTTGTTGAAGAAGTGTGTTGGTGATCCGACAACGATAGTGCTTTTAGAGAGTGTGGCTGTCAAGGGTAGCCTCACCTATGAGGAGGTTCTGGTTGAGATTCTCGACCGTCAAGTTTGTAGGTTGAGAAATAAGGAGGTTGCTTCAGTAAAAGTTTTATAGAGGAATCAGTCCGTAGAGGGAGCTACTTGGGAAGCAGAAGCAGTCATGATGGCCAAGTACCCTCACCTCTTTTTTTCTGATTCAGTTTCAGCTTGAGGTAATATTTCCTCTCCAGTCTCTCAGTTTACTCTTGTGTAATTAAGTCTCAGTACCTTGTTCCCTCAGTTATCCTTGCATTTCAGCATAATTGTATATTCATGGAACTCAGTCCAGTTAGATATCAGTTTCTAGTACTCAGTTGGTTGGGATTGCAGCTCTTTCCCTCAAAAATCACCTTGTTTAGTCTTCATTCGAGGATGAATGATCCCAAGGGTGAGATATTGTAATTCCCCAGAACTTCCAAGCCCAGACTTAACTTTGAAAACCAGAGGAAATAAAAAATTTAAAATGTCAGCAGAACCACGAGTCACTTCCACGAGCCATGGAACAGTCCAAGAGTCGTGGACTGGACTTGTGGAACACATATCAGAAGACTTCTCCTCTGAAGTTCATCCCACGACTTGAGTCAACGGACCGTAGAAGATTCCACGGACCGTAGAACTCATCTATGGAATCCTCCTAGTAGATGACTCCCAGGAACCATGATTGGGTTCCACGACCCGTGGAAGTTTCCACGATTCATGAACCCAACTCATGGAGTTCATTCCAGTAGCTTCACTTTCAGGACCAGGAAACCACGACAGGGTTCCACGACCCATGGAACTTTCCACAAGCCATAGAACTAAGTCGTGATCCCTGAGTCGTGAATTTTAACAACTTTTTCTAATTATTTTTCCAGGGGCATTCCAGACTTTTCCTTTGTCTTTTAATACCTAGGATATGCCAATTTTGACCACTCTAAGCCTATTTTATTAGTCAAAAACTACCAAAAACGTTCATTCTCCTAAATTCGTCAGACATAGAAAGAATAGAGGTGAAAGAAGCGATAGTTTTCTCCCAAGAACAAGCAGAGGTCTTCATGAGGTTCAGTATCTCTGTAGTTTTCTTCACCAGGTATGTGGGATTTCACTAGTGGGGTCCTTTCACCCACTAGGTACCTAGAATTCTGTCAGTTCCTTCAATTCTCCAGGATTGATTTGACCTATGGTTCATAAAACCTTAGAGTTTCCCTTTCTATTCAGATTTTATAGTTTATGTGATGCTTAGTTCATATGCCTTGGAGAATTTCTACAGTTCATGCATAGAATTCAGAACCCTAGCCTATAGTAATTTTCAGTAGTACATAAATTATGCTTGCTAGGTAGGTCAGTTAAATAATCATGTTTCAGAATTTGAATGTCATATCCTTCAGTATGCTTATGTTGCATTCTTCGTTAATTATTAGTATTTTGAGCTATCTATTATTTCATTGCATTGCTGCTTATCCTCAATTGGGAGTAGACTTAGCACCGAGCGGATGAGGGGATAAAGGCTAAGCTGTTAGTTTAGGCTAACCTTTAGTAGCATTCCTGAAGTCACAGAACTATGGTGCCACTGTAGGTATAAAAGGAGTCAGCTATCAAACTAGGATACACATCCTTGTCCCTCGAGGACATCAGTAGTGGATCCACATCAGACTTGTTCGTACCCTTGGCAAGGTATGAACACCCTCCCATCCAGGGTTACAGGTTGGCCCTACAGTTAGCTCAACTTGGGGTATGTCAGTTAAGAGTATCTCCCACAGCCAGATACATGTTGCATTGACCATATACTCAGTATTTTTTTCAGCATTCAGCTCAGCATGTTATATTCATGATTTGTACTTGGTCTTTGTATTCAGCCCAGTTTTCAGTTATATGCCAGTATATCTATTTCTATGTTCAGTTCTATATTGTCTAGCTCAGTACATATCTTGCATGCTCAGTACATTCAAAGTACTGACGCATACTTTTGTGCTATATCGCTTCATGATGTAGGTTTAGGTGCTCAGCATCCAGACCATATTTAGTTTGATTTCCAGACCATATTCAGCAGCCTCAGTGGTGAGTCCTCATAGCTCAAGAACGATAGACATGCTTTATTTTAAGTCTTTATCTTCCCATGTTCTGTCTTGTTAGAGTTAGCTGGGGGAATATCACAACAACTTATACCAGTTAGAGGCTTTCAGACATAGGCTAGATTTCAGTAGTTGTTAGTGTTGTTTTCAGTCATCACTATACTATTTATATTTAATTCATATATTCAGATATTTGGGTTCTTCCCCATTTCAGTTGTTAAATTGTTTTTAGCTTCCGCACAATATATGTTTCCAAATTTGAACTTTTATAGATATGCCATGCCATGGGTTAGCTTGGGGTCACTTGTGACACTAAGCATCGTGTTGCATCCAGGGAGTAGCCTCGGGGCGTGATAGTTGTCAAGGATTTAAGTCTTTTGGCTTCAAAAGTATAGGAATAATCATTTGTAGATAATGATAGTTTTCCCTCAGAAAAAATTTAATGGCATCATTTGAAAACCTTTTTGGATAGCGTCATGGAATTCCTATTAGCTGTTCTTAGGAATTAATTGATACAAAAGAAATTGAAGACTTCTCAGAGTTGATATATATTATATATAGATATGTGGTCCAAGTATTTAGGTTTCATGTGCTAATTGGGTGCTCCTAATGGTATCATCTAGGAAAAGTGTCACGTGGTTCAGAAAGAAAAGCAAGATGAGTCCTAGATAGGTGGGTATTATAGGAGCATAGAGAGTTGGCTCCAGAGCAATATATGGTGTATCTGGAATTTCATATGTCTACACTATGCAAAAATAACGTCAACCCTATAGATAACATTGAATTCATAAAGGTCTCATCTGTTGAAAAGACACTAACTGCACCATCATGGATAAAAGTTAAAGGCTAAGAATATAGCATCTGTCAGAGTATTAATCATTATATGATAGCCACTTGAAATCTGAGGACCCAAGATTTCTCAGCATCAACATTTGTTCCAAGGATCTAAAAAGGGTTCATTCATCACGTTTCTTTCTTGTGTGAGCCAAAGTTTCAAATGCGTTTTTAATAGTTATTCCATTCATATGTTATATATTAAGGAGCGTCATTCATGTCCATGAATTTAATAGATTTTATATATCTTACCAAAAAATAGAGTTTCCAGAGGGATTGAAAAGTATGACATGTTACAAAGTCTCTTCAATATATGTCCAAGCAAAGTCTTACTCGTCATCTGATTATTTCATGTACCACAATTGTTGAATCACCCTGTGGGGCTTGTATGTATGAATTCTGGTTAACTGACAGGTTTTAGATAGCTCCATTTACAAAGGAAACTCTAGCAAAAAATTTGAAAAAAATCTATAGTTAGTTTTAATTTTGAACAATATCCCACATTTGAGGATGAATGTTTCTAAGGTGGGGGATAATGTAATATCCCACACGTCTGTGTTAACATACGACTATTCTAGTGGCGACAAATCAGTGTGAAGCTCAGAGATTTTTTATTTTTTTTAATGAAGGCTACGAGTCCCATTTTGTCACGACCTGATTTCTCAGGTTATGATGACACTTACAACCCCAGTAGGTGAACCGATTCCTGTAGCTCGGAATGGTTAGTAATGAGATACTACCTAACCAATACGCACAATAAGCAGAAATAGGCGGAAGCAGAATATAAAGATAGACAAAGCGGAAGCAATAACTTGAATATATACATAATGAAACTACACCAACTCCAAGACTTGGTATTGATAGTACAGAAGCTTCTAATAGAATACAAGTGCTAGAAGTACCAAAATAGCAAGTATAACTATCTCCGAGTATACAAAGACTAACAGTACGAAAGATGAGATGTGGTCAAGCCCCGATCATCAATTGCTCACCCTAGTCTTGAATATCCAGAAGCTACACGAGTCTCCATGCAATCAACGGCCAAATCTCAACTAATATCTAACCAGAAAGATGCAGAAGTGTAGTATGAGCACCAATTTCTAAGCAACGGGTACCCAGTAGGCATCATCAGCCGCCTGAGCGCATATAAAAGATAAAAACAATAATAAGCAGATAACAAGGAAATAGTCACGAAACACAAGGAAGAAGCACAAGGAACTAGCACAAAGAGTAATAAACCAAGAGTTAAAAGTATAGCATGCTATCTGAAAAGATATACATACACAGAAACACATGTAAAAGAGGGAAGGAAGACGCACCTGGGATCCTTGCAACAACAGTACATATAAAAGAGAGCTTAAAGAGAAGGATGATATAGGGGTAACCTCAAGAAAAGGGAATGAAGGAAAGCAATTCAACAACTGAACTAGAAGCCATATACTAACAGAAACATACTTAAGACATCATTTCCAAGAAAAGAATAGGCAGAACACAGTTTCTCAAGAATAACCCTAGGATTGAATAACTAAACCATAAGCACCCAGATCCGCTAATGAAAACCCCGACAAAGAATAGAACTTAATACCCCAAAACTGCTCAGAAGGCTACACAATCAGTATCTCAAACCCTCCGACATCCCATACTACCAGAGCGTACACTGAGCACACAACAAACAAGGGTGGAATCAGAATACCAAATGCATGATGATGATATGATGAATTTGATGTGATAAAAGAACCTTATGTTACCCCCTCCGGTACCTATAAGGCCCAATAGAGGCAGGACCCAATGAACGACTCTACCCGTGTACCTCTACTCCACCGTACACCCCTCCTCCTGGCATATGCATCAGTCCATAACTGAAAACCCAGGAACGATAGGGTCAATGGGGGTCTACTTGTAGACCACATACTATAACCATGAATCACAATATGTAACTCAATAAACGGATCCTCGTAGTACATGCCCGGCTTTGACCCAGGTCTAAAACAGTAGTAGTAATCTTAAAAGTCCCTCTCAAAGGGTGCCCAGAGCGTAACCGGGTCTAAAACCATCATAAAATAGGTCTAGAACTCCGGTGAAGCCAAGTCTAGTGTCAGTAAGAAAACCAATGAGAAAATCAATGTAGTACCACTTTAATCTGGAGAAAAATCCACCAGTCAATACCAAATCTCATTTTATCATCATTTATATAAAAAATGGGCCCTCGAGGCTGTGCAAAGTTTAGAAAACTGGTGATAGTAGGCTTGAAGACAAAATAGTAGTAAAACATTAAGGAAATCCTTTTTCATGAATGATATGCTCGCAAACAATAATTTTAGCCCAAAGTGGCTCACAAACATTCCTATCGGTCCTGCACAGGCACAATTAGTTCTACAGCACAGATAGCCAGCCTAAAATAATATCTCTATGTTTTGGACTCATGGACATTCCCGAATAACCCACCATCTATGTTCCATAGTCAATATAAGGCCACACAGGACCACAAGCGTAATATACAATACTACACTAATACTACAACCAACGTATGAAATAAACAGACCAAAGAGACGGACAAGGTCTAGGGTACCAACCTAATACAACCCACACAAGGATACTAATTAATGCAGTTATAGCCTATATACGCAGAGTCTAGGTAGGGAAATCCATAACCTACCTGTCATCCAACAACTAGCAGCAGGAATGGCGTCGTCCAGGCTTGAACTACTCCGGAAAGCTCTAAATCGCAAAACCACTATCAACACAATAAACTACACATTAAAACAAGACTAATGATACCCATAATGCTATAAACATAACCGGGTCAAAATTCAGGTCACAAATGGGCCCGTGGGCCCCATACTCAAAACTGGAAATGAAAAACACCTATGTGTTCCTTACCATCCCGGGAGCACATGCTCAAAATTTGAGCGGAAACGGACAACAAATGGGGCTCCAAAATAGCCCACCCATTCAAGAATTTAAAGAAGAAACAATGGAGAAATCGGGAATTAAAGAGAGGACTTACCCGTTTGAGGTCTTTAGCAAAGGAGAAACCAAAGTTTGAGTTTTAATTAAAATGAAGGAGAAGGAGGAAATATAAAGCTGTCAGCAGATGCCCAAGCGAATATGGGGATGGTACTGCCTATGGAGGCTCGCGTACGCAGGCGGCCCATGCATACACGTAGGCCAGGCGATGAGAAGGCCATGCTCTAGCCCAGCGCGCCTGCGGCCAGGCCACCGCGAACACGGCAGCGTGCATGCGACCAGGCACTGCCTAGGCGAAGGCAAGGAAAATGGGGTAGCTGGAAGGCATCTTCGTGTACGTAGCCAAGCCATGTGTAGGCGAAGGCCATGCTGGTGCTGCAACATCCGCCAGAAACCAACACTTAGGCAAGGCTAGAAAATATACTGACAGACCCTCAGGAATTCATCTGGGGTCCCGTGAATGCAAACGATCTGATCTAATCAACTAGAAACAATGTTTTGGATCCAATGGAATTGATAAAAATCACATCGGAGGTCGATTTAACAAAAAGTGGGCCACACGCCCAAAGATCAACCTTAGGCCAACTAATTCCAAAACAGAACCCAACGGACGAAATCAAGTCTGAAAGCCTCGGGACCCAAACCAATTGTCCCTCTAGCCTAAACTCGACGTTCCGGAGCTAACAGCGCTGACAGAATATCCATCCGAGGCCATCTTCTCCAAATGTTGATCAAAGTCAACCATACAAGCCTAATTGACTTAAAAACACAGAATGGGAGAGATTTCCACGGTGAATAGCTCCCTGATCCTGACCAGCGATCCAACTAGACCAAAGTCCACACTATAGAGATAATGGAACTGTCAGAATTTGATTCTGAGCACGTTCACCAAGAGTGTTGACTGAAGTCAACCATTTCAAAAGCCTAAAGCTCTAAAACAAGAAATGGACAAAAACACCAAACAGACTGCCCGGCCACTAAACTACCGATCTTAGTAAGCCATAAATGACTTGGGGCTGCTACAGGCAATCTCTAACAGTACAAGAAAAGTGAAAACGCATGAATGACCAGAAGGGTCATTACATCATACACTACTAAAAATACTTTCGTCCCTGAAAGTCAAGAATGAAGGAAATACTAGGGACTTAAGAACAGATGATACAAATCCCACACCACTCTCTCGGACAACCCGGGTAGCCTCCTCGACTGGATGGAACCCAACAGAACGAAACCACGAAAGGCAACCAAGCCTAAACTTCATACTAGCCAAGCTAGATTCCAACTCAAACTCCAAAACTCCAAAGATCTGCCAACCCAAACTGAACCTCGAGAATCTCAACTGGTAAGCACCAACACAACAACAAAACTAGAGAAGCAAGGTGACCAACACACAGAACTCGAATCTTCAAAACTACAACCAAGTTTACCAGAAAAGCCAACAACCAAAACTCTAACTCATGAACCCAGTGATCTGTAAAACCCTTTTATTTTGAACTGAACACTCTTTCAGCACAAACAGGAAGTTGAATACAAGTCAAACACTCAAACCACCCTCGAAGCATCAACTGACACATCGGAGATCCATAATTTCTACTTATACTCTACCGCGCGCATAGTCACCCTTTTTTGCTCAAGCTTTTTCCAAGCTAAGCTATAATCTGCTAGCCTTTGCCATCCAAGATAAAAACTCAAAGCATATCCTAAGAAACTAGGGTTACCTGAACCGACTGACCGTCAACCTACGAACGAACACTTTTGCTAACACCAACCTTGCTAACTGAACCCAACTGAATAATCCATCTGAACCTGATTGAAGTTTGCACACTAGGGTTAGGAAAGGCATGAATGAACACCCTGTGTTGACAGAGAAACTTCCAAATAGTAGAACGAAACCAACCTCATTGAACCATGCCAAGTATGAATCAACTGGAAGCGAAATGAACCAGGGAAACCTGCCCAACAGACCCAAACCAAAACCAAGACCTTGCAAGTAGTGTGGTAAACCTACCAAGAAGCCCGTAATTATCAGCTAAGCTCCAAAGTCAAAGAAGTACCTGCTGCTACTCCCAATACTTGAACACTATTCAGATTTGACATCGCCTTACTAACCTCACCTCAAAAAGAAGTCTACCATACCATGAATATCAAATTAGGATACCCCGTAGGCAAAAGAAAGGGTGTCTGAAGTCCAAGATCATCATCTAGTAGTAGAAATTTGCATAACCCATCAACTCACCTCCTTGGATCGAATCAACTGCTTTACTGCATCAGCACACAAACCACCAACTCTAAATCTTACAACATACCAAACTTCTAATCCATACTGGCTGAGTCTAACCAATGCTAGAACCCTGCCTAAAAGACAACCCCTGAAGAATCAACTAATCGAGCTTTCAACTCTCGAAAACCAATGGTGACCACCTTCCTCTACGTATCATTGGAACTCAAATAGCCTTGTTATTCATAACCTGCACAACCTGATCACATAAAGCATACACCACTCTTGAATCTCAATCTTACACCGCTGAGTCTATCCAACCATAGTAGAAGGAACCTCATACTATCTAAAACACCACTGAAATCTGTAATGTCCAGCCTAACTCAAAGGTTAGCCAAGGACTAGGTGTCCAAGACTAACTACCACTCCATAATGGAAATAGGGAAGCTAAGTTACCCACATCCACTGCCTTCTATCACAAGGATGTTGCAACCAATGGGAAACATCCATGAACCACCCAATGTAGTTTGCTAATCCACGATCTTGAAACCCATCACTGATTTACCAATCAATGCTCCTGTCGAATCCACGAGTAGACTCATCCACCATCGAAGAACACTAATAGAGCTGGAGTCAACTAGGCCATGAATACACAATTTGCCCAATCTGTAGATGCTACTGAAACTTGGTTTCCCCCAAATAAGATAACAAGGAAGCCAAGGTCGATGCAACAAGCCCCCAAATGTAGTACTGGGAATGACCATTACCTCAATCTCAGACTGGAAGGAATTTTGACCTTGAATCTATCAAAAGAAATGACTCCACAACCTAAACTCGATTGACATAAATCACTAATATACAAACCATAGTAAAATCTCGGTCGCCACCTTAGTCAGCTACTAGAACACATACATATACACAAGGAGTCATCACCCTCCTTCGCAAAGCAAATGAAACCTTTTCCAAGGATACACTAAATTCAACAAATTCTTTCCCAGAAGACTCTGGAGATGTTCCCTTAGCTCCTACAATTTTTACTGGCAATGTTTAGCCACAATTCCATAGTCAAAACTCTACCATAATGCCACAATCAAATGCTCAACAAGAGAGCTACGATTGAAATTCACTCTAATTGGAACTAGGGAGAAACAATAAGACAACTGAACCAAACAAGAAACTAAAGGAGACTATGAGAACAACCCACATACCTGCCAACCTTCTAAACCAACCATCAAAGATGTTAACTCTAATCACCCGAGGAAAACCAAACCAATCAATGCACGCTAGCATAAACAACATGCCTCAACTTAAGATAGGATCTCAAACTCTGACACAGCCACTGGTAATACCAAACCAAGACATGGACTTCTAGAAAACGCTAGATAATAGCCTAGGACATAACCATCTAGGACTGCTCAAAAAGGAAGACTCACCAATAGTCTAGAACTACCAAGAAACTGGAAGTAGAATCAACCAGAAAGGCTAACAAGAACTATCCCCAAGCTACAACTCCAGGTAAACACCTAGAAAGGATAACTCACCCCTTTCACTACTAAGGAATAAACTACCAATAAAACAATGCATAAACACTATAACTCATGCAGTCAAATAACTAAACAAAAAACAGGTAGGCATATAAGCAAATAAATGATAGAAGGGATAGAATCACAACGCGAGCATTACTATCACAATCCAAAGGTAACAAGAGCCTTACCTAGAGCAACGATATCATGAGTCTTTACCTCAAACCTACTAAGAAGGGCACTGGACTGATGGGGTCTAACTCTGGACTGAGTAGTCGAAGCTGAAGGTTCAACCATCCCACACTGGGGACAAGCTCTATAAAGGTGACCAATTTCTCCATAATCATAATAACCAGGCTGACTGGGATACACAAATATGGGGTAGTCTCTAGCAAAGTGCCCACGTTCACCACATCGATAATAATATTTACCTAAACCACTGGCAGGAAATAAACCTCTAACCATCTAGGGACCACCCCTGCTATCTTGTACTCCACCTCTAGCTGGTGGCACTGAAGCCCTAGGAGATAACATTTGATGACCCTACTGACTTGAAGGTGGTATCGTGGGACAATTCCTAACAAAGTGTCCACACCCACCACACTAAAAGTAAAATTTCACTGAATATATATGAGCGGGAAGATATCACTAAACCTGACCAGCCACCACGGCCTACACAACCTGAATGCATACCTCAAAGAATCTGACCCATACTGAACCCATCTCAACATGTCCAGTACCACCACCCTCTGAAACTTGCGGAGAAACGAAAACTGGCTTGGTATATAAGAAGAAATGGAACCTATCTCTAGTGGAGAACCCCTTACCTAAGTCTGAGAACCTCAGGAACTGCCCTGACAATGATGTTTCTTAGTACTACCTCCATAAGCCTCATGTCATAAACCCTCGATAGACCAAGCATGATCCACAACCTGAAGGAAGGCCGTCCCAACTGTAACTAAATGCTCGGTCACCAAACGGAGTGGGGAAATCAAACCTCTCACAAAGATTTGAACTCTATCAAACTCTGAGGGCACAGTCCTAGTAGTACGCCCAACCATCTCATGAAATCTCATCTGATACTCTAATACCGATATACCACTCTACTGAAGAACTAGGAGCTCAACCCTAGCTGAAGCACCGCTCAAAAAACCAGGTACTGAAACACCCACCGCAGGACTCAGAGTTCTAGCCACGGTGTCTTGAAGAACTGGGGTAGCTATGAATCCAATCGGAGGCTATGCTGACCCCACATCCCCTATTTGATGCAGTAAACTCTCACTCTGAAGTCCTGGCGCTGACTGATGCGCCCAAATTACACCTCTTTTTAGAAGCATAAGCGGTCGCTATATAGAACCTAACCAGGGTTAGGGTTGATCCCATAGGGAATATGGAAGGACTAGGGTCAATTATATTTACTCGCGCTCTTAGTCGTTTATTTCCCTCAAAAGAGGGGGTTTTAAAGAACAAGTAGTAATTGTAAATAGAATTTAGACAACTAACACGTACCCAGTTTTAAGAGTTGTAATCAATGGGAGAGATGACTAGGGTTGTGTTCCCCATGAGATCATAACTTAGTAAGGCGTTATACTTAGTAAACTAGCTTGGTGCTTAGCATGCAGAATTGGTAAGTTGGGTTCACTGAAATAGTTGGTCCCTCATATAGATGAATTTCACCATATGCCTTCATCCGGCCGCAAGTGTATGCTTTACTAACCCTTACCCTGGATCCCAGATTAGTTATTCCTGAACAAGGTCAAGCTATTAGATGAGGGTTGGTAGCCTCAAATCTCCATTACTGAACAACCCTTTTCCCATCCATTACCTCCTTAGTCCGGCAAGTAAGGATAAGGCGAGTTGTAATGTTGTACACTGTTAAAAAGCAATCAAAGCAAAGGGAAGAACAATAAATCCATAAACACCGCCCTAGAATAACCAAGTACTTTGGCTACTTTGTTAATCCTTCATGGTTCACACACCCCTAGTTGTGGATTTAGCTACTCATAGTTATGTATGTGTTCATGATCATATAATTACAATAAGAAGTAAAGAAATCCGTAATCTTGAATAGATGAAGATGAACTCAAGAATAAAGAACTATCGATGTGATTAACTCTCAAAACAAAGAATAAACCAAGATCACAATGTTTCAAATGTATTTCTTACAAAGTATCAAGCATCAAAACATAAAATAAAACCTAGGAAAGGTATTTATAGACATTAGAAATCCTATCCTAACTAAAATAGGAGAAATGGACTCGGCAGGGAACACGAATTGGTTTACGACCACTCATTCCAAATGATGGTTCATGGTCTTCTGAGGTCAATCATGGTCTTGGATAGTCCACATCTTCTAATATGGGAAACCACGGATGGAACCACGAGTCGTGAACACAATCTATGGTTTGTCTCTTGACTTATGGTTTTATAGTCTTTTCTTGCACATTCTCTGATCACCGACCACGAGTCCAACAGGATAGTTCATGCTTTGAAAGTACGGTTCATACTTTAACTCGTTCTTCCTACTCTCTATCTTGCACATTTGTAGTTCCTCTGATCTACGAGTCGACAAGATGGGTCGTGGTTTGGAACCATGACTCATAGACTGAATTGTACTAATCCTCCATACTTGCACAATTTCTAAACTTTGTTGTACGAGTCAACAGGACGAGTCCGTGGTCCAGAACCACGAATCGTCAAGCCATCCGTCATCGCTGTAGCCATTACTATTTAGTTCAATTTCCAGTACTTTGGCTCTAGAATCCATTCTCCTACACATGTAACAAAAAACATCAAATCTAGCAATAAAATTCTAAATAACTAGCAATAATCCTAAGTATTAAAGGTCGAAAGTGTCGTATTTCTATGCCACATCAACACCCTCAACTTAAGACTGTTGCTTGTCCTCAAGTGACAACAGAAAACCATCCTAACACGATACTTGAGCAAAAGAAAACTAGGAATTACGGCAGTCATATGATTTAGCAATTCAGCCTACAATAATTTCCCCTTTTTTTTGGTACAAAACAAGTGCACAAGTTCCGTTTATCAAGATAACACAAGAGGATCCATGGATGACATTAGGCTATCAACAGTAGACTTAGCATACATATATGAGACTCACCCTAACAATCAGCAGTCAAAGTTACTCTAGTTCCCTCACCACAAAGAAGTCCCAATCGTACAATAACATAGTTAAAATCTCTGGGACTGGTCTAGAACACTCACACTCACAAAGATATTCAAGCAATGCATGCACAATACCATAGGCTTGCCCTTATTTTCCATGCCTTGGTTTTCGAACAGTTAGGTTAGGATCACTATAGGACTTTACTCGGCTTGTAACGTAGGTTCAGGGACGGGTATGGTAGATTTAGGAAATAGTGACTAAACCCTCCTTGACACTATGCTATGTTTATTCCACTTTTAAGTCCAACACTTTCTTTCCTCCCCTTTTCTCCCTTTTTTAATTCTTTATTTTTCATCAAGTGATGGGTGCGACTTTTATTTCTGACTCAACTTGTTTTATCATATTTTTTTCTCTTGTTTTTTTCTTTTTCTTGTTTTTTTCTTTTTCTTGCATATCCACCACACCCGTTATTTCCCTTTTCTTTCACTAACCTTTTCTTTTCATACCCTATCTTTCGCACTTTTCTTCACAGTAGCCACATTCAACTTAGGCGATTTGCTTGAGTTGAGATGCACAATGTCCAAGGAGGGACTAGGGCCAAACTAAAGGTTCACAGAAAATAGGGAAGTTGATTAGGTTAAACAACAAAAAAGGTCAATTTAGGCGCACAATCAGGGATCAAAGGATATTCGAATCATTTGGATGGTCATTTAGGCTAAAGTGGACTATTTCAAAAATGGCCTATGATCCTTTCCTAACCAACTATCCTACATCCTAGGCAAGACTAACTGGGCAAGTTCTAGATTGGCACACAAAGCAAGAACAGTACGAATGCAGCTCACATACACATGGCACAGAGTATACCAATCACATGCTAATTATCAGGTCCATACTCTAGCTTAAGCCATTCATCAAATCCATTAACTTAATATCGTGCACAAATCCATAATGGTCAATCTATCAAAAACAAATAATCTCATATCACATAAAATTTGGAGGGGTCTCCATTTTTGAAAATCAAGTTCAAAATCAGACCATAGACTGCGCTATGTTCTTATTCTTCTTTCACAACACACAACCTATTCTAAACATGCTGGTTCAACAGAAATTAAAAAATCCTTAGGGAAAGAACGCATGCAAGAAAACCCCAAGGACGCGGGTGCCTTGTGAGTACCCTCATGGGTTGCCTCCCATGCAACGCCTGATTTAACATCGTGGCACCACATGAGTGTTTTTTCTACTCAGACTTTGCCAAAACACTTTACCAAAAAATAGATGACCCAGCTGCCCCCACCCTATCAAAGAAGCTACGCATTATACCCAATGCATTAAAAATAACTAAACAAGGGATACGAGGCATACCTGTAGTGCCTAAGTGCGGTCATTGGGTGTAGAAGTTGGACCTGGTATGTCAGCACCTACTATTTTATCATCAATTGAGGCTGCCTCCGCAGTCCTCTCAACAGCAGTAGCTGCCCGAGCAGCCTCATCAACCGACTCTCCCACAATAGGGTCTAAATAAATTTCCTCTGTGGCACTCGCAACACCACTTACCGAGACACCATACCAAGGGAATCAACATGAATCTGATGGATGTCTAGGGATTCTTTATGCACCTCTGCTTCTCTCTTCTTTCTCTTTTTCTCATCTTTGTCTTCTTTTTGTTTTAATAATTTCGGGCTCAATAGGGCGTCTTCATCCCGAACCTTCTTATCTCTTTTCTTTCTCTTTCTTGTAGGTTTGGGGTTAGTTTCAGGACGATGACTATCATCCTTACCCTCATCATGAAAAGCTCCGGTTGGGTCATGAGGAGGGGAATGTGCAAGTAAATCAATGAAATTATCCTCCGTAGCCCCATGTGTTAGAATCTCAATAACTGGGATGATCGGCACTTGCTTCTTTTGTATGGAATCAATATCTCTTCGAGCTTTTGGAAGCTCAGTAAGTATAGCAGTTAAGTCTGATACAGTCAGTGTTCATAGCCTCTCATTCAACCAAATTTCTATCTCATTCAAATCAGCATTTACCTTATCAATCTGACTCTGAATGGGCGCAACGACATTAGCTATCTCTTTATGGATCAAAGGTTTCACCAAGTTTGAGAAGCATTTAATTTTCTCATCCGCGTGGAATGCTGCTCTAGCTACCTTACTAAAAAGTTCACTAGTGAAGGGGATGGAAGAACCTGTCTCATTAGACGATGTAGCAGGAGCTAATGAGGCCTTGCCAGTTATTATTGCTATAGACTTAGGAGAAGGGAAGGTTGAAGCTCTGGTTTCTGTGGTGAGAAAGTTTAAAAGGGCTATTGGCTAGTCCATCATTGACATCATTGGGATTTTGCCTGGAATTTACACTCATAAGATTCAGCTAGCCCCAGATTGCATTCCGAGTATTGAACACCAGCATAGGTTTAATCAGCCTATGCAAGAGGTTATCAAGAAGGAGATTATCAAGCGGTTGGATGCAGGTGTGGTTTACCCTATTACGAACAGCAAGTGGGTGAGTTATGTTTAGTGTGTGCCAAAGAAGGGTGGGACTACTATAGTCCCAAATGCTAAGAATGAGTTGATTCTAATGAAGCTAGTCACAGGATGGCGCATATGCATGGATCACAGGAAGCTAAACGCTTGGGCTGAATGGACCATTTTCCGATGCCGTTCATGGACCAGATGTTAGACCATCTTGCCGGTAGAGGATGGTATTGTTTACTTGATGGTTATTCAAGATACAATCAGATCTTGATTTCTCCTTAACACCAAGATAAGACCACTTTCACCTATCCGTATGGGAAATTTGCATTCAAGAGGATGCCTTTTGGTCTATGCAATGCACTAGCGATATTTCAGCATTGCATGATGTCTATTTTCTCTGACATAGTGTAGGACACTATTGAGGTGTCCATGGATGACTTTTTGATGGTTGGTGACTCTTTCTATGACTGTTTGACTCATCTCAGTTGTGTGCTAAAGAGGTGTGAAGAATGCAACTTGGTTCTTAATTGGGAGAAGTGTCATTTCATGGTGAAAGAGGGTATAGTGATCGGCCATCGGATCTCCAAGAAGGGTATAGAGGTCGACAAATCTAAGATTAAGGTGATTGAAAAATTGCCTCCACCAGTTTTTGTGAAGGGGATTCAGAGTTTCTTGGGACATGCTGGTTTCTATCAGAGGTTTATCAAGGATTTCTCAAAAATTGCAAATTCATTGTGCAAATTGTTGGAGAAGGAGGTAAAATTTGTGTTTTATAATGCATGTATAAAGGCATTCGAGTGCCTTAAGGAAAAGTTGATCTCTTCTCCCATCATTATTTCTCCTGATTGGTCTCAGCCTTTTGAGGTTATGTGTGATGCTAGTGGAATGGCGCTAGGAGCAGTCCTAGGCTAAAAGAGCGAAAAGATTCTCCATCCCATATATTATGCTAGCAAAGCACTTAACCCTGCTCAAAAGAACTATATGGTGACAAAATAAGAGCTGCTTGTTGTGGTCTTTGCATTCGAGAAATTCAGATCTTATTTGATTGGGGTAATTGTACATACTGATCATGGAGCTCTTAGGTACCTCATGGCTAAAAATGATGTGGACTCGAGATTGATTAGATAGGTGTTACTGCTACAAGAGTTTGATTTTCAAGTCAAGGATAGGAAGGGCACAAAGAATCAGGTAGCAGATCACTTGTCTAGATTAGAGGAAGAAGTTATCCTAAAGCTTGATAATGCACAGGAGATTGATGATTGGTTTTCAAATGAGCAAGTGTTGGCTGCCTCTCAAGACCTGATTCCATGGTTTGCAGATTTTGCCAACTATTTTGCAAGTGACTTGGTGCCTCCTGATATGTCTGTTCACCAAAGGAGAAAGTTCATGTCTGATGTCAAGAAGTACTTCTGGGAGGAGACATTCTTGTTTCGAGTGTGTGATGATACTATGATTCTTAGATGTATGCCGAAAGCTGAGATGATGGAGATACTTGAGGCTTTCCATTTAACCCCTATTGGGGACATCATAGCGGTATTCGTACTGCACACAAGATCCTACAATGTGGTTACTATTGGCTGACTATTCACAAAGACGCCTATGATTTTGCTAAAGCTTGCAGCAGGTGTCAAAGGGAAGGAGGTATATCAAGGAGGCATGAGCTTCCTCTTAATCCCATTCTGGTGATCGAGTTATTTGACGTTTGGGGTATTGAATTCATGGGCCCATTTGTGATATCTAATGGAAACTGGTACATATTGGTGGTTGTTGACTATGTATCAAAGTAGGTGGAGGCAGTTGCGCTTCCCAGCAATGAGGGTAAGTGTGTCACAACTTTCTTGAAAAAGAACATCTTCTCCAGATTTGGTTCTCCAAGGACAATCATTAGTGACAAAGGCTCTCACTTTTGCAACAAGTTGTTTTGTATTTTACTAGAGAAATATGGAGTGAAGCATAATGTTGCAACCCCCTATCATCCCCAGACTAGTGGGCAAGTGGAAGTCTCCAACAGCGAAATAAAGTCAATCCTGTCCAAGACTATCAATGCCAACAGAAAGGATTGGTCGCGGAAACTAGATGATGCTTTGTGGCCATATTAGACTGCATTCAAGACGCCAATAGGTATGTAACCATATCAGCTTGTGTTTGGAAAGGTGTGCCACCTTCCTATTGAGTTAGTGCATAAGGACATGTAGGCATTGAAGAATTTGAACTTACACAAGTCCGAAGCATCATTGCAGCGGCTTGGGCAGCTAAATGAGTTAGATGAGTTCCGCCTGAATTCATATGAGATTTTGGCATTGTATAAAGAGAAGATGAAACTGTATCATAACAGGAATATAGAAAAGAGAAATTTCTAGCCGAGTGACTTGGTCTTGCTTTTCAATTCCAGACTTCGCTTGTTTCCTGGAAAGTTGAAGTCCAAGTGGATTGGACCGTTCAAAGTGGTACAAGTATTTCCACATGGGGCCGTCTAACTTGAAAATAATGATGTCAAGAGGTTCAAGGAGAATAGGCAGAGGATCAAAGCATATTTGGGTACCTCAGAGGAGCTTAAAGAAATTGAAGCCTGGAGCCTTGATGAAATTGTCTAACCCAAGGAGCTTGATGAAGTCTAAGTAATCAAGCAACTTGCATCGTGCCGCGATGTTAAATCAAGCGCTTCATGAGAGGCAACCCATGAGGAAACTTAATGAAGTCTGAGTAGTCAAGTAACTTGAATTGTGCCACGATGTTAAACCAGGCGCTGCTTGGGAGGCAACCCAAGACTAATGTTTGTTTCATGTGCAGGTGAAAATAAAAGAATACCACTACAGGAATCTCCAGAAATCATGAATGAGTTTATGGTGTGTGTTTTAAAATGACAGACCGTCGAACAACTCGTGGTTCATGGAGTAACATTGATAGGCCTCTGACTGCGCTAAGTTCCTATTCTTCTTTCATTACACATGACCTATTCTTAATATGCCGGTTCAACAGAAATTAAAAAATCCTTATGGAAAAACGCAAGAAAGAAAACCTCAAGGACGCGAGTACCTTGTGAGTACCCTCATGAGTTGCCTCCCATGCAGCACCTGATTTAACATCGTGGCACAACGCGAGTGTTTTGGATACTCAGACTTTGCCAAAACACTCTACAAAAAAATAGATGACCCAGCTACCCCCACCCCATCAAAGAAGTTGTGCATTATTCCCAATGCCCCTAAATATAACTAAATAAAGGATATGAGGCCATACCTGCGGTGCCTAAGCGAGGTCATCGGGTATAGAAGTCGGACATGGTGAGTCAACACCCATAATATTATCATCAACAGAGGCTTCCTCCACAGTCCTCGACACAGTAGTAGCTGCCCGAGCAGCCTCATCAATCGACGCTCCCACAATGGGGTCTAAAGAAGTTTCCTCTATGAAGCCTGAAACACCACCTCCCGAGACACTCGTACCAATAGAATCAACACGAATCTGATGGATGGCTAGTGATTCTTTAAACACCTTTGCTTTTCTCTTCTTCCTCTTCTTCTCAGCTTTGTCCTCTTTTTGTTTCAATGATTTCAAGCTCAATGGGGCATCCTTGTCCCGAACCTTCTTATCTCTTTTGTTTCTCTTTCTTATAGGTTTGGGGTCAGTTTTAGGATGCTGACGGTCATCTTTACCCTCATCATGAACAGCTCTAGTTGGGTCACGAGGAGGGGAATGTGCAAGTAAATCAATGAAATTATCCTCCATAGCCCCATGTGTTGGATTCTCAATATGTGGGATGACCGACACCTGTTGCTTTTGGATAGCATCAATGTCACTTCGAGCTTTCGCAAGATCAGTAAGTATATGAGTAAGGTCCAGTATAGTCAGTGTCTGCAACCTCTCATTCACCCGAATTTCTATCCCATTCAAACAGGCATTTACCATATCAATCTGACTCTGAATCCCTAGCAACGGTGCCAAAATTTGATTCACCCAAAATACACCTCCTTTTAGAAGCGTAAGCGGTCGTTGTTCAAATATAGAACCTAACCAAGGTTAGGGTCGATACCACAGGGAATATGGAAGGACTAGGGTCAATTATGTTTACTCGCGCTCTTAGTCATTTATTTTCCTCGAAAGAGGGGGTTTTAAAGAACAAGTAGTAATTGTAAATAGAATTTAGACAGGTAACACGTAACCATTTTAATAGTTGTAATCAATAGGAGAGATGACTAGGGTAGTGTTCCCTATGAGATCATAACTTAGTAAGGAATTATACTTAGTAAACTAACTTGGTGCTTAGCATGCAGAATCGATAAGTTAGGTTCACCTAAATAGTTGGTCCCTCAGATAGATGAATTTCACCATATGCCTTGGTCCGGCCGCGGGTGTATGCTTTACTAACCCTTACCCTGGATCCCAGATTAGCTATTCTGCAACAAGGTCAAGCTATTAGATAAGGGTTGGTAACCTCAAATCTCCATTGTTGAACAACCCTTTTCCCATCTATTACCTCATTGGCCCGGCAAGTAAGGATAAGGTTCTTTCTAACGTTGTACACTGTCAAAAAGCAATCAAAGCGAAGGGAAGAACAATACATGCATAAACACTGCCCTAGAATAACCAAGTACTTTTCCTACTTGGTTAATCCTTCATGATTCCCACAACCCTAGTTGTTGATTTATCTACTCATAGTTATAAGTAAACAATCAGAAGTTATGTATGTGTTGATGATCATATACCTACAATAAGAAGTAAAGAAATCCATAAACTTGAATAGATGAAGATAAACTCAAGAATAAAGAACTATCGATGTGATTAACTCACAAAACCAAGAATAAATCAAGATCACAATGTTTCGAATGTATTTCCTTCAAAGTATCGAGCATCAAAACGTAAAAGAAAACCTAGGAAAGGTATTTATAGACATTAGAAATCCTATCCTAACTAAACTAGGAGAACTGCACTCGACAGGGAACATGAATTGGTTGATGACCCATCATTCCAAATGATGATTCGTGGTCTGCAGATGTCAATCGTGGTCTTGGATAGTCAACATCTTCTGTTATGGGAAACCATAGACGGAACCACGAGTCATAAACATAATATATGGTTCATCTCCTGACTTGTGGTTTTATAGTCCTTTCTTGCACCTTATCTGATCACTGACCATGAGTCCAATAGGACGGTTCATGCTTTGGAAGTACGGTTCATACTTTAACTCATGCTTCCTACTCTCTGTCTTGCACATTTGCAGTTCCTCCGATCTACGAGTCGATAGGATGGGTTGTGTTTTGGAACCACGACTCATAAACTGAATCGTACTACTCCTCCATACTTGCACAGTTTCTGAACTTTATTGTATAAGTCAAAAGGACAGGTCCGTGGTCCAGGTCTATGAACTGTCAAGTCATCCATCATCTCTGTAGCCATTACTTTTTAGTTCAATTTCCAGTACTTTGGCTCTATAATCCATTCTCCTGCACACTTAACAAAAAGCATCAAATCTACCAATAAAATGCTAAAGAACTAGTGATAATCCTAAGTATTAAGCATCGAAAGTGCCATATTTCTATGGCACATCACTTACGTAAGCACTGAAGCAACAGGCACAGAAGCCTCGACACTAACCGTTGTTGAACTCGTCTTAGGCATCTGGGAAAAAATGAAACAACTAAAGTCTTAGAAGTCAATAGAGCCAGGAAAGCATGACAAGGAGCCAAGAAGATGAAACTTTTCCCAATAATGCCTTGTAACCTCCCGCAGATAGGATATGGATTTTATCGTACCGATCCGCAAGACTCTACTTTGACACTTACTTTGGTACTATGACACCAGTCAACCTAGAGCTCTGATACTAAGCTGTCATGACCTGATTACTCATGTCATGATGGCACTTACAACCCCCAGTAGGCGAACCAATTCTCGTAGCCCTAAACGGTTAATAATGGGCTACTACCAAACAAATATGCACAATAAGCAGAAATAAGCGGAAGCAGAATATAAAGATAGACAAAGCGGAAGCAATAACCTGAATATATACATAATGAAACTACACTAACCCCAAGACTTGGTATCGATAGTATAGAAGCTTCTAATATAATATACAAGTGCTAGAAGCAACAAAATAGCAAGTACAACTATCTCCGAGTATACAAAGAGTAACAATACGAAATATAAGATGTGGTCAAGCCCCGGTCGTCAAAAACTCACCCTCGTCTCAAATATCCAGATGTTGCATGAGTCTCCACTCAATCAACGATGAAAGCTCAACTAATATCTACACCTGAAAGATGTAGAAGTATAGTATGAGCACCAATTGTTAAGCAACGAGTGCCCAATAGGTATCATCGGCCGACTGAGCGCATATAAGATATAAAAATAGTAATAAGAAGATAATAAGGAAATAGTCACAGAAAACAAGGATGAAGCACAAGGAACTAGCACAAAGAATAATCAACAAAGAGTTACAAGTATAGCATGCTAGCAGAGAAGATATACATACACAGAAACACAGGTGAAAGAAGAAAGGAGGACGCACATGGGATCCTTGCAATAATAGTACATATAAAAGAGAGCTTAAAGAGAAGGACGATATACCGATAAGCTCAAGAAAAGGGAAATAAGGAAAGCAACTCAATAACCGAACTAGAAGCCATGTACTAATAGAAACATGCTTAAGACATCAATTCCAAGACAAGAATAGGCAGAACATAGTTTTTCAAGCATAACCCTAGGATGGAATAACTAAACCGCAAGCACCTAGATCCATTAATGAAAACCCCATTAAGGAATAGAACTCAATACCCCAGAACCTCTCAGAAGGCTACACAATCAGTATCTCAACAATGCAAGTCCCACTAGCCTCTCAGATAATCAGACTCCCAAAAGCCGATGCCTCACCAGGTTAAAACCACGAATCCAAACAGTACCCAAGGTCATAACAAGCTCTAATAAATGAACAGAGTAATATAATCTACCTACAGTCCCAATGGCCATCCATACAACCGAGGAACGCAATCAAGTGAAAACAAACCCGCCAGCATCCCATACTACCGAAGCGTACACTAAGCACACAACAAACAAGGGCGGAATCAGAATACCAAATGCATGATGATGATATGATGAATTTGATGTGATAATAGAACCATATGTTACCCCCTCTGGTACCTATAATTCCCAATAAAGGTAAGACCCATGAAGGACTCTACCCGTGTCCCTCTACTTGATCGTATACCTCTCTTCCTTGCGTGTGTGTCAGCTTATAGCCTAAAACCCAAGAACGACAGGGTCTATAGGGTCTACTCGTAGACCACATACTAAAACCACAAATCTCAATATGTAACTCAATAAACGAAATCTCATAATACGTGCCCGGCTTTGACCCGTGTCTAAAACAGTAGTGTAATCTCAAAAGACACTCTCAATGGGTCCCTAGAGCATAACCGAGTCTAAAACCATCATAAAATAGATCTATCACTCTGGTGTAGCCGAGTCTAGTGTCAGAAAGAAAACTAGTGAGAAAATCAGCGTAGTACCCCTTTTATCTTGAGAAAAATCCACCATTCAATACCAAATATCATTTTATCATCATTTATATTCGGGTCCATGTAAAGTTTAGAAAACTGGTGATAGTAGGCCTGAAGCCAAAATAGTAGTAAAACATGCAGGAAATCCTTTTTCATGAATGATATGCTCGCAAACAATAAATTTAGCCCAAAGTGGCTCACAAACATTCCTATTGGCCCTGCACAGGCACAAGCAGTTCTACAGCATAGATAGCCAGCCTAAACTAATATCTTTATGTCCAAGACTCACGGGCATTCCTGAATAACCCACCATCTATGTTCCAGAGTCAATACAAGGTCACACAGGACCACAAGGGTAATATACAATACTACACGAATACTACAACCAGCGTATGAAATAAATGGACCAAAGAGACAGACAAGGTCTCGGGTACCAACCTAATACAACCCACCCAAGGATACTAATTAATGCAGTTATAACCTATATACATAGAGTCTAGGTAGAGAAAGCCATAACCTACTTGTCATCCGATGACTAGCTGTGGGAAAGGTGTCATCTAGGATTGAACTGCTTCAAGAAATTCCAAATTTCGAAACCACTATCAACACAATAATCTACACATTAAAACAAGACTAATGATACCCATAATGGTATAAACATAATCAGGTTGAAATTTAGATCACAAATGGACTCGTGGGCCCCGCAACCCAAAACCGGAAATGTAAAACACCCATGTGTTCCTTACCATCCTGGGAGCACATGCTCAAAATTTGAGCAAAAATGGACAACAAATGGGGCTCCAAAATAGCCCACCTATTCAAGAATTTAAAGAAGAAACAATATAGAAATCGGGAATTAAAAGAGAGGACTTACCAGTTATAGAAGCCAATTAACGAGCAAGGATCGATGAAATACTACCCTCCAACCAGATGGGGTCAATTATGGTGAAGTATGAAGGTTTGAGGTCTTTAGCAATGGAGAAACTGAAGTTGGAGTTTAAATTAAAATGAAGGAGAAGGAGGCAACATAAAGCTGCCAGCAGATGCCAAGGCGAACGCGGCCATGGCGCTGCCTATGCGGGCTCGTGTATGCGGGTAGCCCATGCATACATGTAGGCCACGCACTGGACCAGCACACACATGGCCAGACCACCGCGAATGCAGCAGCACGCACGCGACTGGGGGGAGTTTAGGCAAAGGTAAGGAAAATGGGGTGGCTGGCAGGCTTCTTCACATATGCAGCCAAGACATGCGTAGGCGAAGGCCATGCTGATGCGGCAACAGCCACCAGGAACCAGCACTTAGGCAAGGCTAGAATTTATTCCAACGGACCCTCGGGAATGCATCTGGGATCCCGTGAATGCAAATGACCCAAGCTAATCAACTAGAAACGGTATTCCAGATGCAACAGAATCGACGAAAATTCCATCTGAGGTCGATTTAATAAAAAATGGGCCCCATTCCCAAAGATCAACCTTAGGCCAACTATTTCCAAAATGGAACCCAATGGCCAAAATCAAGTCTGAAAGCCTTGGGACCCGAACCAATGGTCCCTCTAGCCTAAACTCGATGTTCTGGAGCTAACAAAGCTGATAAAATTTCCATTTGAGGTCATTTTCTCCAAATATTGACCAAAGTCAACCATACAAGCCCAACTTGATTGAAAACACAAAATGAGAGAGATTCTCATGCTTAATAGTGCCCAGATCTCGACTAGCAGTCCAACTAGATCAAAGTCCACACTCCGGAGCTAACGGAACTATCGTAATTTGATTTCGAGCATGTTCACCAAGAGTGTGGACTGAAGTCAACCATTTCAAAAGACTAAAGCTCTAAAATAAGAAATGTCCAAAAAGACCAAATAGACGGCCCGGGCACTGAACTACTAGTCCCCGCAAGTCACGAATGACTTGGGGCCGCTATAGGCAAGCTCTAATAGTATAAGAAAGGCAAAAATGCATAAATAACCGGAAGGGTCATTACACATTTATTCATAACAAACCAAAACTACAAACATAGTCTATTACGGGTCAAAAACAATGTCATGCCAAGATACCCAATGAAAGGCACCAATGAAAGGCACAAACAAAGTGTTCCCATAGTCTACAAATTACAAACATAGTCTACAATGTTTATTTCTCCCATATTATTTGTATTGGAGGTCAGGATATTACTTTCTTGCATAGTCTATTCCTTAGGTAAACAGATGTCATGCCAAGATACCCAATTTTTATTTCTCCCATATTCTTTGTAGTTCATGAATCCCACACTTGGGAGGGGATATTGCAGATAGCTGATAGATGGGAACACTTTGTAACACAAACGAAATTAAGGTATATTTTCCCCTAAAAGACAGTAGCTTTCCTTTCCAGGTCTGTAATTTGGTATGCACATTCTTGATCAATTTTGTGAAGTGGCTTTCCCTTTTTCTAGCATATCGAATTGGACATCCTAGGTAGGTCAAAGGAAATTTACATATGTTGAAACCAATACCTTCTTCCACTTCTTGGATAATATTATGAGCAGTCTTACTATATACATAGAAGAAGCTCTTCTCTTGGTTTATCTTCTGACCAGATTGCTTCTCATACTCTCCAAGGGTCTCCATAATCAGTTGTATAGATCTTTTTTCAGCGGCTGCAAAAATAATAGTGTCATCAGCATAGGCTAAGTGATTAATATGCTCACTCCACTTAGGCATTCCAAAACCCCTGAACTCCTTGTTTTCAAACAACTTATTCAAGGCTTTATATAAGACTTAAGATGTTAGGATGAATAGACCAGGGGATGGGGGTCTCTTTGCTTGACTCCCCTTGATAAATGGAAGAAACTCTTTGCTTGACCATTTATTAGAATAGACTATCAATTGTTAGCCAACAATCTCCAAATTTTATCCATAAACAGATCATTAAAGTCTATTTTCTCTTGCAACTTGGTTAGAAATCTCCAGTCCACTCTGTCATATGCTTTAGACATGTCCAGCTTAATCAGAACATTTGTTGGCTTCTCCCTCTTCCTGATGTCAATGATAATTTCTTATGCAAGAAGCTCATTTTCGGTAATACTCCTTCCTTTTGTAAAGCCTGACTGGTTTTGAGAAATGAATCTAGGGAGAAATCCTTCCAGCCTATCATGCAATATTCTATAAATAACTTTGTTCTGGAAATTTCTCAAACTAATAGGCCTCAAGTCTGAGAATGACTGAACCCTCTCCTTCTTTGGCAATAGGACTAGGTTAGTGTGAGTGATAGACTTGGGAAGAGTACAGCCTTCAAAAGTTGCAGTCACAACCTTCTCTATATCATTCCCCACAATATCCCAGCAAAACTGATAAAAATGATTAGAGAAACCATTTGGGTCACTAACATTGTACCCACTTAGTTCAAAAACCACCTTTTAAACTTCTTTAAATGGGGAACTATTTCAAATAGTTATTGTCTTTAGTAGTGATCACTGTTGGGATTTGTTGTATCAAAGACCACTCTCCAGAGTTGTCAATTCAAGTAAACTGATCATTAAAGAATGTTACAGCTTCAGCAGCTATCTGATAAGGATCTTCAGCCCAATTCCCATTATTCCTAATAATCCTTTTGATATTCAATCTCTTTCTTCTACCCTTTACAATGTTGTGAAAGAATATAGTGTTTCTATCACTTTCAGAGAACCACTGAGCACTAGACTTTTTCCACCAGAACTAATCATTATAGTGCTGGTATAGCTCTAACTCAGTATATGCTCTCTGTAAAATTGTTTTATTGGCAGAAGTAGGTTGTTCTTCAAAAAGTTCTTCTTTAATCCTGACAATTTCCTCCCTATTAGCAAGCTGGTTGAAAATATCTCCATAAGTTTCCCTACTCCTAGAAGATAGAGCCAACTTTGTTTTCCTCATTTTATGCTTGAGATCAATGAAAATATTTCCAGTCTCTTCTGTGATCCAATTACTTCTTACTACCTCCATGAACTCTAGTTTTTCAGTCCAGAACCTTAAGAATATAAAAGGTTTAGGGAAATTTACAAAGTGTCCTCCACATTTGAGTAAAAAAGGTGAATGATCTAACCCAGTTCTAGCTAAGTTCTCCATCTCCACACATCCAAATGAATATAGGGTAGCCTGATTAGCTAAAATCATGTCTAATATCTTAAATATGCAAGCCTCATCAGCTCTTAAATTCCACCAAGTTAAAGTACTTCCTTTAAATTGGATGTCAGATAATTCACATGAATTTATATAGAAAGAAAAATCCTCATATTATTATGGGAAAACTGGGAGGCCGCCAATTTTCTCCCCATCACTTAGAATAACATTAAAATCACCACCAACAAGCCAGGGTTATGTCATTTGATGACCTAATAAATAAATATCAGCCCACAGGTTAAGTCTTTCCTCTACAACAAACTTAGCATAAACTATGCTAGTATTGATAATCTTCCCAGAATCAGCAAAAGATAATTTCAATGTTAACTGCTGATCTGAATTTGCTAGGACCCCCACATGAATGTATTCCTGAATAAAGACCCAAATCTTCCCATTTTGATTGTAGTTTGCATATTGCATGCCAAGTCCTACTTTATACCTTTGAATATTCCTTAGAGTTTGAAATGGTTCCATTAAAGCAATGAGGAAAAACTTGTGATTTTTATGAAGCATTTGAACTCCATGAAAAGGCTGAGTATTCAGAGATCTTATGTTCCAAAATAGAGCTTTATGATTTATTTGAGATTATACTTCACACGTCTCATAGGAACTACCCTTATAGGTTTAGTGTTATTTGCCTTGCTTTAAGATTTTCTCCATTTGATAATGGATTTTTGGGAGAGGTTTGCTTCTTTCCAAACTCGACTGATGTCTTGCTGGCTTTCACGTTCTTTTTTAACTTCAATTGTGTGACTGTTGTGCTCAACATTAATAATTTGTTCCTTCTCCTCTATTTGATGGGAATAAATCATGTAGGGTTTGGATTAGTGATGAAATCTTCTTGGGAATTACTGCAAGAGGTTCCAGGTTACTCAAGCTGCTTCCTGACAAATCAAGGTGTTTTATAGCAGGGTATGAAACTATATTCCTTTCTTCTGCAAGGTTAATTATCTGCAAGGTCTTCTGATAATTTGCACTAGCAAGTGCCTTTAAGATATCATGTTCCCCTCCCATGGCTTGAGAAACAATCTCTAAGGCACTGGGGACCTCTCCTTCAACCTTTAAAGAATTATCACTTTCATTGGCACTGGAAGACTGACTCTGATTCTCCTTGTGTAGTAGTTCTTTAATATCACTTACTATGATGGTTCCCTGATCAGACATTGGACTACTATCACCAGCTAGAATTAAAGGATTTTTATGTTACAAATTAGTCCCTATCTCCTTGTTATCTTTGTTTGGACTATTTGAGGTATTTGGTGCATGAGTATGTTGTGCATCAGTAGTTGGCTTTTGATGTTGTTTCTTATCTGTGATCCCTTTACCTTTGTCCCTCTTGGATATATTTGGTATTGTAATCCCCATACCCTCAGTCTATTGCTCAGATTAAGTATCACACATTCACCTTTAGATCCATTGGTGTCTTTGTCATATAGAGCTGCAAAGGCATTATCTATCTCAATGTCTCCTGAACTAGACAGTTATTGGTGGCAGTATCACTTAGAAATTTATTTGAACTTTTCTCCATCCTAAATATTTTGTTAATAGTATTCCATACCCTTATAACTCTAGACTTCACATTGTTATTCCCCTTATATCCGTGATATTTCTGCTTCTGCTCTTGTCCCTCCTAAGTCACATCAAGGCCTATAAGTTCCTCCTGTCTGTTCAACTCTGGATGTATGATCCAATATTCAGCTTCATTATGACCCTGTAGTTTGCATTTTATACAGTACTTAAGGACTATGTCATACTGGATCTTGATACACTCTACCGTTGATTCTTTTATCCCTTCATTGACAATTTCAAATTCCACCGTATACGGGAGCTTTGATGCTAGATCCACTTGAACCTTAACCCTATCAAAACTAGGTCTAGTTTTGTTTATAATAACCATGTCCAAGTGGATGGGTTTCCTATTGTGGAGGCAAGAGAAAAAAGTGATTCTTTGACAAATAAGGTGAGAAGTAGGTCTGGGAAGGATATCCATTCCTTTTCTTGAGTGGTCTCCTCCTCTGGTTTGAATTTAGCATCATAAATTAGGGGTCTCATATGGTAAGCTAGTCCATCCTTGGCAATTATGTAATACAAATTCTTTGCCATAATGTTTACAAAATCCTCCATTAGATTAAATCGCATCAATATGTGTCTGTTTCTAATTAGTCCAATCTTGCAGTCACCTTTGATATTACATTGTTTAAGAATTTGAACTCTAAGATCCTTCTAATCCGGCAATCCATACGAAAATTTCCCAATAATAGCATACTGGAGTTTTTCTATTACGTTCATCTTATGCACCTTTTCCTCAGTCCAGGCCACCCTTGAAACTCCATTAATGTGTGCAAACTTCTTGATCAGGATTGGATCAGCTAGGTTCCCCTACTCAGTTGAGGTTTTTTTAGAGTGATGGGTTTTACCAAGTCCACATACATAGTTTTACCTTTCTGTGCATCCTCCATGCTTATGACTGTGTCCTGAATATGTTCGTTAGGCAAATTTGTAGGCTCGCTAGGCAAATTTGATGGCATACTAGGTGAAGCTCAAAGAATAAGGATACAAGTGGATGATTATTTTACGAAACATATAAATGAGTGTTCTTGAGGTGCAAAACTAAAGTTTTAGGCCAATGGAAGTTGTAAAACAAAAGTTCAGTAAAAAGGGATACCTTGTGGAGAGTCACTTCAAGTGATATAGCAAATCATGTGACTTTGAATGAGCATATCTCCATACCTATGCAGAGTTAGAGGGTGTTCAAGCTATCCCTTTGAAAATATTTTAGTCTAGTTTCCAACAAAATAAACGGATTGTCCATTTGATTTCTAGAACTAAAGTTATGTTAGTTTAAAGTAGGCACTATCAGAAGGATTTTCACTTATAACCAAGTCACGTGTAATGACTAAGTAGCATCAAGGATGTTACTTGGGCTTGGTAAAAATGAGATTATAGTCAATCTAGGGGACTAAGGTTTTAATGTATGTGAAATTGATGGTAATATTTGACGAGAATAAGATTTGGAAAGTTTAATGAATGTGAAAAAAACGTCACCTATGTTCTTGAGTGATATGCTTCATATACTCGCGTATACGTCCTATTTGTTTGAACATTCTATGGGGTTAAGTTACTTATTTTAATATTCTACTTGCTTGAGTTACTAATATATGTATTCTATATTATTTAAGGGGGATAAAGAAGGAAAAAGTAGGACAAATAGGTGACATACCTACTTAGGAAAACAAGGCCAAAATGATCTTAAAATGGGCTAGTAGGTGGATCACCTACTTGGTGATTTAGGGCTCAAATTTATGCAGCCTAATGGATTTGGTGTGGGTCAGTGGATCAAGCCCATGAATCATCATCCCACATAACATATATATATATACAACATGACCCTTAAGATCAGCTCACAACATAAAACAATTCTCTTTCTCTCTCTTCTAGCTTTTGTTTGGCCTCCCTATTTCTCCCAAGGGTTCTTGAGGTTGCATCAATTTTTCCAAGACCTTAAGGTAAGTATTCAGTGTATTTATTACATGTTTTTGACTACAATATTTATGGATAATATGTTTATCCATGTTGGGAAGCTTGCGGCATCCCTTAGAAAGAGATTTCTAGGCAGCCCCTTTGATGTGTTGTGATTTCTAAATGGTTTCTTCTTGTTTCAAGATTTCATGTTTGAGGAAGGTGTTTGGTATTTATATAGAATAGAAAAGAGACTATAAATTCCAGCAAGTTTAATGTAAAGTTATGCCCCTCCACCCTTTATTATATTTGAAAAGAAAGAGGTTATTATAGACGTAATTATTGTATGAACTCACGAGATGGTGATCGAAAGCCATGAGTTTGAGTTATTATAATTTTATTGAACTGTTTTTGGGCTGTCTTATATCTAGTGTTGGATGTATTTTTTGAAAAACCCATACTTGGGGTTTGTTTTGGCTAATTTGGGGCTTGCAATTGGAGGATATGGCGATACACCGAGTGTTTGACTATTATGCGGGCATGCTGCCCAATGATCATTAGCTGCTAAAAATATTCCCAATATGTGTCTAAATTATGGCTGAAATAAGATAAGAGGAGTAGAAAGAAGAATACGTATAAAAAAAGTCCAACGAGCAAGTTGCCCGTCTAATAGCCAACATGTTGCCGATATTACTAGAATTTATTTGTGGCTTATTTCAAATGGTTGTGCCATGCCCTGACACTACCCCCTAGACATAACACAGGACCCAGGACTACAAGTGCCCTAAGTTAACCCTTGGTCATAGCATAACTTAAACATACACAAGAAATATAGCGGAAGCGTAAACAACAGAAGTAGGCAACCATGTTTATATGTAGAAATAAGGTCTAAGAGTACCAACTCAGGAATATGAAACACAAGAATCTAGATATGTATGAATCCTCTAACTGACATAAGGAGTTTCTAGGAAAAGACCCCAGCTAACTCAGGAATCCAAAGAAAATACATAAAAGTAACTAGCATAGTTTGGCCCTCGGAAGATGAGGACTCACCAACAGAATCTGGATATCCGGCGTCGTCTAGCCACGAGCCTGAGAAAGGGAGCTTGGATCTGCATCATAGAAGGATGTAGCGCAAAATATGCATCATTAATATAGGATGTACTGAATATGTGAGATATGCATGAATATGGTAAAAATATACTTACAACATAATTAAAGCTGGTTTCATGCATCAGAAGAGAATGCATAAGTAACATCGTAGTTTGAACATAAAATGAGAAATAGAAGAGCACAAGACTTAAAGAATTTATACTGGAGTTTCTCTTAATCGACATAAACCATGATGAGCTACATGGAGTCCAGTGTCATACACCCACACCAAAAAAGGTTGTCCTAACTGGCCAAGGTTAGAACCATATCTACCAGGATCTTGTCATAAGCCACAGAGGGAAACCTACGGTGGCAACGTAGTTTTGGACTTGGGTTATCTAGAACCTACGTCGCTCAGTGCTAAATACTACTCCTAAAACATACATATAGCTCATAATAAACTTGTGTTATATCCAATGCCAAATCTGTTTGAAAAGCATAAGGACATATCTAATGTCATGCAATTCTCATATCATAAGTCTTAAAGTTTAGCATACCCATAATTCAAAACATACTTTCCTTTCTAAAGTCATAACTTGAAGAATTTGACATGCAATTTCATGATAATAGAGGCCATATTATTTAAACATGTCAATTTTGCTTGAAAACATGTAATTCAATGACATCATGCAAGAATTCATCATCAACATATGGTATCTTGAAATCATGCAAGGAATCTTAATTAAAATATAGGTAATGAGTGAGAAATCATGAATTGATACTTTAAAACAAGACCCATAATTTTTCCCCAATTTAGGTAAGAACCTTAATTTCACAATTTTGATAACTCAAAGTAAAAACATGAGGTTTTGGACATAAGGGTGAAAGGAATCCCTTATTGAATACCCACATATTTGATTTGAAGCTTGCTTGATCTAAGATGAAAAAAAATGGAGACTTGAACTTGGAGCTTGAGACTTAGAGTTGATGAAGTTCTTTTCCTCTTTTGGTAGATGAATGAGGTATAATGAAAGACTTAGGATAATTGGGATAGAAACCCTACTCAGAGTGGACAAAACAACCTCACTTAAGAGTTAAAAGGATGGGTAGTTACAAAAATACTCCTGGAATTTAATTTGGGAAAAACTGTTTAAAACCTTGGCTTCAGGTTCCGCGGGCCCTTTCCACAGATCATACACCAAACCATGATTCATGAATTGTGCTCGTGGTTCCTGAGCCAGAAAAGAAGCTACAGAATAGATCCCACGAGTTATCAGTACGGCTCGTGGAAACTTCCACGGGTCATAGAAACCTCTCGTGGGTTTTGGGGAATTTGACTACCCTCTGATCTGGTTCCACGAGTTGGTTCAATGACTGTGGAACCATCCACGAACCATGAAACTCACTCGTGGTTCTCAAAACAGAGGTGGGACTTGCAGAATACATTTCACGAGTCCATTCCATGGCTCATGGTTCAATCCACGGATCGTGGTTTAGGCTCGTGATCCCTGGGAAGGTCAAATTTTTCAGGGATTCTAAGTTTAAAAGCTGGATCAAATTCTGGGGTGTTACAATATCTCCCCCTTGGGATCATTCATCCTTGAATGAAGACTAAGCAAGGAAAACTATAGATAAAATAGCCCAACCAAACAACAAAACATAAAACTCAAGAGTAAACATGAAAACTGAGCTATTTAACTTAAAATATGATTGAACTAACTTCGGAAAACATAAATGTGTGCTAGGATCTTGAGAGAAACTGATGGAATAGAAACAATTGAAGGGACATACTAAGGAGGAAACTACTACCTCAAGCTGAAACAGAGTCGGAAGGAAAGAGATGAGGGTACTTGGCTTTCATGGCTGCTTCTGCTTCCCAAGTAGCTCCCTCAACTAGCTGATTTCTCCACATGACCTTTACCGAAGTGACTTGTTTGTTTCTCAACCTTCGAACCTGAAGATCAAGATTCTCCATGGGAACTTCCTCATAAGTAAGGCTATCCTTCACATTCACATCTTCCAAAGGAACAATTAAGGTCATGACACTAACACACTTCTTCAAGAAAGAAACATGGAAAACTGGTGAACGACTTCTAAATCCGTTGGCAATTCCAACCCATAAGCAACACTACCAATTCTCCTCAGAATCCTGTAGGGACCTATATATTTGGGACTAAGTTTCCCTTTCTTATCAAACCTCATCACACCCTTCATGGGTGACACCTTCAGAAATACCCAACCATCAACCTCAAATTCCAACTCTCTTCTCCTCACATCTGCATATGATTTTTGTCGACTCTAAGCGGTCTTCAACCTCTGCCTGATAATATGAATTTTCTCCATAGTCTCATGAACTGAATCTGGACCAATTAAAGTTTCCTTACCTACCTCAAACCAACCAATAGGATATTCACACCTCCACCCATAAAGTACCTCATAAGGAGCCATCTGGATGATAAAATGGAAGTTGTTGTGGTAGGCAAACTCGATAATAGGTAAGTGATCATCCCAATTAGCTTTGAAATGAATCACACAAGCTCTCAAGATATTCTCCATAGTATGAATACTATGCTCTACCTGGACATCCGTCTGTGGATGAAAAGTTGTTCTAAGATTAACCTGAGTACCAAGGCCCTTCTGAAATAACCTCCAAAACTAGAATGTAAATTGAATACCCCTATCCTAAGTGATAGACAATGAAACACCATGCAATCAGACTATGTCATGAATGTAGAGCCTGGCATAATCCTCTAGTGAATCTGTAGTCTTAACAGACAATAAGTGGGATGACTTAGTCATCTAGTCAATAATTACCCAAATAGAATCATATTGCCTTCGAGTACGAGGAAAACCTGTTATGAAGTCCATGTTGATCGCTTCCCACTTCCAAGTAGGTAGATCAATATCTTGAGTCAAACCACTCAGTTATTGATGCTCTACCTTCATTTGCTGACAGTTGGGACACTTAGCCAAAAAACCTTCTATGTCCCTCTTCGTGCCATTCCACCAATAGACTTCTCGTAAGTCACTGTGCATCTTGGTGGCACTGGGGTGAATAAAATAACTGGAGCTATGAGCCTTTGTCAAAATCTATTGTCTCAACCCATCTATGTTAGGAACACACAATCGGCTCTGATATCGAAGCACACTATCCCCCCTAGGGAGAAACCTCTACCCTTTGCTGATGGACTGCACCCTTCAACTGGTGAAAAATAGAATCACTATCTTGCTTTTCTTTCACTTCATCTACCAAAGATGATTCGGAACCATTCTGAATAATAACACCACCTTCTGTCGAATCCATAAAGCAAACTCCTAATCGAGCAAGTCGATTAACATCCTTGGCTAATTCCTTTTTTTCATCCTCAATAGAATACACACTACCCATGGACAACCTACTAAGTTCATCAACCATGACATTGGCCTTACCCGGATGGTAAAGCACACTTATATCATAATCCTTAAGAAGATCAAGCCATATCCTTTGACGAAGATTCAATTCCTTTTGAGTGAACACATAATGAAGACTCTTATGATCGGTGAATAAATCCATATGAACACCTTACAAGTAGTATCTCCAAATCTTCAAAGCAAAAACCACGGCCACTAACTCAAGATCATGAGTAGGGTATTTTTTCTCATAAATCTTAAGTTGTCTCAAAGCATAAGAAATCACCTTACCACGATGTATCAACACACAACCCAAACAAATCCTAAGAGCATCACAATACACAACAAAGTTATCTAGGCCCTCGGGTAGAGCCAACATTGGAGTTATGGTCAATCTAATCTTTAATTCCTGAAATTTCTTCTTACATAGATCAGACCACTGAAATTTAATCTTCTTCTGAGTTAACCGAGTCAATAGGGCAGCAATGGAAGAAAACCCTTCCACAAAACTCTTGTAGTAACCAGCCAAACCTAAAAATCTCCTAATATCATATGGGAAAGTGGGTCTAGGCCAGTTCTTTACTGGCTCTATTTTCTGCGAATCAACTCGAATACCATTTGTAACACCCCGTACACGTATCCAGCTATCCAAGATAAAAACTTCAGAAATTTTCAAAGTTCCATGGACTACGGGTCAAACAACGACTCGTCATTTGAACGACGGGTCCATCCTGTTGACTCGTGGATTGCCTTTTGAGGATTTACAATTTTTCCAAGTCCCCTTCAGGAGTACGAGTCAAGTCTATGACTCGTCATTGGAATAACGAGTTGTAGTCTTGAGTCATGGTTTGACCAAGTCAGCCCAGCTCCCTGTGAACGATGACTCCATTTGATGACTCATCATCAGTTCTACTGGTCCGTCCTATTGACCCGTAGAAATGAACCTGCAACTTGAAATTCCCAGCCGAGTTCTATGACTCCAGATGATGAACCGTCATCCAAACCACGACTCGTAGACTGAGTCATGGTCACTGAAAGTTGACCAATTTCCAGCTTTTTCCCAATTATTTCTTAGGGGTATTTTGGTTATTTTCCACCTTATTATGTATTAAGTGAAGTCGTTTTGGCTACTTTTAGAAGGGATTTCACCCTTATTACCCTAAGTCCCTCTTAAGTTCATCATTCTTCACACAAAGAGGAAAATTGCTCTCAAGAACAAGACTCCAAAGCTCCAAGTCAAGTCTCCTAATTCTCTTTCAATCAAGTGGGTAATCTTCCACCAAGGTATGTGGGTCTTTAACAATGGGTTCCTCTCACCCTTATTCCCAAAAATCCCCAATTCTTATGTTGAAGTATGAACTTATGAAATTGGGGTTTTGAACCAAAATTGGGGAAAGTTTATGAAATCAGTTTCTATACTTAAATTCATGGTGTCTTATTGATTACTCGTGATTTAATTATGATTCTCTTATTAGATTTAAAATCCCAAGCATGAAAGTTGATTTCCAGCATGAAACTATGAATTTTCATGTTTTCAAGAGAAAATTGGCGTGATTAGATATCATTGCCTTTATATATTTATGGAATTGCATGCCTAATTCTTCAAATATGATTTTAGAAAAGAAAGTATATTTTGAATTATGGTCTTGCAAAGCTTTAAGATTCATGACTTGTGAATTGCATGACATCAGATATGTCCTTATGCTTTTCCAACAGTTTTTGGACATCAGATATGTCCCTATGTTTTATGAAAGATTTGGACATCAGATATGTCTCTATGATTTAAGAAAGGTTTGGCATATAGATATGTCCATGAAAGCTAAGAGAATTGAATGGTATCAGATATACCCTTACGCTTTTCAAACAGATTTGGCATCAGGTATGCCCAGTATTATATGAGCTATATGTATGTTTTGGGAGTAGTATTAGCACCGAGTTGGATAGGGTGAGATTTCCTAAAAGGTCCTAGAACTATGTGCCCCCATAGGTCTTAAGTCCCCTCTGTTGGGCATTAATTTTAGTGATCACGCCAAAGTAATGCCTTTATACCCTGGCAAGGTATATTGGGTCCTTTTGATGGATCAGATACATCGGATTCCATGTAGCTCACATGGTCTATGTCGGTTAGAGAACCTCCCACAGAAAATAGTTTATGCTTTTGAAACTTGCATTTGACTCTTATTCAAATTTCAGACTTATTACTTATGATTATGTTTCAACTTATGGAAAGTATTAGAGTCTTTGCATTCTCTTTATCTGTAAAAGCATGATTTCAGTTATTAAGTATATTTAGTATGTTTTCTTCATGATCATGCATTTCTCACATACTTAGTACATTCCATAGTACTAACGCATATTGTGCTGCATCCTTTGATGATGCAGATTCAGGTACCCCTTCTCAGCTTTGTGGCTAGAGTCTCAGGCCACTTCCTTAGTCAGTTGTGGTGAGTCCTCATGGTTCGAGGACTAGTTATGCTTTTCCTTATGTTAACTTTACTTTTATACTCTGAGTTAGCTAGGGTCTTGTCCTAGCAACTCTTTATGTTATGACTAGAGGCTTTCAGACATAGTTTGTATTCGAGTTCCCTTTTTGGATTTTGTATGTTATGTGGCTCTTAGACCCTTATTGATCTTTCCTTATTGGATTTTCGTATTATGGTTCCACTTATCTTTTGTTATGTTTGAGAATGCTATGGCCAAGGGTTAGCTTGGGATACTTGTGGTCCCGAGTCCCGTGTTATGTCTAGGGGGTAACCTCGGGGCGTGACAAACTTGGTATCAGAGCCTCAGGTTCAAGGGTCTTAGGATGTCTGAAAGCCACATCGAGTAGAGTCTTTTTCATGTGTGTGAAGCGCGCCACACATATGGGAGGGAAGCTATGAGATGTCTTAGAAGAAAAAAAAATCACTTCTTTCATGATCACATCGTGCGCTAGAGCTTAAGTGTAATATTCCTCTAATCTTTATCTTATGTATTTCAGATTATGACTCCTCGACGTGCTATGCCTCCCCGAGTCACTCAAAATGCCGCTCCTCAAGTTCTGGTTCCTGATGTCATGAACGATGAATTTAGGAATGCTATTCACCTACTAGCTCAGACTTTGGCAAATCAACAGGCTCCTGCCCCTACTCATCCTCAAGGTGGGGTAGCAGCCCGAGTTCATGACTTTATCTGTATGAACCCGCCAGAGTTTTGGGGTTCAAAAGTGAGTGAGGACTCACTTAACTTTATTGATGAAGTGAAGAAGATATTTGAGGTTATTCAAGTAGCGGGTGTTGATTGTGTTGAGCATGTATCCTACCAACTCAAGGATGTGGCTCATATTTGGTTCACGCAATGGAAGGAGGCTAGGGTGAGGGATGTGCTCCCCATGACTTGGGAGTGTTTTGAGAGAGCCTTTCTTGATAGGTTCTTTCCCCGTGAGTTGAGGCAAGCGAAAGTGGAGGAATTTATGAACTTGAGATAAGGTTCGATGTCGGTACAAGAGTATAGTTTGAAGTTCACTCAGTTGTCTAGGTATGCTCCCTCCATGGTAGCGGACACGCATGATCAAATAAGCAAGTTCATCTATGGTGTTTCTGATATAGTGAAGAAGGAGTGTAGGTCTGCCTTATTGTTGAGTGACATGAATGTCTCTCATCTCATGACTCATGCCCATCAGATCGAGGGTGACAAACTCAAGGAGATGGCTAGGGAGAACAAGAAGGGTAGATCCGAGGGATCAAGTTTTGGTCATCACAAGTCCGGAGGTGGACATCGCTCTTCTTTCCGAAAGAAGTCATCAGGTCCTATTCACTCTTCTGCTAGTGCTCCTACCCAGGCTCAGAAGCCTCATCATGATCAGGGTGGTAGGGGATTTGGTTCCTATTCTCAGTCTCAGGGTAGTGTCACTAAGGGATCTTCCTACCCAGCTTGTGTTAAGTGTGGGAAGACTCACCCCGGTGAGTGTTTAGCTAGTAGAGAGGGTTGTTTTGGGTGTGGTCAGACCGGACACTGTGTTAGAGATTGCCTTTCAGCTAAGAAGGGGCAGGGAGATGGTAGGTCTCAGTCTACCCCAGCAGCTTCAGGTAGTAGACTAGCCCCGAAGGGCGTAGCTTCTAGTTCTGGTGGTCAGTGCCAGAACCGTATTTATGCTATGCCTCCCACCAGGATCAGGAGAGTTCTCCAGATGTGGTTACTAGTATGTTGAAAGTCTTCTCTCTTAATGTGTATGCCTTGTTGGATCCCGGTGCATCCTTATCTTTTGTGACCCCTTATGTGGCTTGTAAGTTCGAGATTCATCCCAAATTGCTTTTAGAACCCTTTCATGTTTCTACTCCTGTTGGTGAGTCAGTCCTAGACGAAAGAGTCTATCGAAATTGCCCTATCTCAGTCCTTCATAGAGTCACTTCAACGGATTTAGTAAAGTTGAAGATGATTGATTATGATGTCATTCTCGGTATGGATTGGTTGTATGCATGTTATGCCTCAGTTGATTTCTGCACTCGTGTGGTTAGTTTCAAGTTTCCTAATGAACCAGTCTTAGAATGGCAAGGTAGGCCCTCTTCTTCGAAGGGTCATTTCATATCTTATCTTAAGGCTAGGAAGATGATTTCTAAGGGTTATGTCTATCATATTGTTTGGGTTATGGACACGGAGTCCGAGACCCCAACTATTCAGTCTATTCTTATTGTGAATGAATTCCTAGAAGTGTTCCCCGATGATTTTCCCAGAGTCCCTCCCGAGCGGGAAATTGACTTTGGGATAGATATTCTTCTGGATACGAATCCTATCTCTATTCCTCCCTATAGAATGGTCCCCGCGGAACTCAAGGAGTTGAAAGATTAACTGAAAGACTTGCTTTATAAGGGTTTCATCAGGCCTAGTATTTCTCCTTGGGGTACCCCAGTTTTGTTTATTTTGAAGAAGGATGGATCTCTTAGAATGTGTATTGATTACCTTCAATTGAACAAGGTCACAATCAAGATTAAGTATCCCATTCCTAGGATCGGTGACTTGTTCGATCAGCTTCAGGGTGCTAGTTTCTTCTCCAAAATCGACCTTAGATGCGGTTATCATCAGCTTCGGGTTCGGGAATGTGATATCCCAAAGATAGCCTACAGGACTCGGTATGGTCACTATGAGTTTGTTATTATGTATTTTGGTCTAACGAATGCTCCTGCAGCTTTTATGGATTTGATGAACTGTGTGTTCAAGAAGTATTTGGATATGTTTGTGATTGTTTTCATTGATGATATCCTCATCTACCTCGGAGTGAGGAGGAGCATGCAGATCTACTCTCAAGGACCGACAGTTATTTGCTAAGTTTAGCAAGTGCGAGTTTTGGATGCAGTCTGTTGCTTTTCTGGGTCATATTGTGACTAAAGATGGTATTCGGCATAATTCTCAAAAGATTGAGGCAGTAAAGAACTAGCCTAGAACCACTTCTCCGTCTGACATTAGAAGCTTCTTGGGTTTGGATGGTTACTATAGGAGATTTGTGGAGGGGTTTTCCTCCCTTGCTTCCCCTTTGACCCCATTGACTCAGAAAAAGGTTAAGTTTCAGTGGTCCGACTCTTGTGAGAAAAGTTTCCAGGAATTGAAGACTCGATTGACTACAGCTCCAGTATTGGCTCTACCGGAGGGCCTTGATGATTTTGTTGTTTATTGTGATGCCTCCAGAATTCGTTTGGGTTACGTTATGATGCAATGGGGCAAAATGATTGCTTATGCCTCGAGATAGCTTAAGGTACATGAGAAGAACTACCCTACTCATGATCTTGAGCTAGCAGGCGTGGTTTTTGCTTTGAAGATTTGGAGGCACTACTTGTATGGTGTGCATGTGGATGTTTTCACCGATCATAAGAGTCTTCAATATGTGTTCACTTAAAAGGAATTGAATTTGCGACAAAGGAGATGGCTTGAGCTCCTTAAGGATAATGATATGAGTGTGCTTTACCATCCGGGTAAGGCCAATGTTATGGTGGATGCTTTGAGTAGGTTGTCCATGGGAAGTATACCTTTTATTGAAGATGGAAAGAAGGAATTGGTTAAAGAAGTTCATAGGCTTGCTCGGTTAGGAGTTTGCCTTATGGACTCGATCGAAGGTGGTGTGATTGTGACTAATGGTGCTGAGTCATCCTTGGTGGCTGAGGTGAAAGCCAAGCAAGACCAAGATCCTATTCTACTTCAGCTTAAGGGTGCAGTTCGTCAGCAAAGGGTCAAGATTTTCTCCCAAGGGGGAGATGGTGTGCTTCGTTATCAGGGTCACTTATGTGTGCCAGATGTTGATGGGTTAAGACAACTGATTTTGTCGGAGGCTCACAGTTCTAGATACTCCATTCATCCGAGTGCCACTAAGATGTACCGTGATCTACGGGAAGTCTTTTGGTGGAATGGTATGAAGAAGGACATAGCTGGATTTGTGGATAAGTGTCCCAACTCTCAACAGGTAAAGGTGGAACATCAAAGACCAGGTGGTATGCTTCAGGATATTGAACTTCCCACTTGGAAATGGGAATCAATCAATATGGACTTTATTACGGGTTTGCCTTGTACTCGAAGGCAACGTGATTCTATTGGGGTGATCATTGACCGAATGACCAAGTCATCCCATTTTTTGGCTATTAAGACTACAGATACAGTAGATGATTATGCCAGACTCTACATTCGGGATATAGTCCGATTGCATGGTGTTCCTTTTTTTATCATTTCTGATAGGGGTCCTCAGTTTACATCTCAGTTTTGGAGATCATTTCAGAAGGGTCTTGGTACTAAGGTGAAACTTAGCACAACTTTTCACCCTCAGATGGATGGCCATGCCGAGCGTACTATTCTGACTCTGGAGGATATGTTAAGGGCTTGTGTTATTGACTTCAAAGGAAATTGGGATGTTCACTTACCTGTTATCGAGTTTGCCTACAACAACAGTTTCCACTCTAGCATCCAGATGGCTCCATATGAGGCACTTTATGGCCGGAGGTGTAGTTATCCTATTGGTTGGTTCGAGGTTGGTGATGCAGCCTTGATTGGTCCAAATTCTGTGCATGACACCATGGATAAAGTTTAGCTTATTTGAGAAAGGTTGAAGACCGCTCAGAGTTGACAAAAATCTTATGCAGATGTGAGGAGAATGGAGTTAGAATTTAAAGTTGATGATTGGGTTTTCCTTAAGGTGTCACCCATGAAGGGTGTGATGAGGTTTGGCAAGAAAGGAAAACTTAGTCCTCATTTTGTAGGTCCTTATCAGATTTTGAGGAGAGTTGGTAGTGTTGCTTATGAGTTGGAGTTACCAACGGAGTTGGAAGCGGTTCACCAAGTTTTCCATGTTTCCTTGTTGAAAAAGTGTATTGGCGATCCGAGCTTGATTGTGCCTTTGGAAGATGTGGGTGTGAAGGATAGTCTCACTTATGAAGAGGTTCCCGTGGAGATCCTTGATCATCATATTTGGAGGTTGCGAAATAAAGAAGTCGCTTCGGTAAAAGTCCTTTGGAGGAATCAGCTTGTTGAGGGTGCTACTTGGGAATCGGAGGAGGCCATGAAGGCCAAATATCCTCATCTCTTTCCTTCCGATACAGTTCCAGCTTGAGTTACTAGTTTCCTCTTTAGTATGTCCCTCCAATTCTATTCCATCAGTTCCTCTCATGATTTTAGCATGCATCCATGTTTTACGAAGTTAGTTCATCATGTTTTCAAGTTGAAAAGATCAGGATTTATGATTACCCCTTGATTTATATGTTTTGATGTTTGGTTGGGCTGTTTTCCCCTCAGTTTCCTTTGTCTAGACTTCATTTGAGGATGAATGATCCCAAGGGGGGGAAATTGTAACACCTCGTACACGTATCCATCTATCCAAGATAAAAACTTCAGAAATTTTCAAAGTTCCAGGGACTACGGGTCAAATGAAGACTCGTCGTTTGAATAACGGGTCCGTCCTGTTGACTCGTGGATTGCCTTCTGAGGATTTACATTTTTCCAAATCCCCTTCAGGAACTACGAGTCAAGTCTACGACTCATCATTAGAATGATGAGCCGTAGTCTTGAGTCATAGTTTGACCAAGTCAGCCCAGCTCCCTGTGAACGACGACTCCATTTGACGACTCATCATCACTTTTACGATTCCGTCCTTTTGACCCGTAGAAGTGAAGCTACAACTTGAAATTCCCAGCTGATTTCTACGTCTCCAGACGATGAACCGTCATCCAAACCATTACTCGTAGACTGAGTCATGGTCACCGAAAGTTGACCAATTTCCAGCTTTTTCCCAATTAATTCATAGGGGTATTTTGGTAATTTACCACCCTATTATGTATTACGTGAAGTCGTTTTGACTACTTTTAGAAGGGTTTTAACCCATATTACCCTATGTGCCTCTTAAGCTCATCATTCTTCACTTAAAGAGGAAAATTGCTCTCAAGAACAAGACTCCAAAGCTCCAAGTCAAGTCTCCTAATTCTTTTCCAATCAAGTGGGTAATCTTCCACCAAGGTATGTGGGTCTTTAACAATGGGTTCCTTTCACCATTGTGCCCAAAAATCCCCAAGTCTTATGTTGAAGTATGAACTTATGAAATTAGGGTTTTGAACCAAAATTGGGGAAAGCTTATGAAATCAGTTTCTATACTTATATTCATGGTTTCTTATTGATTACTCATGATTTAATTATGATTATCTTATTGGTTTTAAAAGCCCAAGCATGAAAGTTGATTTTCAGCATGAAACTATTAATTTGCATGTTTTTAAGAGAAAATTGGCGTGATTAGATATCATGGCCTTTATGTATTTATGGATTGCATTCCTAATTATTCAAGTATGATTTTAGAAAAGAAAGTATATTTTGAATTATGGTCTTGCAAAGCTTTAAGATTCATGACTTGTGAATTGCATGACATCAGATATGTCCTTATGCTTTCCCAATAGTTTTTGGACATCAGATATGTCCCTATGTTTTATGAAACATTTGGACATCAGTTATGTCCCTATGATTTAAGAAAGGTTTGGCATCTAGATATGTCCACCTAAGCTAAGAGAATTGCATGGTATCAGATATACCCTTATGCTTTTCAAACAGATTTGGCATCAGATATGCCCAGTATTATATAAGCTATATGTATGTTTTGGGAGTAGTATTAGCACCGAGTTGGACAGGGTGAGATGCCCAAAAGGTCCCAGAACTATGTGCCCCTGTAGGTCTTAAGTCCCCTCTGTTGGGCATCTGTTTTAGTGATCACGCCAAAGTAATGCCTTTATACCCTGGCAAGGTATATTGGGTCCTTTCGATGGGGAGGATACATCAGATTCCATATAGCTCACATGGTCTATTTCGGTTAGAGAACCTCCCACAAAAAATAGTTTATGCTTTTAAAACTTGCATTCGACTCTTATTCAAATTTCAGACTTATTACTTATGATTATGTTTCAGCTTATGGAAAGTATTAGAGTCTTTGCGTTCAGTTTATCTGTAAAAGCATGATTTCAGTTATTAAGTATATTTAGTATGTTTTCTTCATGATCATGCATTGCTCACATAATTAGTACATTCCGTAATACTAACGGATATTGCGCTGCATCCTTTGATGATGCAGATTCAGGTACCCCTTCTCAGCTTCGTGGATGGAGTCTCAGGCCACTTCCTTAGTCAGCTGTGGTGAGTCCTCATGGTTCGAGGACTAGTTATGCTTTTCCTTATGTTAGCTTTACTTCTATACTTCGAGTTAGCTAGGGTCTTGTCCTAGCAACTCTTTATGTTATGACTAGAGGCTTTCAGACATAGTTTGTATTCGAGTTCCCTTTTTGGATATTGTATGTTATGTGGGTCTTAGACCCTTATTAATGTTTCCTTATTAGATTTATGTATTATGCTTTCGCTTATCTTTTGTTATGCTTGAGAATGCTATGTCCAAGGGTTAGCTTGGGATCCTTATGGTCCCGAGTCCCGTGTTACGTCTAGGGGGTAACCTCGGGGCGTGACACCATCTTTAGTCACAATATGACCCAGAAAAGCAACAAATTGCATCCAAAACTCACACTTGCAGAACTTAGCAAATAATTGTCAGTCCTTGAGAGTTTGCAACACAACCCCTCAAGTGGTACGCATGCTTCTCCTCACTCTGAGAGTAGATAAGAATATCATCAATGAAAACAATCACAAACATATCCAAATAATGTTTGAACACACGGTTCAGCAAATCCATAAAGGCTACAGGAGCATTTGTTAGTCCAAAAGAAATAACCACAAATTCATAATGACCATATCATGTTCTGAAGGTTATCTTCGGGATGTCACACTCTCTAACTCTAAGCTGATGATAACCGGATCTAAGGTCGATCTTAGAGAAGTAACTGGTGCCTTAAAGTTAATCAAACAAGTTATCAATCTTAGGAATGGGATACTTATTCTTGATTGTGACCTTGTTCAACTGGCGGTAGTCGATACACATTCTGAGAGAACCATCTTTCTTTTGCTCAAAAAAAATTGGAGCACCCCATGGACAGATGTTGGGTCGAATAAAACTCTTATCAAGGAGGTCTTTCAACTGATTCTTCAATTCCTTAAGCACCATGGGAGACATTCTATAGGAAGGAATAAAGATGGGATGCGTATCTGGAAGAAGATTTATTCCAAAGTCGATCTCTCACTCGAGAGAGACTCTGGGCAAACCTTCGGGAAATACTTCTGGAAACTCATTCATAATAGGGAACGAACTGAGAGATGGGGTTTTGGACTCCGTGTTCACAACCTAAACTATATGATAAACATAACCCTTATAAATAATCTTCCTAGCCTTGAGATAAGATATGAAATAACCCTTCGAGGATGGAGGACTACCTTACCACTCTAAGACAGGTTCATTTGGAAACTTGAAACTAACAACTTGAGTATGACAATTAATCGAGGCATAACATGCATACAACTAATTCATACCAAGAATAACATCAAAGTCAGTCATCTCTAACTTAACTAGATCCGCTGAAGTAACTCTATGAAGGACTAAGATAGCACAATTTTGATAAATTCTTTTAGCTAGGACTCACTCACCAACAGGAGTAGAAACAGAAAAAGGTTATAAGAGTTGATCAGGACTAATCTCAAACTTTCAAGCAACATAAGGGGTCACAAAATATAAGGAGGCACCGGGGTCCAATAAAGCATACACATCGAGAGAGAAGACTTTTAACATACCAGTAACAACACCCGGTGAACTCTCCTGGTCCTGGCGAGAGGACATGGAATAAAGGCGGTTCTGGTGCTGACCACCAGAAATAGAAGCAGTGCCCTACTAGGCTAGTCGACCTCCTAGGGCTGCTGGAGCAGAGTGAGTCCTGCTACCTCCCTGTCCCTTCTTAGCTAAAGGTCAATCCTTAATCTTGTGTCCAACATGACCACACTCAAAGCATCCACTTGAACCATCTAAACACTCACCAAGGTAACTCTTACCACATTTGTTGCAAGTAGGGTAAGGAGTCTCCTTTGCAACACTTCCCTATGAATAGGAACCTAATCCTCTACCAGTATGATCATGACGAGGCATGGGGGCCTGAGTAGGAGCACTAGCTGAATAATGAATGGGTCCTGATGATTTCTTCTGAAATGAAGAACGATTTCTGCCTCTAGACCTCTGATGGCTAAAACCCAAACTCTCTGATCTAACCCTCTTGTTCTCTCTTGCTATTTCCCTCAACTTGTCTCCCTCAATCTGATGGGAATAAGTCATAAGTTGAGAAATATCCATGTCACTCAAAGCATAGCTGTCATGCCTCGAGCCTACCCCCTGGACTTAATACAGGACCCAAGATCACAAGTGATCTCAAGATAACCCTCTGGCATTAGCATGACTTAAAAACTGAACAAAACATAAGAATGGAAGCTTTACTAGAGTAATGAGTAAAGGTACCACGCTTGGTACGGGTTTTATAATGGTTGGCTCGGGTACTATGCTTGGTATGGGTTTAATTACACTTGTCGATTCTATTTTTCGAAGGTTCTACGAGTGGATCGAGTTGATTGTTGAAACTGTAATTGTTGCATATTAGTCCATGAGATGCCGGGGAGTTGTACTTGAATATGGGGTAGGTCCTAGTGTAGACTGGGATTGCACATTGACACTACACATTATCTTAGGGATCCTTGGTTAGTCTGGGTTTCTTGGAAAGGGTGTTCTTATATGTAAGTGTTGTTGTTAGACTTACTTCAGGCTGTTGAGTCAGAATAGTTGACCTGAACAAGGGATCGTAGTCCGAGTCTAGACTTAGCTGTCAGACCTGTGAAATTGGGTAACTTGGGAAGTCTAGTACTAAGTGTGACTTGGGAAGTCTAGTATTAAGTGTGACTTGGGAAGTCTAGTATTAAGGGTGACTTGGTAAGTTCTAGTGTTAAGTGTGGCTGGAGAGACTCTAGATTGTTAGTTGTGTGGGCAAGTTGGAAGGGTGGTGCGTCTCTAATTGGTGGAGTTAGAACTGTAATAGAATAGGAAGACATGGTACATAGCGTAGAGAGTCTTAAGGGTGTTGTCGTGTTACTTAAAAAGGGGATGGTGAGAGACTGGATTCTTGTAATTTATTGAATATTTTCTCTTAACTTCTTATATGATGGTATGCGGTGGATTTGGGTCGACCGATGATGCCTACCAATACGTGTTATTTGTACTGATACTACTCTTGCTATACCTTTTTGAGTATAGTCTGGTTACAGGATCAGTGATGTTTCTTAGGTACAAGATAACGGTGATTTCCAGCAGCTTCTACTCTTCGTTTCCATGATGGAAGTTGTGTCTTCTTTTATACTTGTACTTTTCCTTAGAGTTGTTTTACCTTTTTAGACTAGTTTCTACAGAGGGTTGTGTTCAAGTTGTAAAGATTTTACTGTATTTAAATTTGGTAAGTGTGTTTCCTTTCCAGTATTAAAAAGGGTTATTTTCTTATGTTTTACTGTTGGTTTCCGCTTTACCTATTTGGATCGGGTAGTAAGGATTCTCCTATCTAGGTACTTAGAGTAGATGCCTGCATGGCCCAGTAGTTGGATCATGATAAGATGGTATTAGAGCTTAGTTTAAAGGTCTCCCAGTACAAGAGCAAATGTCGAATACAATCCTGCAGATTAGTGTGTTGACGTCCACATCTAATCTTTGGGAAGCTATGAAGAATTCTAGAAAATTATCTCCTTTCTTTCATTCCTTTCGTTCGGTCTGTTGCTTGCTGGTATGGTTTGAGTCCAATTGGTATCTCTTGATTCCAATTTCTATCTCAACAAGGTTTGAGGGTGTCGATTTTCTCTGGTCAAAATGAGACAATCAAGCAAAGTTAGAACCGGGAATGTTCCAATTGGTATCTAGCCTTAGAGGTTGTGGTAAGGCATGGCTGATTAACTAACAGTCATCCATGAGACGAATAGAGAGTAATAGATGTGACTTGATGTATGCTGCAGTGAATCTTGAAAAATTTTATGCATTTCATGACCTGTATGGCTGCAACTGTGTGGTGTGAAAAATTTGCTTGCCTTACTGTGAACATTTTTGGTCCGGGAGGAGCCATAGCTTGATTTAGTGTGAATTGTTTTAGTGACAAACTGCTATGTGAATTGATTGGAAAAGTGGTATTACAATTCGGGAATGGATTTACCATTGGTGAAGATTGTAAGGGGACAAGGCTAATGACTGTAGGGAAGCTCCGATTTCAGGACAGTAGGGTTTGGTTGGGAACCATGGGAAAAAGGGGGTTATTCTTGTATGATAGTAGAAATTATGTGTTGTTGTGAACAATTTCCTCGTGTATTTTGTAATTGAATTGATGATAATGTGGCGCTAATTTCTGAACCTTGCATTTCGAGGGATGGTCTTGAGGTTATGCTCAAGACCATGGTGTAATTAAGGGGCTAACATTGATAACCGAGAATGGGGAATGGGTGAACCTTGCAGAAATTTCAATTTTCTGGGCTGCTGCCATCGGGACCACCATAGTGGTACTGTACCGCTACGGCGATCCTACTATAGTGGGTATTTCTCCGCTATGGAGGTACCGCTGTAGTGGTGTGTCAACAGCTATAGCAGGGAGGGTGGGACAGAATCCCTGCCCTGTTTTCCCCTGCTTCTCTTGTCAATTTTGGCGTGTCTAAAAGCGATAGTTAACATTTAAGCTAATATGTAAAGACAAGAAATCACCAATAGAGCTAATATAGTATGCATATAAGGGAATATTATCTAAAACTAGCATCCACATACTTAAGATAAAGGAAAAAAGAAAGGAGAACATCGTCTAGTACATACCCCGAATGGGGGCAAAACCCAAGAATAATAGTCCTAATATAATAATGAAGGGGGGAGGTCCTAGGACTCATCGTCGCTCAAGAAGGGGAACTCCTGCAGGTCCTCCAGCTCTAGATGGGGAAGCTCCTAATTAGGGGCAGAGCAAGTGAACATGACCTTAATGATCTTCCCTATCTGGGAAAGCATGTGGTCCCGGGAGATCCTCTTTTTCTTCTCCTCATCCAACTCCCTGCGGAGTGCTGCAAAGTCTTGAGCGAATGAGGGTGGGGCTGTAGCTCTAGCAGTGGTACCCTCCATAAACTGCCTGACCGCGACTAGGTTCTCCTCGAGCTAGCTGCTTATGATCTGAGGCTGGGACTGTAAGGAGTGGCAGGAGTGTCATCATCAGCAGCACCCTCAGTAGCCTGGCTGCTCCTTTCTTCATTCACCTTCCTCTTTTTCTTCCCCATAGAGGCAACCACCTTCACCCGGAGAGGGATGAAGGGGGCATCCATATCTACCACCCTGTCAGTATCATCCTTAGGCACCTAGAATCACCGATATAGCTCAGACACTAATCTGACAGGAAAAATCCCTTCTTGGGACCCCGGTAGAAATCCTTCCACTCCAACATAATTTGTTCCATCATATTCAACAGGATCCCCTGCATAGCACAAGCCACTACCAAGGCCCGAGGATAAGTCACGTCGAAAGTATTATCCGATGAACATATCCTCCATGACACCAAGTTTAACAACCTCCTAGCATCCATACAAAAGTAAGTGCTAGTGATACCTACAGCACTGGGCCAGTAGACCTCATCCCTAAACTCCTCTTCTACCAAAGTATCCCTAAACCATGTTAGTCCCACAGCCGAGACTTGGGTTCGTATAACTCATTTGGAACATGAAGCACTCCTAGTACCTAGTTGATAGACCAAGCATCCACGGAGCATCCACTCCTCAGATGTGGATAATGGGGATGGGGTCATCCCAATGTACGGTGGAGAGAATGGCATAGAAATCCCTCACCCAGCCTGAGCGCCTAAAAGGGGGAGCCTAAACCAACGGATTCAGTTGAACTCTTGAAAAATGAGATAGAAGAAGGGTGCCTTCTCATCCACACCCATCATATTGAAGGCCCTTTCAAAGCATATACCGGTCCTCTAGTAATCCCAAAACCTCTCCCGACTAGCATCATCGAGAAACCTCTCGTAAGGGGGAATGTGTTCTTTATCAGTAGCCATTGAGTAGTCAAACTTCCAATTTATCAAGGTATGAAATTAGAACTTGTAAGAATGCAAGGAAATGTAATTCAAAAAGGGAAAAAAATCACTCTTGTCTAGGCCTGGGAGGCTACTGTTTTGCGGCCTCCCGCTATAGCAGACTGCCTTTAGCTACGATGGTACTTCTATAGCATGAATTTCTCTGTTATAGCGGGACCGCTATAGCCGTTGGATTCTGCTATATCGGTCTTCATCATCCCAGAGCTTCAAGGGGTGCATCAATGGCGCCCCTTGGCCCAAATCTTTATTTTTGTCATTCCAAGTCCAGATCAGTACTACTAAAGTGCCCTACAACCATTTTATGCAAAAATTTGGGAATTATAACCCCTAAAATCCACCAAATCACCACTTTTCACCAAGAACAACCCTTAATCTACCCCACCATTTTGAGAGCATTTTGGGTGAAAAATCATATAATCCTTATGCTCAGAACACTGGAGGCATTGTAAATATAAGGGACGCACACATGCTTCAGAAATCCATCAAAAATCCAACATATTTTCAAATTCAAAAACCAACTATAATATCTACTTTAATCCACATTTTTCTACCATAATTCTATCGATATTCATGCAATGAAGTAAGAAAGAAAGTTGGTATGGTAGTTACCTAGATTTTCCAATAGAAAAAGCAGAGTGATCGGGAAGAGGGGAATGTTTTCGGATGGAAATGGGGAAGAATGGGCGTGAAAGCCATTTTCTCACCCCTTTTATCGCTATAGCGCCGCTGCTATAGCGGCCAACTGGCCTGTAACACCCCGGAATTGGATTCAGTTGTTTAAGTTAAAATCTCTGAAAAATTCTAAGTTTCCAAAAATTACGGGTCTAAACCATGGACCGTGGTTTGAACCACGGGCCATGGAATGGAGTCGTGGTTTGCCTTTTGCAGGGTTAGACTCTGGTCTGAGAACCACGTGTGGGTTCTATGGACCGTATTTTATTCTATGAGTCATCCTGTCCACTCATGGAATGAGACCTGAGGTCTGACTATTTCCATAGGAACCATGAGTCAGGTCTACGGACCGTAGTCTGAACTACGGACTATCTTGTTTACTCGTGGAACTTGATCTAAGGTCGGCCAAATTCCCTGAGAATTACTAGTTGGGTCTACAGACCGTATTTTGTTCTACGGTCTATCATGTTGACCCGTAGAAAGTCTTCTGCAGGTTGGTGAGTTGGCCAGGAACCACGAGTGGAAAACACGAGTCATGGTTCAGTCTACGACTCGTGGAATCCATCCGCGATTCCTGAAGCTGACTTTTTAAAAGTTTTTTCCTAATTTAATCCTAGGGGTATTTTTGTAATTACTCACCCTTTTAGTTATTAAGTGAGGTCGTTTTGACAACTTTTAGTAGGGTTTTATCCTTAATTAGCCTAAGTCCTTCCTTATTCCTCATTCATCTTGCAAAAGAGGAAAGGACTTCTTCAACCTCCAAGTTCTAGCTCCATAGCAAGGGATTAAACTCCAAGTCTCTATTCTTCTCAGCCAAGGTGTAGAAAGCTTCAATTAAGGTATATGGGTATTCAATAAGAGAATCCCTTCACCCTTATGCCCAAAATCCTCAAGTTTACTTTGATTTGTGAATTTATAAAATTAGGGTTCTTGCCTAATTTGGGGGAAAGGTTATGGGTTTTGTTTTAAAGCATCAATTCATGATTCCCCACTCATTACCCATGTTTTAAATTAAGATTTCTTGCATAATTTTAAGGGCTCATATGTTTGATGATAATTCTAGCATGATTTCATTGAATTGCATATTTTCAAGCAAAATTGGCATGTTTAGATAACATGGCCTCGGTATTATGAAGTGTCATGCCTAATTCTTCAAGTTATGAATTTAGAAAGAAAAATATGATTTGAATTATGGCCATGCTAAGGTTTAAGGATTTTGAAGTATGCATTATATGACATTAGATATGTCTCTATGTTTTATAAGGGGTTTGGCATCTAGATATGTCTACCTAAGTTATATGAATTGCATGGTATCAGATATACCCTTATGCTTTTCAAACAGATTTGGCATCAGATATGCCCAAGTATAAAATGAGCTATAAATATGTTTTGGGAGTAGTATATAGCACCACGTTGGATTGGGTGAGCATACCCGTTGTATATCCTAGAACTACATGCCACCATAGGTTCTTTAAGTCCCCTCTATGGGAATTAGACATCGTGATCACACTAGTTATGCCTTTATACCTGGCAAGGTATATTGGGTCCCTTCGATGGGGCGGATACATTGGATTCCATGTAGCTCACATAGAGTCAATTAGAGAACCTCCCAGAGAAACAGTTCAGCTATTTAAATGCATTGACTCTTTGCTTTCAGATTTCATAAGTTCTATTATTACTTATGGTTTTCAAGTATATTTATGCCTATGGTATTTCTTTGAATCCTTCGCATTCCATCTTTTATGATCATAGTATGATTTCTGTTTTAAAGTATGCATGATATGTTTACTTCAGACTTTTCATATCTCATATACTCGGTACATTCTATAGTACTGACACATATTTTGTGTTGCATCCTCTTGATGATGCAGATTCAGGTTCCCTCCCTCAGGCACATGGCTAACGACCGCAAGCCATTTCCAATCAGTGTTGGTGAGTCTCCATAGTTCGAGGTCTAGTTATGATCCTAGTTAGTTTATGGCTATTTAATTTCGTACTTCGAGTTAGCTAGGGTCTTGTCCTACCAACTCCTTATGTCATGTGTAGAGGATTTTCAGACATAGATAATATTCTAGTCTCTCTGCCAAATTATGTTTTTTCTTGACTTATCATATATGGATTGGGTTGCCTAACTTTCTATTTATGCTTCCACTATGTTTTCATATGACTTACTGAGTATGCTATGACCAAGGGTTAACTTGGGATACTTGTGGTCTCAGGTCCCATTTTACGTCTAGGGGGTAGCCTTGGGGCATGACACACTTGGTATCAGAGCCTCATGTTTAAGAGTCCTAGGGTGTCTGAACCCCATATTGATTAGAGTCTCGTTTATGTGTGTGAAGCGCGCCACACTTATGAGAGGGAAGTTATGAGGTGTCTTAGGAAAGCTTCACTATTTTCTTGATATATATCATGTGATAGAGTTTAACTCTATTGATCCTCTAATCCATTCTTATGCATTTCAGATTATGCCTCCTCGCCGTGCCATGCCTCATCGAGCCACCCGAAATATTGATCCTCTGATTCCCAACCCCGAGGTCACTAATGTGGAGTTCAAAAATGTCATTCATATGCTAGCCCAGACTATGGCCACTCAGGCCAATCAGCAGTCTCCTATCCTTGTCCATCCTTAAGGTGGAATAGTGGCCTAAGTTCGAGATTTCATTAGCATGAACCCACCTGAGTTCTGGGGTTCGAAAGTTGGTGAGGATCCATAAAATTTCTTGGATAAGGTAAATAAGATATTTGGTGTAATGCAAGTGGATGGTGTTGATTGTATCAAGATATCTTCGTATCAACTCAAGGACGTGGCTCATATTTGGTTCACCCAATGGAAAGATGCTAGGGCTAGGGACATTGTCCCTGTGACTTAGGAATGTTTTGAGAAGACATTTCTTGACCAGTTCTTCCCGAGTGAGTTAAGGCAAGCAAAGGTTGAAGAGTTCGTGAATTTGAGGCTAGGTTCCATGACAGTTCACTAGTATGGGTTCAAGTTCACCCAGCTTTCTAGGTGTGCTCCTTCCATGGTGGTCGACCCATAGGATGAGATGAGTATGTATATTTTTGGAGTGTCAGATATGGTAAAGAAGGAGTGTAGGTCCACGATGATTTTGGGTGACATGGATATTTCTCAACTTATGACTCATTCCCAACAGATCGAGGGAGACTAGTTGAGAGAGGTGGCAAGGGAAAACAATAAGGTTAGATCTGAGAGTTCAGGTTTTGGCCATCATAGGTCCAGAGGTGGACATAGCTCTTCATTTCAGATGAAATCATCAGGGTCCATTCATTCTCTAGCTAGTGCTTCTACCCAGGCCCTCAGGTCCCGCCATGATCAGACTGGCAAAGGATTTGGTTCCTATTCACAGGAAAGTGTTACAAAGGGGACTTCTTACCCTTATTGAAACAAGTGTGGTAGAAGTCACCCCGGTAAGTGTCTAGCTGGTAGAGAGGGGTGCTTTGGGTATGGACAGGTTGGACACATGATTAAGGATTTCCCTTCAGCTAAGAAGGGTCGGGGAGGTAGTAGGACTCAGTCTACTCCAGCAGTATCAGGAGGTCGACCAGCCCAGCAGGGCACTACTTCTAGTTCTGGTGGTCAGTGCCAGAATTTCCTTTATGCCATGTCCTCCTGCCAGGACAAGGAGAGTTCACTGGATATTGTTACTGTTTTGTTAAAAGTATTCTTCTTCGATGTGTATGCTTTATTAGATCTCGGTGCATCCCTATCTTTTGTAACCCTTTATGTTGCTTCCAAGTTTGAGATTAGTCCTTAGTAGCTCTTAGAACTCTTTTGTGTTTCTACTCCTATTGGTAAGTTAGTCCTAGCCAAAAGAATCTACTGAAATTGCCCTATCTTAGTCCTTCATAGAGTCATTTCAGGGGATCTAGTAGAGTTGGAAATGACTGATTTTGATGTTATTCTTGGTATGGATTGGTTGTATGCTTACTATGCCTCGGTTTATTATTGTACTCGAGTCAAAGTTCCCTAATGAAGTTGTCTTAGAGTTACAAGGTAGTCCTCTATCCTCAAAGGGTCGTTTCATATCTTATCTTAAGGCTAGAAAGATGATTTTTAAAGGTTATGTCTATCATATAGTTTGGGTCATGGAAACGAAGTCTGAAACCCCATCTCTCTAGTTAGTTCCTATTATGAATGAATTTCTAGAAGTGTTTCGCAAAGATTTTCCCAGAGTCCCTCCCGAGTGGGAGATCGACTTTAGAATAGATCTTCTCCTAGATATAAATCCTATCTCTATTCCTCCAAATAGAATGGCTCCAGTGGAGCTTAAGGAATTAAAGGATCAGTTGAAAGACCTCCTCGATAAGGGTTTCATTTGACCCAGTATATCTCCATGGGGTGCTCCGGTCTTGTTCGTGTGGGAGAAAGATAGTTCCCTCAGAATGTGTATCGACTACTGTCAGTTGAACAAGGTCACAATCAAGAATAAGTATCTCATTCCTAGGATTGATGACTTGTTCGATCAGCTTTAGGGTGCCAATTACTTCTCCAAGATTGACCTTAGATCCAGTTATCATCAGCTTGTTGTTTGAGAGTGTGACATTTTGAAGACAGCGTTCAGAACTCGTCATTATGAATTTGTGGTTATGTATTTTGGACTAACGAATGCTCCTGCAGCCTTTATGGATTTGATGAACCGTTTGTTCAAGCAGTATTTGGATATGTTTGTGATTGTGTTCATTGATGATATTCTTATCTATTCTCGGAGTGAGGAGGAGCATGCAGACCATTTGAGAGTTGTGTTACAAACTCTTAAGGACCGGCAGTTATTTCCTAAGTTTAGCAAGTGTGAGTGTTGGATGCAGTCTGTTGCTTTTTTGGGTCATATTGTAACTAGAGATGGTATTCGGGTTGATTCTCAGAAGATAGAGGCAGTAAAGAACTAGCCTAGACCCACTTCCACATCTAATATTAGGAGCTTTTTGGGTTTGGTTAGTTACTACAAGAGATTTGTGGAAGGTTTTTCTTCCATTGCTTCCCCATTGACTCGGTTGACTCAGAAAAAGGTTAAATTCTAGTGGTCTTGTCTATGTGAGAAGAACTTTCATAAATTGAAGACAAGATTGATCACAGCTCCAGTGTTGGCTCTACCCGAGGGCCTAGATGGCTTTGTTGTGTATTGTGATTCTTCTAGGATTGGTTTGGATTGTGTGTTAATGTAGTGTGGTAAGGTGATTGCTTATGCTTTAAGGAAACTTAAGATTCATAAGAAGAACTATCCTACTCATGATCTTGAGTTAGAAGCCGTGGTTTTTGCTTTGAAGATTTAGAGACACTACTTGTATGGTGTTCACGTGGATGTATTCACCTATCATCAGGGTCTTCATTTTGTGTTCACTCAAAAGGAATTAAATCTTCATCAAAGGAGATGGCTTGAGCGTCTTAAGGATTATGATATGAGTGTATTTTACCATCCAGCTAAGGCCAATGTTGTGGCGAATGCACTTAGTAGATTGTCCATGGGTAGTGTGTCTTCAATTGAGGACGGAAAGAAAGAATTGGCCAAGGATATTCATCGACTTTCTCGAGTAAGAGTTCGCCTTATGGATTCGATAAAAGGTGGAGTTATTGTTTAGAATGGTTTTGAATCTTCTTTGGTAGATAAAGTGAAAGAAAAGCAGGATTGTGATCCCATTTTGCACCAGCTGAAGTGTGCAGTCCATCAGCAAAGGGTAGAGATTTTCTCCCAAGAGGGAGATGGTGTGCTTCGATACCAGGGTCGATTGTGTGTTCCTAACATAGATGGGTTAAGACAGCAGATTTTGGAAGAGGCTCATAGTTCCAGGTATTCCATTCACCCCAATGCCACCAAGATGTATCGTGATCTATGGGAAGTCTATTGGTGGAACGACATGAAAAGGGACATAGCAGGTTTTGTGGCTAAGTGTCCCAACTGCCAATAATTGAAAGTAGAGCATCAGCAAGCGGGTGGTATGACTCAAAATATTAATCTTCCTACTTGGAAATAAGAAGCGATCAATATGGATTTCATTACTGGTTTTACTCGTACTCGAAGGAAACATGATTCTATTTGGGTGATTGTCGATCGGATGACTAAGTCATCCCACTTTTTGGCTGTTAAAACTACGGATTCAGCCAATGATTATGACAGACTCTACATTTAGGAGATAGTCATATTGCATGGTGTTTCATTGTCTATAATTTCAGATAGGGGTACTCAATTTACATCCCAATTTCGGAAGTCATTTCAGAAAGGTCTTGGTACTCAGGTTAAGCTTAGCACAACTTTTCACCGTCAGATGGATGGTTAGGCAGAGCATACTATTCAGACTTTAGGAGATATGTTGAGAGGTTGTGTGATTGATATCAAAGGTAATTGGGATCATCACTTACCTATTATCGAGTTTGCCTACAACAACAACTTTCATTCTAGCATCCAGATGGCTCCTTATGAGGCACTTTATGGGTGGAGGTGTAGATATCCTATTGGTTGGTTTGAGGTAGGTGAGGCAACTTTTATTTGTATAGATTTGGTCCATGAGACTATGGAGAAGGTTTACATCATTAGGGATAGATTGAAGACCGCTCAGAGTTGACAGAAATCATATGCCGATGTGAGGAAAATGGAGTTGGAGTTTGAGGTTGATAATTGGTTATTTCTGAAAGTGTCACACATGAAGGGCGTGATGAGGTTTGTCAAGAAAGGGAAGCTTAGTCCCCACTATATAGGTCCTCATAGGATTTTGAGGAGAGTTGGTAGTGTTGCTTTTGAATTAGATTTGCCAATAGATTTAGAAGTGGTTCATCCGATCTTCCATGTTCCTATGTTGAAAAAGTGTGTTGGTAATCCAACCTTGATTGTACCTTTGGAAGATGTGAGTGTGAAGGATAACCTTACTTATGAGGAAGTTCCCATAGAGATTCTTGATTGTCAGATTCGGTGGTTGAGAAACAAGGAATTAGTTTTGGTGAAGGTCCTTTGGAGGAATCAGCTTGTTAAGGGAGCTACTTGGGAAGCAGAAGCAGCCATGAAAGCCAAGTACCCTCATCTCTTTCCTCTCGATTCAATTTTAGCTTGAGGTAATAGTTTCCTCCTTAGTATGTCCCTTCGATTCTATTCCATTGGTTCCTCTCATTATCCTAGCATGCATTCATATTTTCTGAAATTAATTCAATCATGTTTTAAGTTGAAACGCTCAGTTTTTATGTTTATTCTTCAGATTTCCTATTTTTTTGCTTAGTTGGGCTGTTTTATCTCCAGTTTTTCTTACTTAGTCTTCATTCGAGGACGAATGATTCCAAGAGGGATATATTGTAACACCCAGAATTTGGATTCAGCTATTTAAGTTAAAATCTCTGGAAAATTCTAAGTTTCCAGAAATTACGGGTCCAAAACTACAGACCGTGGTTTGAACCACCGGCTATGGAATGGAGTCGTGGTTTGCCTTCTGTAGGGTTAGACTCTGGTTTGAGAACCACGAGTGGGTTCTACGGACCGTAATTCATTCTATGAGTCATCCTGTCCACTCGTAGAATCAAACCTGAGGGCTGACTATTTCCTTAGGAACCAAGAGTCAGGTCTACGGACCGTAGTCTGAACTACAGACTGTCATGTTGACTCGTGGAACTTGATCTTAGGTCTACCAAATTCCCTAAGAACTACGAGTTGGGTCAACGAACCGTATTCTGTTCTATGGTCTGTCCTGTTGACCAATAGCCTGTTGACATATAGAAAGTTTTCTGCATCTTGGTGAGTTGGCCAGGAACCACGAGTGGAAACCACGAGCCGTGGTTCAGCCTACGACTCATGGAATCCATTTGTGATTCCTGAAGCTGTCCATTTAACAGCTTTTTCCTAATTTAATCCTAAGGGTATTTTTGTAATTTTCCACCCTTTTAGCTATTAAGTGAGGTTTTTTTGACCACTTTTAGTAGGGTTTCATACTTAATTAGCCTTATTCCTTCCTTATTCCTCATTCATATCCCAAAAAGAGGAAAGGACTTCTTCAAGCTCCAAGTTCTAGCTCCATAGTAAGGGATTAAACTCCAAGTTTCCATTCTTCTAACCCAAGGTGTAGAAAGCTTCAATTAAGGTATGTGGGTATTCAGTAAGGGAATCTCTTCACCCATATGCCCAAAATCCTCAAGTTTACTTTGATTTGTGAATTTATGAAATTAGGGTTCTTGCCCAATTTAGGGGAAAAGTTATGGGTTATGTTTTGAAGTATCAATTAATGATTCCCCTCTCATTACCCATGTTTCAAATTAAGATTTCTTGCATAATTTCAAGCGCCCATATGTTTGATGATAATTCTAGCATGATTTCATTGAATTGCTTGTTTTCAAGCAAAATTGGCATGTTTAGATAACATGGCCTCAGTATTATGAAGTTGCATGCCTAATTTTTCAAGTTATGAATTTAAAGAAAAGTATTATTTGTATCATGGAAATGCTAAGTTTAAAGGATTTTGAAGTATGGATTATATGACATTAGATATGTCTCTATGTTTTATAAGAGGTTTGACATCTAGATATGTCTACCTAAGTTATATGAATTGCATGGTATCAGATATACCCCTATGCTTTTCAAATAGATTTGGCATCAGATATGCCCAAGTATAAGATGAGCTATAAGTATGTTTTGGGAGTATTATTGAGCACCAAGTTGGATTGGGTGAGCGTACCCCTTGTATATCCCAGAACAATGTGCCACCGTAGGTTCTTTAAATCCCCTCTGTGGGTATTAGACATCGTGATCACATTAGTTATGCCTTTATACCCTAGCAAGGTATATTGGGTCCTTTTGATGGGGCGGATACATCAGATTCCATGTAGCTCACATGGTCTATGCAGGTTAGAGAACCTCCCATACAAACAGTTTCATTTATTTAAATGCATTGACTCTTTGCTTTCAAATTTCAGAAGTTCTATTATTACTTATGGTTTTCAAGTATATTTATACCTATGGTAGTGCATTTAATCCTTCACATTCCAGCTTTTATGATCATAGTATGATTTTAGTTTTAAAGTATGTACGACATATTTACTTCAGACTTTGCATATCTCGTATACTCGGTACATCCTATAGTACTGACGCATATTTTGTGCTGCATCCTTTTGATGATGTAGATTTAGGTTGCCTCTCTCAGGCACGTGATTTGAGACCACAGGCCATTTCCAGTCAGTGTTGGTGAATCCTCATAGTTTGAGGGCTAGTTTTGATCCTAGTTTGTTTATGGTTGTTTACTTTCGTACTTTGAGTTAGCTAGGGTCTTGTCCTAGAAACTCCTTATGTCATGTGTAGAGGCTTTTCAAACATAGAAAGTATTCTAGTCTCCCTTCCAAACTATGTTTCATCTTGACTTATCATATATTGATTGGGTTGCCTAACTTTCTATTTATGCTTCCGCTATGTTTTCATATGAACTACTGAGTATGTTATGACCAAGGGTTAACTTGGTATACTTATGGTCCCGGGTACCGTGTTATATCTAGGGGGTAGTCTCGGGGCATGACACGGCCGCTATAGCAGTATGATAGAGGTAGTAGCTGAAAATGCAATTTTTATTTTAGACTTCTCCTCCTCAGTTGGAAAGTAGACGAGGGCTACTCTAAAAACCCTCCTAGGCTACTCCAAAGCTTAGGAGCCATGGGAATGGGGATTTCAGCTATAGAAGGGTGAGACCATAGATTCTATGTCCATTCTCTATCAAGAATCACCTTTACGGAGCCTGATTTTTATTGTTCAAACCTCTGCAACTGATGTTTGGTGCCCAGGTGGGCTAGGTTTATTTGAGTAGAATTAGACCTATATTTATTGCATATTATCATTGTAGAATGATGGGAGAAAATCATGCTTAGGCCTTCGGTCACAGAGTCTGGAAGGATAGCATATTGTTTGGCTATGGATTGATGAGGGGATGATAGTATTGGGGGAATATGAGTCAATTCTTGTGTTGTTATTTATACGTGATGCTAAATTCAAGGAAGATAGATTATCAGGTAGGTTTGAGAAACCAGTAGCGTGGGGAGTGAATAAATTTCTAGGGTATAGCGGATTTCTAGGGATAATCTAATTAAAGGGAATGGAATGAACAGGAAAGGGTGGAACCTCAATGTTATAGAATGTTTTCCCTGAACTTTGTTTGTCAATAAAGAAGAGTCCCTGAATAGCTGTAGCGACTGCATATATGTCTAGAGGGTAAATCGAGAATTAGTTTTTGGATTGGACATCAATGTTGGGGTTATGAACCAGGTTGTTGGGTAAGTGATGGTTATTGTTTTTCCAATTGCAATGTGTGTTCATGTAACTGTCGCCTAGCATTGTATGTACATTTCATGCTTAGGGAATGGAATTATGAATGTCTAATTGTCTGGGTGTCAGTCATGTGAAATGAACTTAGTCATTGCTTGTTGGTGTACAAGTGTGATTTTGTTTAGTGGTTGTTGACTGTTGGATTTTGTATGACATTTGGTTGGCTTGGTACCACACCTGGTACAAAATACATATTGGTTGGCTTGGGTACCACTCCTAGTATAGGATACTATACGATTGGCTCAAGTACCATTGCTGGTACGATATACTTATCAGTTGTCTCGGGTACCACATTTAGCACAGGTTCTATAATGGTTGACTCGGGTACCACGCTTGGTACAGGTTTAATTACACTTGTGGATTGTATTTTTTGAAGGTTCCATGAGTGGACCGAGTTGATTGTTGAAACTGTAATTGTTGCATATTGGTCCATCAGAAGTCGGGTAGTTGTACTTGAATGCGGGGTTGGTCCTAGTATAGACCAGGATTTCATGTGGACATTATGCATTGTCCTAGGGATCTTTGGTTGGATCGGGTTTCTTGGAAAAGGTGGTATTATCTTTAAGTGTTGTTGTTAGACTTACTTCGGGATGTTGAGTCAGAATGGTTCACCTGAACAAGAAATGGTAGTATGGGTCTGGACTTAGCTGTCAGACTTGTGAAATTGGGTGACTTAGGAAGTCTAGTACTAAGTGTGACTTGGGAAGTCTAGTATTAAGTGTGACTTGGGAATTCTAGTATTAAGGGTAACTTGGTAAGTTCTCGTGTTAATTGTAGCTGGAGAGACTCTAGATTGTTAGTTGTATGGCCATGTTGGAAGGGTGGTGCATCTCTAATTGGTGGAGTTGGCAACTGAACACGGTAGGAAGACTTGGTACAGAGCGTACAGAGTCCCAAGGGTGTTTTCATGTTACCTAAAAAAGAAATAATGGGAGACTGGATTCTTGTAATTTATTGCATATTTTCTCTTGACTTTTTATATAATGGTATGCTGTGAATTTGGGTCTACCTATGATGCCTACCAGTACGTGTTGTTTGTACTGATACTACTTTTGCTATACCTTTTTGGGTATAGTCTAGTTGCAGGATCAGCGATGTTTCTTAGATACAGGATGACGGTGATCTCCTGCAGCTTCTGCTCTTCATTTCCATGATGGAAGTTATGTCTTCTTTTATACTTGTACTTCTACTTAGAGATCTTGTACCTGTTTAGTCTAGTCCCTAAGGAAGGTTGTGTTCAGATTGTAAAGGTTTTACTATATTTAAATTTGGTAAGTGTGTTTCCTTTCCAGTTTTAAAAAGGGTTATTTTCTTATGTTTTACTGTTGGTTTCCAGTTTACCTGTTGGATCGGGTGGTAAGGGTTCTCCTATCTAGGTGCTTAGAGTAGGTGCCTGCATGGCCCGGTAGTTGGGTCGTGACAAGATGGTATTAGAGCCTAGGTTATCGGTCTCCCAGTAAAAAAGCTAATGTCGAATAGAGTCCTGCGGATTAGTGTGTTGACGTCCACATCTAATCTTCGAGAAGCTATGAAGAATTCTAGAAAATTATCTCCTTTCTTTCATTCCTTTTGTGCGTTCTGTTGCTTGTTAGTATGGGTTGAGTCCAATTGGTATCTCTCGATTCCAATTGGTATCTCAACAAGGTCGGAGGGTGTCGGTTGCCTCTGGTCGAAATGAGACAAGCAAGCAAAGTTGGAACCAGGAAGGTTACAATTGTTATCTTGCCTTAGAGGCTATGGTAAGGCATGGATGATCGACTAACAGTCATCTATGAGATGAATAGAGAGTAATAGATGTGACTTGATGTATGCTACAGTGAAGCTTGAAAATTTTGTGCATTTCATGATCTGTATGGCTGCAACTGTGTGGTGTGAAAAAATTTCTTGCCTTACTGTGAACATTTTTAGTCCAGGAGGAGTCATAGCTTGATTTTGTGTGAATTGTTTTAGTGATAAATTGCTACGTGAACTGATTGGAAAGGTGGTATTACAATTCAGGGATAGATTTATCATTGTTGAAGATTGTAAGGGTACAAGGCTAATGACTGTAGGGAAGCTCTGGTTTTAGGACAATCGGGTTTGGTTGGGAACCATGGGAAAAAGGAGGTTATTCTTGTATGATAGCGAAAATTATATGTTGTTGTGAACAATTTCCTCATGTATTTTGTAATTGAATTGATGATAATGTGATGCTAATTTTTGAACCTTGCATTTTGAGGGATGGTCTTGAGGTTATGTTCAAGACCATGGTGTAATTAAGGGGCTAACGTTGATAACCAGGAATGGAGATGTCACGACCCATTTCTCAGGTCATGATGGCACTTACAACCCCCAGTAGGGGAACCAATCCCGTAGCCCAGAACGGTTAGTAATGGGCTACTACCTAACCAAAACGCACCATCAAGTAGAAATAAGCGAAAGCAAAACTCAAATATAAATACATAAAGGAAACTACACCAACCCCAAGACTTGGTATCAATAGTACAGAAGCTTCTAATAGGATACAAGTGCTAGAAGTAACAAAATACAATACAAATTTGCCTTCGAAAGTACAAGGAGAAACAATACAACAGATGAGATATAGACAATCCCCGACCGTCACGCGCTCACCCTAGTCTCAAAGATCCAAAAGCTGCATGAGTCCCCAACGTAATCAACGGTGAAAGTTCAGCTAATATCTGCACCAAAAAGTGCAGAAGTATGGTATGAGCACCAAAACCTTGGGTACTCAGTAGGTATCATCGGCCAACTGAGCGCATATAAGATATAAAAGCAGTAAGTAACAGATATCAAGAAAGCAGTCACTGAGGCAATAAGCAAATGTACCTCCTCCGGTGCCAATCGGTCCCAGCAGGAAAGTTCCATGGAAAGACTCAGCCTGTATACCTATACTCCACCGTATACCCTTCCCTCCGGCGCACACAGCCCGAAGCCCCAGGCCCAGAGTGGCAAGGTCCATGGAGGTCCCCGACCCCATACTAAAACTCAGTATCAAGACATGTCATCCGGAAGCAAGTCCGGGATCAAGATAGAGACCCAGTCTCAAATATGTATGCTCAGATCCTGTCCAGGACTAAAGCAGTAGAAAATTCCTCAAAAACCCCTCCAAGGGTGCCCGAGCGTAACCGGGTCTAAAACTGTAGTAAATCAAGTCTAGTGCTCCTCACCGCAGAGACTAGTATCAGTAATAAAATCAAGTCTGGTGCTCTGCCCCGCAGAGACTAATACCAGCAATAAAATCAGTGCGAAAACATCCAAAAATCTCCTTTTCTATCATCAACAGTACCAAAAACGGGCCCCCAGGGCCATGCAAATTTAGGAAAACTATCGGTAGTGGCTCGCAGCCAAAACTGTAGTAAAACATGCAGGGGGGAACCTTTTTCATGGATGATATGCTCGCACACAAATATAAAAGTAGCCAAATGGATCACAACAACTCCTATCAACCCTGTACAGGCCCAACAGCTACTCAGCAGACATAACCAGCCTAAAAGGATGATCTTTATGTCCGGGACTCGCGGACATTCCCCAATAACCCACCATCTATGTTCCAGAGTCAATACAAGGCCACACAGGACCACAAGGGTAATATACAATACTACGCGAATACTACAAACAACGCATGAAATAACGGACGAACAAGGTGGAGATGGTCTGGGGTACCAACCTATAATAACACACCCAAGGATGTTAATTAATGCAGTTATAGCCTATATCAGAGTCTAGGTAGGAAAACCATAACCTACCTGTCATCCAATGAATAGCTGTGGGAATAGCGTCATCCAGACTCGAACTGCTCCTGGAAACTCCAAATCACAAAAGAATACTTTTAACTGAAGCCCTAAATACGTCTTTGTGAAGGCTGACCAACCAAGGTAATGGAACAATTGCTAGAATCGACGAGGCTGCAAGAACGAGCCATAGCCATTTGATAAGGTGTTAATGTCACACTCGCGACCAGCCAACTCCAAAACATAAAATGAGGCCAATAACAATAAGAAATGGCAGCTAAATCCAACAATAATATGTTAACCACATCTCAAAGGAGCGACGAGCTCCCGAGGCACTATTTCAAGGCGTACTTCACGTTGTCCAATCCAATCACAATCGTATGCGATCCCAAAAAGAATCGCACAATTTCTCAATCCCTCCAGCACCTTACCACAACCAGAACACCACAACAATAAACAAACATAACAGATAAAGGGGTTGTCCAAAATACCACTTCGAGGCTCAGAAATCCATAAAACAATACTAGAACATATAATAACGAAGGAGGGTCGTAGGGGAGAGATTTCCTTGACAAAAATATTCAATATCCCAAGATTAACAACCTGCCTCCTTGCAGGAACAACAAACATATCCAAATCGAACAAGAAACTGCTACAAGTTATAGAAAAATACAATTTTTCATGACTAGAAGCTTAGAATCTTGATTCAACAAATAGATAAGTGTACGGGATCCATACCTCACCAAAATAAATCCATAGCTACTAACAAATACTCATAAAACACCTGCTAGCTCGCTGCATCAACACCCACGAATATACGCCATGAAATCGACGGGACAAACTACACCAAAATGACGAGCTCGCGACGTAGAGCAACTTCCGTTAAACTTCCGAATTGAAAGCATCAAAGTCCATGGAGTATCTAGGGGATTTACCTCTGATTTTCTGAAGTTTTTGGTGAAAATAATGAGTTAAAACGAAGGAGAAATCAGCTTTTATAAGCTGAACCGACTTTAGGATGTGGACCCCACTTTGACGTGTCTGCTTGTGCAGTCTTACAAAAATGTGAATATCTGTCTATTCTGAAGTCGTATGGACGAACGGTTTAGTGAGTTGGAAACTAGACTCGTAGACCTTTGATTTGGTATATTGGGGGCCCACTAACTCTTTATAGATAGGGAGAAACACCCCAAGACATTTAACCCAAATTTGAAGAGAATTCCTTAAAGGAATTTACAATAATGTTTTTTTTGACTTTTGTTTCGCAACTTGCTTGACTTTAAAACTCGTCATACGACCATTTTGCGATTATAATACTTCATAACACATCCTTCTTAGTATATTAGACTCTATTAGTCTTACCCCAAAGGCATGGGTTACTTTAAACCTTCCAAACGGGTGAGGTGTTACACGAGGCATTTCTTTAACTCAAACTTCGAGTAAGGGATTCTTTTAACCTAGAACCTTGGTTTAATTCTTTGATATTACCAAGAATGTTGTCGGAAGTCAACGATTAACGATTTCAAAAGTTGAAGCTCTAAAACGAGGAACGGCCATAAAGACAAAATAAATGGCCCGGGCAACGAACTACCGGTCCCGATAAGCCATAATGACTTGGGCCTCTACAAGTAAGCTCTAATGTTACAAGAAAGGCGAAAATGTGTAAATGACCGGAAGGGTCATTACATCATCCACTACTAAAAAGACTTTCGTCCCCGAAAGTCAGGAAGGAAGAAAATACCAGAGATTTAAGAATAGCGGATACAACGCCCGCACTACTCTCTCAGACAACCCGGGTAACCTCCGCGACTAGACGGCACCCAATAGAACATAACCAAAGAAAGCAACCAAGCCTTAATTTCTTACTAGCCAAGCTATATTTCAACCTCCAAAGATCTGGCAACCCAAACTGAACCTCGAGAATCTTAACCAAAAAGCACCTACACAACACCAAAACCAGAAAACCAAGCCTATCAACACACAAAACTTGAATCCTTAAAACCATACCAAGTTTACCAGAAAATCCATCAACCCAAAACTCTAACTAATGAACCCGCTGTTCCGCAAAAGCCCTTTTTTTTTTTTTATTTTTTTTATTTTTATTCTGAACTGAATCCTTTAGCACCACAAAAAAGGAATCTGCATACAAGCTGAACACTCAAACCACCCTCGAAGCATCAACTGACACACTAGAGATCCATAGTTCCTGCTTATACTTTACCACGAACGAAGTCACCCATTGTACAAATGCGTTTTAAGCCAAGATATAGGCTACTAGCCTTTGCCATCTAAGATAACAACCCATAGCATATCATGGAAAATGAAGTTACTTGCCTTGACTGACCATCAACGAACGAACGAACATTTTTTTCTTACATCAAATTCGCTAACTGAACCGTGCCAGGTCTGAATTAGCTGAAAGTAAATGAACCAGGGAAATCTGCCCAAAAGACCCAAACCAAAACCACGATCTTGCAAGAAGTGTGGTAAGCCTACCACAAAGTCTATAACCATGAGCCATGCTCCCAACTCTAGAAAACATTACTGCTACTCCGAACACTCGAACACCATTTGAATGTGAAATTGCCTTACGAATCTCACCTCAGGAAGAAGTCCACCATATCACAAATATCAAGTCCAAACACCCTGAAGGCAAAGGAAAAAGGAGCCTGGGGTTCAAAGTTACCATCTAGCCATAGAAATTTTTGCATATACTTTCAATTCATTCCTTTGGCTCGAATCAACCCCTCTACTGGTTCTGCAAACAACCAACCAGTTTGAAGCATATACCCTAACGAACTTCTAGTCTATATTGGCCGAGTCTAACCAACACTGGAACCACACATAAATAATAACTCTGGAGGAATCAATTAAACAAGCTTTCATATCCTGGGCAAACAAATGGCTATTATTAGTCTCTACGTATCATTAGAGCTCAAAATAGCCTCGCTAGTCTTAACCCGCACAAGCTGACCATATAAAGCATACACCACTGCTGAAGCTCAAACTTACACCCCTGAGTCTATCCAACCATGGTAGAAGAACCTCGTACTAACTAGAACACTGCTGAAATCTAGAATATCTCGCCTCTTGCAGAGGTTAGCCAAGGACTAGGTGTCCAAGGCCAATAGCCGCATCAACAACTGAAGTAAAAGAAGCTAAGTTGCCCACACCCACTGCCTCCCGGCACTAGGATGCTGCAACCAAATAAAACTGCCACAAACCATCCGATGTAACCTGCCAAGTTATGATTCTGAACACCGACTTTCAAAACTGCCAACCAAAGCCTTGGTCTAACCTTTATGCTGCCAATGAAACCTTAAGAACCCAAGCCAACTAGGCTTGAAAATACAAGTTGCCAACACCGCAGCTGCTACTGAAACAAAAACCAATCGATGGAGAACCCACGGCAATGTGTAGCGGCTGGATCGAATCACCAACACACAATCCCAAAGCAAACCTTCATCGCCACCTCAGGCAACTACGAGGACACTTAAACACAAACAAAGAGTCATCTCCCTTCTTTTTCAACTAAACAAAAATGCTTCCTTAGCACATACTAAACCTTACAAATCCTTTCTCGAATAAGAACCTGAAGCCATTACCTCACTACTCATAGCTACACGTCAAATTCAATAAGGCAGGAGAAGGATGGGTCGGATGCCCATCTCACCCGAAATGCTTACAAATACAACCCAACCACGAGGTTACGATCAACACTTAGTCGGAAGTGCTTAAAGTCAAGACCCAATCACGATGCCAACATCCAGAGCTCATCGAAAGAACTACGATCAAGATTCATTCCAACTGGAGGTAGGGATACAACAAAACACCCAACGGACCAGGAAGTGGAGGAGAATATGGGAACAACCCATATACCTACCAACCTCTTAAACTAATCAACAAAGAGGGTCCACTCTAGACACTCGGGAGACCAAACCAATATATGCACACTAGCATAACCAATATCTCCCAACTGAGGCAAAATCTCAACTCTACCGGTAATACACCAAACCATCACTCGGATCTCTAGCCACGCTAGATAACGGCCTAGGAAACAACCATCTAGGACCGCTCAACAAGGAAAACCCAACCAAAAGTCCAGAATCACAATGAAACAGGGGTAACCCAACTAGAAACAGAATAACAAGAACTACCCACGAGCTACAACTCCGGGAAAACACCTCTCAAGGCTAACTTACCCTTATCCACTACTAAAGAATAAACTACCAATAAAACAACATATCGATACTACAATTCGAGTAACCAACAACTTAAACAAGTAGCAGGTAGGCATATAAGCAATTACACGACAAAAGGGATAGAGTCGCAACACGAGCGGGACTAACATAAGTCAAAGGTAGCAAAAGCCTGACCTGGAGTAGCGGTGTCGAGAACCTCTACCTCTGGCCCACCAAGAAGAGCATCAAGCTGACGGGATCTAACTCTGACTGAGTACTCAAAACTGAAGGCCCAATCGGCCCTCGCTGGGGATAAGATCTATAAAGGTGACCAATCTCTCCACAACGATAACAACCAGGATGTCCGGGATACACAATCATGGGGTAACTTCTAGAAAAGTGCCCATTCTCACCACACCAAAAACAGCCTCTACCAGATGAAGTCTGGTGGGAAAATCTCACCTCGTACTCCAATACCGACAGACAACCCTGCTGAAGAACTGGAAGCTCAACTCTAATTGAAGCACCACTCGTAGAATCAGGTACTGAAACACTCACCAGAGGACTCAGAGTCCTAGCCACGGTGTGCTGAAGTGCTGAGGTCGCTATAAATCTAATCGGAGGTGGGGCTGACCCCACACCCCTATCTAAAATGGTAAACCCTCACTCTGGAGTCCTGGCGCTAGTGGAAGCACTGAAGCAACAGGCACAGAAGCCTCGGCACCAACTGATATCGCTTTCGTCTGAGGAATTCGAGAATGAATGAACAACCGAAGTTTAAAAGTCAATAGAGCCAGGAACGCACGATGAGGAGCCAAGAAGATGAAATATTTCCTAACAATGCCCTATAGCCTCCCGCAGATAGGATACGGATGTCATCGTACCGATCCACGAGACTCTACTTAGACACTTGATTCTGTACCATGACACCGGTGAACCTAGAGCTCTAATACCAAGCTGTCACGACCCGATTTCTCAGGTCATGATGGCACCTATAACCCCCAGTAGGTGAACCAATTCCTATAGCCTAGAACGGTTAGTAATGGGCTACTACCTAACCAAAATGCACCAGCAAGCAGAAATAAGCGAAAGCAAAACTCGAATATAAATACATAAAGGAAACTACACCAACCCCAAGACTTGGTATCAATAGTACAGAAGCTTCTAATAGGATACAAGTGCTAGAAGTAAATAAATACAATACAAATTTGCCTTCGAAAGTACAAGGAGCAACAAAACAAAAGATGAGATGTAGACAAGTCCCGACCGTCAAGCGCTCACTCTAGTCTCAAAGATCCAAAAGTTGCACGAGTCCCCAACGTAATCAATGGTGAAAGTTCAGCTAATATATACACCAAAAAGTGCAGAAATATGGTATGAGCACCAAAACCTTGGGTACTCAGTAGGTATCATCGGCCGACTGAGCGCATCTAAGATATAAAAGCAGTAAGTAACAGATAGCAAGAAAGCAGTCACTGAGGCAATAAGCAAGGAACAAGGAGCTAGCACAGATCATCCATAACCAAGAGCTTCAAGTAACACATGCTAGCACAGAGATACAATTACACAGAATCACAGGTGAAGGAAAGGAGAACGCACCTGGAGTCCTTGCACAACAATATAAGTAAGTAGAGAGAGAGTTGAGAAAATAGTGGTATATCGATAACCTCAAGTGGAAGGAAAAGATGGAGAGCAGTCTAACATACTCAAAATAGAATCAACCAGTATAAGGATATCATAACACCAATCCAATCATATGATAGCATAACCAGGGCATCACCTCACAAGTACAACCCTAGGATGAAATAACTAGGCCACAATAACCGAGAGATACCACTCAATTTCCCACAAGGATAGATCCAGAGTCTCACACTCTGCTCAGAAGGCCACACAAAAGTGCCTCAATAAGATAGGAATCCCTAGCCCTCTTAATAATCAAAAATCCCACAACCAAAGCCTCAACAGGCTAGCCATCACTAATCTTTCAAGAACCGGTGCCAAGGCAAGCACTAAATAAAGACAAGAGTAAATATAGTCTACCTACAGTCCCAATGGCCGCCCATACAACCGAGGAACACAATCAAGTGAAAGCAAACCCTCCGACATCCCATACTATCGGAGCGTACACTGAACACACAGTAAACAAGGGTGGAATCCAATGCATGATATGATATGATATGATGTGTGAAATAGAACCTCTGTATGTACCTTCTCCGGTGCCAATCGGGCCCAGCAGGCAGGTTCCATGGAAGGACTCAGCCTGTATACCTCTACTCCACCGTATACCCTTCCCTTTGGAGCACGCAGCCCGAAGCCCCAGGCCCAGAGTGGCAAGGTCCATGGAGGTCCCCGACCCCATACTAAAACTCAGTATCAATACATGTCATCCAGAAGCAAGTCCGGGATCAAGATAGAGACCCAGTCTTAAATATGCATGCCCAGACCTTGTACAGGACTTAAGAAGTAGAAAATGCCTCAAAAACCCCTCCAAGGGTGCCCGAGCGTAACCGGGTCTAAAACTGTAGTAAATCAAGTCTAGTGCTCCTCCCCGCAGTGACTAGTATCAGTAATAAAATCAAGTCTGGTGCTCTGCCCCGCAGATACTAATAACAGTAATAAAATCAGTGCGAAAATATCGAAAAGTCCCATTTTCTATCATCAACAGTACCTAAAATGGGCCCCCAGGGCCATGCAAATTTAGGAAAACTATCGATAGTAGCTCGCAGCCAAAACTGCAGTAAAACATGCAGGGGAAAACCTTTTTCATGGATGATATGCTCGCACACAAATATAAAAGTAGCCAAATGGCTCACAACAATTCCTATCAGCCCAGTACTGGCCCAACAGCTACTCAGCAGACATAACCAGCCTAAAAGGATAATCTTTATGTTCGGGGCTCACGGACATTCCCCAATAACCCACCATCTATGTTCCAGAGTCAATACACGGCCACACAGGACCACAAGGGTAATATACAATACTACACGAGTACTACAAACAACGCATGAAATAACGGACGAACAAGGTGGACAAGGTCTGGGGTACCAACCTATAATAACCCACCCAAGGATGTTAATTAATGCAGTTATAGCCTATATACGCAGTGTCTAGGTAGGAAAGCCATAACCTACCTGTCATCCGATGACTAGCTGCGGGAACGACATCGTCCAGAATCGAACTGCTCCTGGAAGCTCCAATCACAAAAGAATACTTTTAACTGAAGCCCCAAATACGTCTCTGTGAAGGCTGACCAACCAAGGTAATGGAACAATTGCTAGAATCGACGAGGCTGCAAGAACGAGCCATAGCCATTTGATAAGGTGTTAATGTCACACTCGCGACCAGCCAACTCCAAAACATAAAATGAGGCCAATAAAAATAAGAAATGGCAGCTAGATCCAACAATAATATGTTAACCACATCTCAAAGGAGCGATGAGCTCCCGAGGCACTATTTCAAGGCGTACTTCACGTTGTCCAATCCAAACACTATCGTATGCGATCCCAAAAAGAATCGCACAATTTCCCAATCCCTCCAGCACCTAACCACAACCAGAACACCACAACAATAACCAAACATAACAAGATAAAGGGGCTGTCCAAAATACCACTTCGGGGCTCAAAAATCCATAAAACAATACTAGAACATATAATAACGAACGAGGGTCGTAGGGGAGAGATTTCCTTGACAAAAATATTCAATATACCAAGATTAACAACCTTCCTCCTTGCAGGAACAACAAACATATCCAAATCCAACAAGAAACTACTACAAGTTATCAAAAAATACAACTTTTCGTGACTAGAAGCTTAGAATCGTGATTCAACAAATAGATAAGGGTACGGGATCCATACCTCACCAAAATAACTCCATAGCTACTGCCAAATACTCAGAAAACACCTGCTAGCTCGCTGCATCAACACCCACGAATATACGCCATGAAATCGACGGGACAAACTACACCAAAATGACGAGCTCGCGACGTAGAGCAACTTCCGTTAAACTTCCGAATTGAAAGCATCAAAGTCCATGGAGTATCTAGGGGATTTACCTCTGATTTTATGAAGTTTTTGGTGAAAATAATGAGTTAAAACGAAGGAGAAATCAACTTTTATAAGCTGAACCGACTTTAGGATGTGGACCCCACTTTGACCTGTCTGCTTACGCAGTCTTACAAAAATGTGAATATTTGTCTATTCTAAAGTCGTATGGACAAATGTTTTAGTGTGTTGGAAACTAGACTCATAGACCTTCGATTTGGTATATTGGGGGCCCACTAACTCTTTATAGATAGGAAGAAACACCCCAAGACATTTAACCCAAATTTGAAGAGAATTCCTTAAAGGAATTTACAATAACTTTTTTTTTTTACTTTTGTTTCGCAACTTGCTTGACTTCAAAACTCATCATACGACCATTTTGCAATTATAATACCTCATAACACATCCTTCTTAGTATATATGACTATATTAGTCTTACCCCAAAGGCACGGGTTACTTTAAACCTTCCAAACTGGCGAGGTGTTACACGAGACATTTCTTTAACTCAAACTTCGAGTAAGGGATTCGTTTAACCTAGAACCTTGGTTTAATTCTTTGATATTACCAAGAATGTTGTCGGAAGTCAACGATTAATGATTTCCAAAGTTGAAGCTCTAAAACGAGGAATGGTCATAAAGACCAAATAAATGGCCCGGGCACCGAACTACCGATCCCGACAAGCCATAAATGACTTGGGCCGCTACAAGTAAGCTCTAATGGTACAAGAAAGGCGAAAACGTGTAAATGATCGGAAGGGTCATTACAGGAGAATGGGTGAACTTTGCAGAAATTTTAATTTTCTGGGCTGCTGCCATCATGACCGCCATAGCAGTAGTGTACCATTATAGTGATCCCACTATAGCGGGAATTTCTCCGCTATGGCGGTACCGCTGTAGTAGTGTGTCAACTGCTATAGTGGGGAGGGCGGGATAGAATATCTACCTTGTTTTCCCCTATTTTATTGTCAATTTTGGGGTGTCTAAAAGCAATAGTTAAATTGTAGTTTGATATATAAAGACAAGAAATCACCAATAGAGCTAATATAGTATGCATATAAGGGAAATATTGTCTAAAACTAGCATCCACGTGCTTAAAATAAAAGGGAAAAGGAAAGGGGAACATCGTCTAGTACATGCCCCAAATGAGTGCAAAGACTAAGAATAGTAGTCCTAATATAATAGTGGGGGGGGGGGGTCATAGGCCTCATCGTTGCTCAAAAAGGGGAACTCCTGCAGGTCCTCTGACTCTAGTTGGGGAAGCTCCTGATCGGGAGAAGAGCAAGTGAACATGACCTTAATGGTCTTCCACATCAGGAGAAGCATGCAATCCCGGGAGAGCATATTTTTCTTCTCCTCATCCAACTCCCTACAGAGTGCTAAAAAGTCCAGAGTGGAGGGGACGGGGTTGTAGCTCCGACAGTGGTACCCTCCATAAACTGCTAACCGCGGCCAGGTTCTCCTCGAGATGACTGCTAGTGATCGGAAGTTGGGACTGAGAAGGAGGGGCAGGAGTGTCATCATCATCAGCACCCTCGGCAGCCTGGCTGCTCCCTACTTAATTCACCTTACTCTTTTTCTTCCTTGTAGAAGAAACCATCTTCACCCGCAAAGGGTTGAAGGGGGCATCCATATCTACCACCCTGTCAGTATCATCCTCGAGCACCTGGAATCGCCGACGTAGCTCAGACACCAAACCTAGTAGGAAGGGGCCCTTCTTGGGACCCCAATAGAAATCCTTCCACTCCGACACAATCGGTGCACCCACATTCAACAGGATCCCTTGCATAGCACATGCCACCACCAAGGCCCGAGCATAAGTCAAATCGGTAGTATAGCCTGACGGAAGGATCCTCTGGGACACCAAGTTCACCAACCTCCTAGCGTCCGCAGAGAAGTAATTGCTAGTGATACACTTAGCACTAGGCAAGTAGACCTCGTCCCTAAACTCCTCCTCCACCAGAGTATCCCTCAACCATGTCATGTGCCACAGCCGAGACTTGGCTTCATGTGCCTCATTTAAAACATTAGGTACTCCTAGCACCTCATTGATAATCCAAGCATCCACGGGAACATCCACTCCTCGGAGGCAGATAATAGGGTTCGAGTCGTCCCAACATATGATGGGGAGGATGGCATAGAACTCCCTCACCCAGCCTAAGCACCCGGAAGAGGGAGCCAACACCAACAGACCCCAGTTGAACTCCTAAAGCCTTAGATAGAAGGAGGGTGCCTTCTTATCCACACCCGTCATATTGAAGGACATTTCATAGCATATACTGATCCTTCAAAATCTAGAAACCTCTCTTGACTAGCATCATTGATGAACCTCTTGTAGGGGGAATATATTCTTGATCGGCACTCATTGAGTAGTCAAACCTGCAATTTATCAAGCACCGAAGTTAGAACTCATAAGAGCGCAAGGAAATGTTATTCAAAAAGGGGGAAAATCACTCTTGTCTAGGCTTAGGAGGCTACTATATTGTAGCCTCCTACTATAATGGATGGCCTTCAGCTACGATGGTACTGCTATAGCGAGAATTTCATTACTATAATGGGACCGCTATAGCGATTGGGTTTCGCTATAGCGGTCTTCATCGTACCAGAGCTTCAAGGGGTGCATCAATGGCGCCCCTTAGCCTAAATCTTTGCTTTTATCATTTCAAGTCTCGATCAATACTCCTAAACTACCCTACCACCATTTTATGAAAAAATTTGGGCATTATAACCCCTAAAATCCACCCAAATCACCACTTTTCATCAAGAATAACCCATTATCTACCCCATCATTTTGAGCCTATTTTCGGTCAAAAATCATATAATCCTTATGCTCAGAACTCTGTGAAGGCATTGTAAACATAAAGGCAGCACCCATGCTTCGGAAATCTGACAAAAATCAAATCTATTTTCAAATTCAAAAACCAACTATAATATCTACTTTAATTTATAATTTTTCTACCATAGTTCTATAGATATTCATGCAATGAAGTAAGAAAGCAAGTGGGTACGATAGTTACCTAGATTTTCCAATGTGAGGAGCAGAGTGATCAGGAGGAGGGGAGTGTTTTTGGATGGATATGGGGAAGAATAGGCATGAAACCCATTTTCTCATCTCTTTTAACTATTGTCAACCACTATAGAAGTTGGCCTCTCGCTATAGAGGTACCACTATGGCGGTATAATTTTTGCTATAGCAGAATGATGGATCAGCAAAGAGAGCAAATTGTTCCCCTCCCGAATCATTTAAGGATCCTTTCTCTCTAGTATTCTGTGAGGCCTTGTATATCTTGGGCACTCAGAAGAGGTCACTTTAAATTTTTCTGTGTAGCTCAACGGAAGGGTTTTTCCTTGATATAGCGAAATTAAATTATTTCCAATTGAGTTGAGTACGACTAAGAAGGAGAGTTTTGATGTTTCACGTAGGGTCATAATTATGAGGTCTAAGTGGGGCTATGTGATTTCCATATTTATTGCTTCTTTTCTCTTTAGTACGGGATCATTCGGGGATGAACGATGGGTAAAGTGGTATCTGTTATAATGACCTATTCCATCGTTATTCTAAAATCACCTTATAGCATATTTCGAGAATAATTAAAATAAGAATTAATTTAAGTGGAGTTGACATAATGGAAATTTTAGATTTTAAAATTCGTCTGGGCTGACATCACCCCGCTATAGCGAGAATTTTACCGCTATAGCGCCACTGCTGTAGCGGTTAGCTGGCCACTAAAGCGGTACGACGGAGGTAGTAGCTGAAAATGCAATTTTTATTTTAAACTTCTCCTTCTTAGTTGGAAAGCAGATAAGGGTTGCTCCAAAAACCCTCCGAAAATCTAGCTTCCTTAAATTAACAGTGTCCCAAGTTAACCTTTAGTCATAGTGTACTCAGATATATTTAAGAAAAATAAAGCAAAAGCATACATAATGAAGATAGAAATCCACAAACTGAAATGGGATAAAGTCTACGAAATACCAATCCAGAATACGACTAACTATGTCTGAAGCCTCTAAATTTGAAATAAGAGTTGATGAGACAAAACCCCAACTAACTCAGATATCCAATGGAAAGGAGACATAAAAACACTAATCATAACTATGGTCCTCGGATGATGAGGACTCACCAAGATAGTCCGGATAGCTGGCAACGACTAGCCACGCACCTGAGGAGTATAACCTGAATCTGCATCATAATAGGATGCAGTAAAAAATATGTGTCAATACTATAGGATGTACTGAATATGTAATATATGCATGAATATGATACAAACATACTTAAAACGTAATTAAAACTGAGTTCATGCATAAAAGAGATGCCATAAGTAAATCTCATAGATTAAAACTTAAAGCATGAAATAGAAAAGCATAAGTCTTAAAACCTTTCATACGGGAGTTTCTCTTAACCAACATAAACCACGATGAGCTACATGGAGTCTAGTGTTATACACCCACACTGAAAAAGGTTGTCCTAACTGGCCAAAGTTAGAACTATATCATATCAGGATCCTGTTATAAGACACAGAGAGCACCTACGATGGCACGTATTTCAGGGACTAAGGGCAATCTCACCCCATCCAACTCGGTGCTAAATACTACTCCCAAAATATATACATATAGCTCACATACTTCTTACATAATCTAATGTCAATTCTGTTTGAAAAGCATAAGGGTATAATCTAATACCATGCAATCCACATAGCTTTGATAGACATATCTAGATGCCAAACCTTTCATAAATCATAAGGACATATTCAATGTCATTCAATTCATACTTCAAAATCCTTAAAACTTAGAATAGCCATAATTCAAAACATACTTTTCTTAGTAAATTCATGACTTGAAGAACTATGCATGCAATTTCATGATAATAGAGGCCATGTAATCTAAACATGTCAATTTTTCTTGAAAACATGTAATTCAATGGAATCATGCTAGAATTCATCATCAATCATATGGGCTTTTGAAATCATGAAAGGAATCTTTATTAAAAGAGGGGTTATCAATGGGAAATCAAGAATTGATACTTTAAAACAAAAACCCATAACTTTTTCCCAATTTGGGTAAGAACCCTAATTTCATAAATTCAAAAAAAAACTTGAGGATTTGGGCATAAGGGTGAAAGGAATCCCTTATTAAATACCCACATACCTTAGTTGAAGCTATCTTGATTCAATGAAAAGAAATGGAGGCTTGAACTTGAAGCTTGAGACTTGGAGCTTGAAGGAGTTCTTTTCCCAATTTGGTAGATGAATGAGTGATAAAGAAAGACTTAGGATAATAGGAGTAGAAACCCTACTAAAAGTGGACAAAGCAACCTCACTTAGGATTTAAAAGGGTGGATAATTACAAAAATACCCCTAGGATTTAATTAGGAAAAAGCTGTTAAAAAGTCAGCTTCAGGAATCACAGATGGATTCCACGAGTCATAGACTGAACCATGACTCGTGGTTTCAACTCGTGGTTCCTGGCCAACTCACCAGCCTGCAGAAGAGTTTCTACTGGTCAACAGGATGGCTCATGGAAACTTCCACGTCTCGTAGAACTAATCTATCATTTCTGAAGAAGTAGGCTGACCTCAGATCAAGTTTCATGAGTCAACAGGATGGTCCGTAGAACTAACTCGTGGTTCCTGAGAAAATAGTCAGCCCTCAGGTATGATTCCACGAATAGACAGGATGACTCATAGAATGAACTATGGTCCGTAGAACCCACTCGTGGATCTCAGACAAGAGGCTAACTCTGCAGAAGGCAAACCACAACTCTATTCCACGGCCTGTGGTTCAAACCACGGTCTGTGGTTTGGACCCGTAATTTCTGGAAGTTTAAAATTTTCAGAGATTTTAACTTAAACAGCTGGATCAAATTCTGGGGTGTTAAAATATCTCCCCTTTGGGATTATTTGTCCTCGAATAAAGACTAATCAAGGAAAACTGGAGAGAAAATAGCCTAACCAAACAACAAAACATAAATCTCAAGGATAAACATGAAATTGAGCTTTTCAACTTAAAATATGATAAAACTAACTTCGGAAAACATGAATGCGTGTAAGGATCATGAGAGGAACCGATGGAATAGAATCGAAGGGACATACTAAGGAGGAAACTATTACCTCAAGCTGTAACAGAATCGGAAGGAAAGAGATGAGGGTACTTGGCTTTCATGGCTGCTTCTGCTTCCCAAGTAGCTCTCTCAACTAGCTGATTTCTCCAAAGGACCTTTACCGAGGCGACTTCTTTATTTCACAACTTTTGAATCTGATGATCAAGAATCTCCACTGGAACTTTCTCATAAGTAAGGCTATCCTTTACACCCACATCCTCCAAAGGAAAAATCAAGGTCAGATCACCAACACACCTTTTCAACAAGGAAACATGGAAAACTGGATGAACCGCTTGTAATTCGGTTGGCAAATCCAAATCATAAGCCACACTACCAACTCTCATCAGAATTCAATAACGACCAAAATAGCAGGGACTAAGCTTTCCTTTCTTGCCAAATCTCATCACCCCCTTCATGGGTGACACTTTTAAAAATACCCAATCATCAACCTCAAACTCCAACTCTCTTCTCCTCACATCTGTATATGATTTTTGTTGACTTTGAGCGGTCCTCAATCTCTCTCGAATAAGATGAACCTTCTCCATAGTCTCATGAACCGAATCTGGACCAATCAAAGCTTCCTCACCTACCTCAAACCAATCAATAGGAGAACTATACCTCCGCTCATAAAGTGCCTCATAAGGAGCCATCTAGATGCTAGAATGAAAGTTTTTATTGTAGGCAAACTCTATAAGAGGTAATTGATCATACCAACTACCTTTGAAATCAATCATACAAGATCTCAACATATCCTCTAAAGTCTGAATAGCAGGCTCTGCCTGTCCATCTGTCTGAGGGTGAAAAGCTATGCTAAGCTTCACTTGAGTACCAAGACCTTTCTAAAATAATTTCCAAAATTGGGATGTAAATTGAGTAACCCTATCTGAAATGATAGACAATGGCACACTATGTAATCTGCGTATCTCCCAAATGTAGAGTCTGGCATAATCATCTGCTAAATCCATAGTCTTAACAGCCAAGAAGTGGGATGACTTAGTCATCCGGTCGATAATCACCCAAATAGAACTGTGTTGCCTTCGAGTACGAGGCAAACCAGTAATGAAATCCATATTGATCGCTTCCTATATCCAATTAGGAAGATCAACATCTTAATTCATACCACCCAGTCACTAATGCTCTACCTTCACTTGTTGACAGTTGGGACACTTAGCCATAAAACTTGCTATGTCACTTTTCATGCCATTCCACCAATAAACTTCCCATAGGTCACGGTACATCTTGGTGGCACCAGGGTGAATAGAATACCCGGAGCTGTGAGCCTCTATCAAAATCCACTGTCTCAGCCAATCTATGTCAGGGACACATAATCGACTCTGATATCGAAGCACACTATCTCCCCCTTGGGAGAAAGACTCTACCCTTTGTTGATGGACTGCACCCTTCAACTGGTTCAAAATAGGATCACTGTCTTTCTTTTCTTTCACTTCAGCTACCAAAGATGATTCGAAACCATTCTGAACAATAACACCACCTTCTATCGAATCCATAAGGTGAACTCCAAATTGAGTACGTCGATGAACATCCTTGGCAAATTCCTTCTTTTCATCTTCAATCGAAGACACACTACCCATGGACAATCTACTAAGTGCATCTTCCATGACATTGGACTTACCCGGATGGTAAAGCACACTCATATCATAATCCTTGAGAAGCTCAAGCCATCTCCTTTGACGAAGATTCAATTTCTTTTGAGTGAACATATACTGAAGACTCTTATGATCAATGAACACATCCACGTGGACGCCGTACAAATACTGTCTCCAAATCTTCAAAGCAAAAACCATGGCTTCTAATTCAAGATCATCAGTAGGTTAGTTTTTCTCATGAATCTTAAGTTGTCTTGAAGCATAAGAAATCACCTTACCATGCTGCATCAACACACAACCCAAACCAATCCTATAAGTATCACAATACACGACAAAGTCATCTAGGCCCTCGGGTAGAGCCAACACTAGAGTTGTGGTCAATCTAGTCTCTAATTCCTGAAAGTTCTTCTCACATAGATCAAAACACTGAAATTTAACCTTCTTCTGAGTCAACTGAGTCAATGGGGCAGCAATGGAAGAAAATCCTTCCATAAATCTCCTGTAATAACCAGCCAAACCTAAAATGCTCCTTATATTAGATGGGGAAGTAGGTCTAGACTAGTTCTTTACTTCCTCAATCTTTTGATAATCAACTCGAATACCATCTCTAGTCACAATATGACCCAGAAAGGAAATAGACTACATCCAAAACTCACACTTGCTAAACTTAGAAATAACTATGATCTTTGAGAGTTTGTAACACAACTCTCAAATGGTCTGCATGCTCCTTGATAAGTCGGTAATCTACCAACTTATTGAGCCTTTATCCATGAATTATTTTTATGTTTTGAATATATTTAGAGGTTTATATCACCTTTATTGATGTCTATGCATGTACTTGTGATCAAAGACAGAAAATAAGGAAATGGACCCAAAAAGAGCTTAAAGTAGTGAAGTGTGAAGTGATCAAAAAAAGACGAAGAATTTTCCCTGAGATGCGGCGCTTGTGCAACATGCACAAGCTATGGTGTGTTCTGCACCTCACACCGCATGAAGCTTAGCAATGCCCAAAGGATATGTCACGGGGTGCGGTGATCATGCGATGCGCACACCCCATGGTGCGAACCGTACCCACGTCATTTGATGCCTCCCAAGTCAACTGAGTCACTGGTTTAACTGAAGATGGTGTCTGACACATACATCATGATATACAAACCATATATCGCATCACACACCACCCGAAATGCAATTTTGTCCTAAATTTTAGTGATGTTTTGGGAAAGTATAAAAAGCCAATTTAGGCACAATTGTAAATAACATTCTTCGGTCCAAAACATTTTGAAAATATTTTTACTCTGAGAACAAGTTTTCCTCTCCAAGAAGAAGAGGGTTTCAATCTATTCTCTTTTTAAAAATCTTGGTTAACAATTTGTGTACTCAAATTTAGCTTAGAACTTGAGATTAAGATTGAATGAAGAGGATTGTGACTTACCCATTTGGTATATCTCTCTCCTTTGTTATGAGTGGCTAATTTCATTTGTCTAGTGATGTGTTGATAATAGGTGCTTGCCAAATGGGTGTGGGTGTTGTTTATTCTTTCTTATTTGATATGGGTCTAGTAGTTTCACCAAGTTTTAATCATAAACTTGGTGGTTGCAAACATTAATTTTCATTACTTGACTATGTTGTTGCTTGAAAGAGAATTTCATGGTTTCGAATATGAGATTACTAGTGGGAACTTGGGTCTCCATTCAGATTTGAGGCTAGATATAGCTCATATCAATGGAATCACCCACTTAAGGGTCTAAGCTAGAGATAGTGTGACCTCCCCAAGCTAGATATTGGTTGCTTATTAATTTAACTGATAATTCTCTAACTGGGATTATCATATATATGGTTGTTGATCAAGAGATAAACAACTATACCCATGACCAATGCTACTTGTGTTAATAAGAGAGAATAAGTGTGAATTGATAAACACTCCATTGCACATTAAAGCCCCATTGGATATACATCCCTAGTCTCCTACTCAATTTGGTATACCCATTTTACTTACTTGCTTTATATTCGAATTGTGATTGTAGTGACAGAATCCCAATTCCCCCAACCTTTTACATTCGTGTTTTTAAATAATTACTCTCCTTGTGAACTCATTTCAATACAATCTTTATATAGCTAGCATCAAGTCTCTGTGGGTATGACCCCGACACATGTTGGGTACTTATAAATATGTTTTGCTTGACGATTATCGTGCCTCCATATTTGGGGAGTACGATTTGAGCGTTTATCAAAAATGGCACCGTTACCGGGGACTTGAATTGATAGCTATTTTTTATTGTTGATTTGAAGTCACTTTGAGAGTGCTTGTTTCTTTTACTTTTGTTTGTTTTTTGTGTTGTGATTTATCAGTCTAGCCTATTAATGAGGATGAAGATAACGAGAGTATTCACGGCTTCATGGAGGCCGACGAGGCTGAGCCTATGATACAAAGGGGTGTTGGTGCAGTTCGCCTACCACCCGCGATGGGGAATGCTGTCTTTCACGTGACTAGCACCGTGCTCCACTTAATCTAAATAAAGGGCCTATTTGGTAAAGCAGAACATGAAGATGCCAATTGACATATTTGAAATTTTGTGGAGATTTGCCAACCGTTCATTTTACAACATATCTCCCAAGAGTCCATCCAGTTATGCCTATTCTCTTTTTCCTTGACGGGGGAAGCCACGGAGTGGTTGGAAGAGTTGACAGATGACTCTATCACATCTTTGACCGAGTTGGTTGAGGAATTTACATCGAGATTCTTTCCTCCATCTCAAATGATGAAGCTAAGAGATGAGATTACCAACTTTAGGCAACTCTCGGATGACCCTCTACATGAAGTTTGGATAAGGTTCAAAAAGAAGCTTCTCTTATGTCCAAACCATGAGTTGTCGAACAACGTATTACTACAAATCTTATATCGATCATTAAACTCTCTAAATAAGTCGGTGGTTAACAACCTTGGAGATGGCACCTTCATGGACTTAGAATTCCCCATTGCCTCGACTTTGTTAGAGCGAATGACAAAAACCAACCAAGCTTGGCATACGAGAGAAGTATATATGCCAATTTTGGGAATGCCCTCATCCATCTTGACCAATGAAATGAGAAAAGAAGGTGAGGAGCAGGATGAGTCAATGGCCAAGATGATGACACAAATTGACTTGATAGCCAATCATGTAATGAGAGTAGGTGGTGAGAAAGTGGTGAATGTTGTGAGTACACCAAAAATCAAAGAGAGTGATGATGAGCTGATCACAATTATCGATGGTAAACTATGCTTTGTGTCAGCGGGTTCTCACCCCGAGTATTATCGCTTGAGGGAGGAGAACCAAGGTTGGATACGAGATAAAGAAAGGGATGGATATTAGAAGGATAGATACAAAGATGGAGATAGCTTCAATCACCAGAGCTCAAATCCCTATATACCTTCAAACAAGGTGGACTCTCTCTACCAACCGGGCACAAGTAACCTCGGTCATTCCAAGCTATAGGACATGTTGTCCTTGGTTCTCAAGAAGGTGTATACGATAAATACGAGAGTAAGTGAGCTAAAGAGTAAAGTTTCAACACTTCACCAAACTGTGAGCTCTCACTCAGCCTCGATCAAGCATATTGAGGAACAAATGAACCACCTCTCAAGACAAATGAACCCGAGGATAAAGGGAACGCTGCCCAGTGATACCATCACCAATCCAAAGAATGAGTGAGTTGAGGTAGTATCATCGAGCCGCGATGTTAAATCAAGCGCTACTTGGGAGGTAACCCAAGTTTCTTCACTTTGTTTTTGGTTATATTTTGTTGTTTTTGGTGTGTTTGTAGGGAATGAATGGAGTAGAAACATGGACAAGTGAAAACATAGGCTGTGCGAAGGACTGTGCGGACTTCACAAGCAATTGTGCGTGTCGCATAACTCATCGCATGCCAAAACAGAGTGCCTGGAAGGAAGTTGATAAATTGGAGGTGACGTGCCCTAGGCCGTGCGGTCCGCACAAGCCCAAGTGCGCGTCGCACTTCCGTCGCATGACAAACCAGAAGCCTGAGCAAAACTAGGGGAGAAAAAGGGCAATGGAAAAATTCCATGCGGTCCACACCAAGGATGGTGTAACTCGCATGTCGCGGTGTACTATAGGTAAAATTGAATTTTAATTGACCTAACCTGTTGATCGACCCAACCCGAAGATGACCCGGCTGACTTTTCTTCTTATTTTTCTTCTTTAAACCGCCTCTTTCACCACCTTCACCATATTTTCTCTCTAACTTTTCAATTTCTCTCTCAAAATTCTCTCTAAATCCCTCAAACTTCCCCCAAAAATCTTCTCCTCCTCTTACCTAAACATCTCTACAGCTCTGCCACTGTTGCCACCGCTAGTCTCTCCAGGCGAGGTTATTGGGCCACCATTGTTGCACTATAAAAAGATTTAATTTTCACTCCTCTCCATCTATCTTCACTTGTGGTAAGTTCTTCAACATTAAATACTGGTTTTATGAAGGTTGGGAACTCATATTGTGAAGCATGCTTAGTAGAATTGCCATGTTGATTTTGGGTGAGATTCAAAAATTTTGGGTCCCCAATTTTGAGTTGTATTGATGATTTTTCTTACTTTCAACTTGGTAGAACTTGAATTTTGTTAATGCATGTTGATTGGTAGTGAATTTCAGCCTTGAAATCTGAGTGTGGAGTGAAGTCTGAGTAACCCACTTGTGATTGATGAATGGTTTGGCCCGATGATAGATTGGGTGACATCGTTCTTAAGAGAAAATCATCGTTAGTCATAAGGTTTTGTTGAAAATTTGTTATTGAGGCTGAATTTTTGCTAATTGTATACCTATGATTCCTTGTGGAAATTTTTTTCTTTAGGTGTATGATCTTGTGCGGGGAGGGGTTAATTGTTGCTAAGTTTGTTGGTGCCCATTGTTGCAAGTAAGGGCTTGATGTTCCTCATGAAAGATTGGGTAACGTCTATCTTAAGGGAAGTCATTACGTCCTTTTCTTGCTTGATGCTGTCAATGGAAATCCGGAGAAGTCTGAGTACCTGGATGTTTATGGTCTTGATATCCCTTACCCCCTTATTTAATGTTGATTGGTTTGTTGTGTCATTCCAAGTGCCTAAGCACATCTTGCTCTATGGATCACATGAGTAATTCACAAGAACACAAGGAACCAAAAATTCCAATTATGCCTTTATGTATTTTGCATGCAATGCATAGATCTTTATGTGCGGGTCGCACAAGGCATCGCACTATGTTCAAAAAGATAGCCAGCTCACTGTTTTGAGGGGCGAAGCATAGTATGACGTGCACTTTTGATGGTGTATTCCGCACCAGCTTCACACATCAATGGAAAAATCCCTGTAGGATTTTGTAAGCTTGTGCGATAGCACATGCGATGCGCACTCCTTCTGGTGCATTTCACATGTGGTCCGCACAAGCCTTCAGTCACCTACTTTGTTTTTCTAGTCTGTTGCATTCCAACCTTTTAATTTGTTAACTTCTTTTTAGATTTTTGTTTTGTTTTTGCTCACAATCTATGGATGTAGAACATTTCTTCTAGCAGGAGAAACATGGGAGGCCAGCCAAGGCAAATGTCTGCCGCAGAAGAAGCAAGGCTCTGATTTAGGGTAGAAGGAATGAAGTCCATCTACACCCGGGACAAGACTAGAACATTCAACGAAGAGCAGAGCTTTAACTTAGGGGAAGTTAGGGTTGAGGTTCCCAACATGCACCGTCAATTTGCAAAATGAGATTCGTACCCTTTTCAAGATGTCCCGGGGGGATACTATGAGGAAGTCGTATGGGAGTTCTTTGCACCTATCAAGCCACACAGGATTCAAAAAGGTATAGAGGGTCGGCAGAAAAATTTCCCAACCTGAACTCATTTATGCTCAGGGGAAAGAAAGTGTGCATTACCCCCGCTGCCATCAATTCCATCTAGTGGGAAAACCCAATCGAACCTACACCAGCTCTCATGGCTTAGTTGCAAGAAAAAGTGAAACCATATCATGAAACTGCTGACATCCTTTCTCCTTCCACTCCTATGTAGGCCACTGTGGGAGGTGACATCCTGAGAAGAACTCTGCACCTTGAAGCCTGTCTGTGCTATGATCTTGTCAGAATCCAATTCCTACCCTCTCAGAATGATATGAAGATAACTCAAGAGGGGGCCATTCTAGTTGTTGCCATTATGATAGGGGAGCATGTGAATTTTAGGGAAATAGCAGCCATGGTAATTCAAAGGAAAGCACGCAGGGGCAATGACGGATTCCCTTTTTCGGTACTGATCAGCAAGTTGTGTGCAAAATTCGACATCCCATACTTCAACTGCGACAAAGTCACCTATGCAGTTGGGGTGATTGATCTGGACAAGAAAACAGACGGGGATGGCCCCAGGTTTAAGAGGCAAAGGACTGAGCAGTTGGGGGAAGTTGACAGTGATGAGTTGTATGCTGGAGTAGATGCTTTATCTCCCTCCCGGGCTACATCAGGGGCACAGACACACACACCCACATCAGCCATACCAAGAGGGCCTTTGACCAAAAGTGGCTTACAGGACATGGTTGACAAAACATATAATCATGAAAGACAGTTGAATGATTTGGCTACCAAGCTGCCTGGTATGATACAAAGAGCGATCAAGAATATGATGAAAGGGGTGGTGGATAGTGTCTCCAAACTGTGCATAATAATGGATGTTGTTGATGGTGTGGTGTCAGAACTTAAGAAGGATGTGGCCAAAGCCAAAGGAAAGCAGCCCGTTGAGCAGGCAGATTTGACCACCTTACCTCAGCCCCACTAAACTCGTGGACCTGTGGATGACTTGTTTTCAACCTATGCAGATGATGATGATGTGAAGCCTGGAAATGAGAATCAAGAATTGGATGATGATCAGAATCCTGACTTTCAGAGGGTTCTCCGAGACTCCACACTTACTGCGCACTCTCAAAAGGGTGGTGCTGGCCCGAGTGGAAGATCCTCATATGAGGAGACAGTTGCAAATAATGATGATGATGAGGCCTAGTCCTCCAGGGAGTTCCACCTTCTTTCCCTTGAGCTACTAGCATTGAGGGCAATGCTCTTTTTTATGGGGAGGGGTGGCTTTACTTGATTTTTGTTGGGTGCCCGTGATTGGGCTTGAGATATTATTTTTATTACCCTTGTCGAGCCTTGTTGACATTTTATTTTTGCAAGATTTGATTTGTCCCTTGTCGGGCATATTTTGGATTGTGAGTTTAATTTTGAGCCTATTATTGTGCCTTCATCGGGCTTGATTTTCGGTTGTTGAGATTGTGTTGCTGGGTTAATCTTACATGCCCCATTGTCTTACTACTCATTCTTTGCAAATGTGCTAAAGTCCAACACCGGGGCTTGTTAATAGTAGTTTAGCAATAAACTCCGAGGGTTTTCTTAATACCACGGTTCTTTCCTAAGGAGCAAAAGTTTTCTTTATCTTTCTTTTTATTTCGATTTTGTGTCGAACCGGATTGATGTTTCCTTATGATAGATTGAGAGGTGACTTTCTTAAGGGAAAATACCAAGTTCTAGTTTTAAATTGAGTCCATAATTGATTGTCTCAAAATGGGCCCACCAAAAATTTTCTCTTGGCAAAAATTGGTTTTGAAAATAAAAGAAAGAAGGGAAATGAATTTTTGAGGAAAAGTATTCTCTTTTCATGACTTTCACACTCTCTCTTTGGCTTGATTGACTCAGAATAGCTTGTCGAAAATCATTTATCCTAATTGATTTTGAGACTAATGAAAGAAGTCTTGTGGTATGATGCCTTGTGTGGTGAGGCTTTATCTTGATTCTCGTGCATGCATGTCATCTAGAACTTGCCGCGAATGTGATTCAAGGAAAAATTCTAAGTGTGACCGAGCTTGGAAGATGACCTGTGGCCCTTTTTGATAGCCACTTCATCCAAATGACTTCCCATGACATCAATCCTAGCGAACCCCTTTGAGCTTGTAACCGTTCTTTGGATCCTTGTTAACACATAAACCTTTTTGAATCTCTGTCTTGGCACCCGTCCTCCCTAATTGCTTGAAAGTGAAATGTAGGCTAAAGCCTAAGTTTGGGGGGAAATAAAAAGACAACATAAGCAAACGCCTAAGTTTGAGGGTGTATGTGATCAAATAAAGAGAAGAAAAGGAATGCACTTCAATTGCAAGGTAGCACCTTAGGTTTGAATTGAAAATTGCTCCAAAAGTCAATCCAATGAGCAAAAATTCAAAGCAAAAATAGGTGCTACAAAATGAAGGCGATACAAGGAGTCAAATGATCATGATTGAAAAGGAGAAGCTTGGGTTGTGTGAGGGAGAAATAAGGTGAAGTTGAAATTTGAAATGTGAGCGGTGTTCAAAATGAGAACAAATAGTATTAGGGAGGTGTAGTCACTTGAACCAAATGAAATCCTCACCTTAGCCCTAGCCAATATCGTAACCCGCAAGTCCTTGGTGATTCCGAGCTTGGCTACCCTATATTAGTAGAGATTTACATGAAGGGCAAGCCTATGGTTCGACGCCTATGCACTTTAACTTCCTTGAGAGAGTGAGAGTCTTCTTGGTTCTCCTATAATCCCGTTGTTTTGATAATTGATTGATTGTGAGTGGGATTCTCTCTTGTGGTGAGTGGCATCATGCACTTGAATTGAAACATTAAGTCTCTCTCTCAATTGAGAGGAATGAATGAGACAAGTTGTGTGGCGAATCTCGAGGCAAACCTTGACAGTCCATGCCAATGACTTGAGAAGCTTAAATGTTTTGTTTTGAATGACTAAATTCCCTTGATTTTGAATGAGAAATGAAGTCCTTTTGGAAAAGGTTTTGAAATGGCCAAATGCCTTGAGTTTGTGGTGGTTCAAATTGAGATAAGCATCGTAGTTGAGTCTTTTGTCTGAGTCTTTTGTTTATTCTATTTCTTAATTTTTAGTATCGATCAGTCCTCTGTTCCTTCATTGAATCTAGAGCATAATTTATTCCTTGCCTTGTGAGTATCTTGCTTGAGTACAAGCAATAGTTCAAGTTTGGCGGGTTTGATAAGTCAGTAATCTACCAACTTATTAAGCCTTTATCCATGAATTATTGCTATGTTTTGAATAGATTTACAGGTTCCTATGGCCTTTATTGATGTCTAAGTAGGTACTTGTGATCAAAGATAGATTACAAGTAAATGGACCGAAAAAGAGCTTAAAGGAGTGAAGTGTGAAGTGATAAAAAAAGACGAAGAATCTGCCCTAAGATGCGGCACTTGTGAGACACGCACAAGCCGTGGTACGTTCCACACCTCCCACCACATGAAGCTTAGGAATGCCTGAAGGATATATCAGGGGGTGCGGTCATCGTGCGATACACATACCCCATGGTGCAAACCGCACCCACTTTGCATGATGCTCAACTGAGTCACTGGTTCAACTAAAGATGGTCCGCGAATTGCATATCATGATGTGCGAACTGCACATCGCATTGCACACCACCCAAAGGGTAGTTTTGTCCTAAATTTTAGTGACATTTTGGGAAAGTATAAACGGCCAATTTAGGCACAATTGTAAATAACATTCTTAAGTACAAAACATTACGAAGAGCTTTTTACTTTGAGAACAAGTTTTCCTCTCCAAGAAGAAGAGGGTTTCAATCTATTCTCTCTTCAAAAATCTTGGTAAATCATTTGTGTGCTCAAATTGAGCTTAGAACTTGAGATTAAGCTTGAATGAAGAGGATTGTGACTTACCCATTTGGTATATCTCTCTCCTTTGTTATGAGTAGCTAATTTCATTTGTCTAGGGATGTGTTGATAATGGGTGCTTGACAAATGGGTGTGGGTGTTGTTTATTCTTGCTTATAATTGCTTATTTGACATGGGTCTAGTAGTTTCACCAAGTTTTAATCCTAAAATTCGTGGTTGCAAACATTAATTTTCATTACTTGACTATGTTGTTGCTACAAATAGAATTTCGTGGTTTTGGATGTGAGATTATTAGTGGGAACTTGGGACTCCATTCATATTTGAGGCTAAAAATGGCTCATATCGACGGAATCACCCACTTAAGGGTCTAAGCTAGAGATAGTGTGACCTCCGCAAGATAGATATTGGTTGCTTGTTGATTTAACCAATGATGCTCTAACTGGGATTATCAAATATATGGTTGTTGATCAAGAGATAAACAACCATACCCATGACCAATGCTACTTGTGTCAATAAGCGAGAATAAGTGTAACTCCTAGGAATGGGATACTTATTCTTGATTGTGACCTTGTTCAACTAACGGTAGTTGATACACATTCAGAGGGAACCATATTTCTTTTGAACGAATAAGACTGGAGCACCCCAAGCAGAGATGTTGGGTCAAATAAAACCCTTATCAAGGAGGTCTTACTAATCCTTCAATTCCTTAAGTTCTGCGAGAACCATTCTATAGAGAGGAATACTGATAGGATTTGTATCAGGAAGAAGATCTATTCCAAAATCAATCTCCCGCTCAGGAGGGACTCCGGGCAAATCTTTGGGAAACACTTCCAGAAATTCATTCACAACAGGAACAGATTGAAGAGATAGGGTTTTGGACTCCGTGTCCACAACTCAAACTATATCATAAATATAACCCTTAGAAATCATCTTCCTAGCCTTAAGATAAGATATGAAATGACCCTTCGAGAATGGAGGACTACCTTGCCACTCTAAGATAGGTTCATTTGGAAACATGAAACTGACAACTCAAGTATGATAATCAACCAATGCATAACAAGCATACAACCAATCCATACCAAGAATAACATCAAAATCAGTCATCTCCAACTCTACTAGATCCGCTGAAGTGACTCTATTAGGGACTGAGATAGGGAAATTTTGGTAGATTATTTTGGCTAGGATTGACTCACCAACGAGATTAGAAATACAAAAGGGCTCCAAAAGCTGATCAGGACTAATCTCAAACTTGAAGAAACATAAGGGGTAACAAAAGATAAGGAGGCACCGGGATATAATAAATCATACACATCGAGAGAGAAGACTTTCAACATACCAGTAACAACATCTGGTGAACTCTCATGGTGTTGGAGAGAGGACATGGCATAACGGTGGTTCTGGCACTGACCACCAGTACTAGAAGCAACACCCTGCTGGGCCGGTCGACCTCCTAGGGCTATTGGGGCAGACTGAGTCCTACTACCTCCCTGTCCCTTCTTAGATGAAGGGCAATCTTTAATCCTTGTACAACCTGACCACACCCAAAGCATCCACCCAAACCAGCTAAACACTCACCAGGATGACTCTTACCACACTTGTTGCAAGAAGGGTAAGGAGTCCCCTTTGCAACACTCCTCTATGAATAGGAACCACATCCTCTACCAGTCTGATCATGACGAGACCTGGGGGCCTGGGTAGGAGCACTAGATAAAAATGAATGGGTCCTGATGATCTCTTCTGAAACAAATAGCAATATCCGTCTCCGGACCTATGATGGCTAAAACCTAAACCCTAGGATCTAACCCTCTTGTTCTCCCTTGCCATCTCCCTCAACTTGTCTCCCTCGATATATTGGGCATGAGTCATAAGTCGATATATATTCATGTCACCCAAAAGCATCGTAGACCTACACTCCTTCTTCATCGAATCTGATACACCATAAACATACCTACTCATCTCATCCTACGGGTCAGCCACCATGGAAGGAACATACCTAGAATGCTGGGTAAACTTCAACTCGTACGCCTGAACCATCATGGAACCTTGCCTCAAATTCATGAATTCTTCGGCCTTAGCTTGCCTCAACTCCCTCGGGAAGAACTGGTCAAGAAAAGTCTTCTCAAAACAATCCCAAGTCATAGGGATCATGTCCTTAGACCTGGCATTTTTCCATTGATTAAACCAAATATGAGGCACGTCCTTGAGTTGATAGGAAGCTAGCTCAACACCGTCAACCCCAACAACTTGCATCACACCAAAGATCTTTTTTACCTCATCCAAGAAATTTTGTGGATCCTAACAAACTTTTAAACCCCAGAACTTAGGTGGGTTCATGCGAATAAAGTCTCGGACTCGGGCTACAACTCCACCTTGAGGATGGATGGGAATAGGAGCCTGCTAATTGGCCTGAGCAGCTATAGTTTGAGCTAGAATATGAATGGAATTTCTGAACTCCGCATTTGTGACCTCGGGGTCAGGAATCGGAGGATTAGCATTTTTGGCATTGGCTTGGCGAGGCATAGCACGGCATGGAGGCATAATCTGAAATGCATAAACATTGGGTTAGAGGAGTAATAGAGTTAAACTTTCTCGCATAATATTGATCAAGAAAGAAGTGGAGTTTTTCCTAAGACACCTCATAGCTTCTCTTTCATAAGTGTGGCATGCTTCACACACATGGAAGATACTCTACTCGATGGGGCTTCAGACACCCTAGGACTCTTGAATCTGGCTCTGATACCAAGTTTGTCCTACCCCGAGGCTACCCCCTAGACATAACATGGGACCCGAGACCACAAGTGTCCCAAGTTAACCTTTAGTCATAGCGTACTCAGATATATTTAAGAAAAATAAAGCGGAAGCATACATAATGAAGATAGAAATCCACAAACTGAAATGGGATAAAGTCTACGAAATACCAATCCAGAATACAACTAGCTATGTCTGAAGCCTTTAAATCTGAAATAAGAGTTGATGAGATAAAACCCCAACTAACTCAGATATCCAACGGAAAGGAGACATAAAAACACTAATCATAACTACGGTCGTCGGATGATGAGGACTCACCAAGATAGTCCGGATAGCTGGCAACGACTAGCCAGCGCCTGAGGAGTATAACCTGAATCTGCATTATAATATGCTGCAGCGCAAAATATGCGTCAGTATTATAGGATGTACTGAATACGTAATATATGCATGAATATGATAGAAACATACTTAAAACGTAATTAAAACTGAGTTCATGCATAAAATAGATGTCATAAGTAAATTTCATAGTTTAAAACTTAAAGCATGAAATAGAAAAGCATAAGTCTTAAAACTTTCATACGGAAGTTTCTCTTAATCGACATAAACCATGATGAGCTGCATGGCGTCCAGTGTCATACACCTACACTGAAAAATATTGTCCTAACCGGCCAATGTTAGAACCATATCATATCAGGCTCCTATCATAAGCCACAGAGGGCACCTATGATGGCACGTAGTTCTAGGACTAAGGGCAATCTCACCCCATTAAACTCGGTGCTAAATACTATTCCCAAAACATATACATATAGCTCACATACTTGTGACATAATCTAATCCCAATTCTGTTTGAAAATCATAAGGGTATAACCTAATACCATGCAATCCACATAGCTTAGGTAGACATATCTAGATGCCAAACCTTTCATAAATCATAAGGACATATCCAATGTCATAAAATTTATACTTCAAAATCCTTAAAACTTAGCATGGAAATAATTCAAAACATACTTTCCTTTCTAAATTCATGACTTAAAGAACTAGGCATGCAATTTCATGGTAATAGAGGCCATGTTATCTAAACATGCCAATTTTTCTTGAAAATATGCAATTCAATAGAATTATGCTAGAATTCATCATCAAACATATGGGCTTTTGAAATCATTCAAGGAATCTTGATTAAAACATGGGTAATCAATGGGAAATCATGAATTGATACTTTAAAATAAAAATCCATAACTTTCCCCAATTTGGGTAAGAAACCTAATTTCATAAATTCATAAATTCAAAGTAAAACTTGAGGATTTTGGCATAAAGGTGAAAGGAATGCCTTATTAAATATCCACATACCTTAGTTGAAGCTAACTTGATTTAATGAAAAGAAATATAGGCTTGAGACTTGGAGCTTGAAGGAGTTCTTTTCCAATTTGGTAGGTGAATGAGGGATATTGAAAGACTTAGGCTAATAGGAGTAGAAACCCTACTAAAAGTGGTCAAAACGACCTCACTTAGGAGTTAAAAGAGTGGGTAATTACAAAAATACCCCTAGGATTTAATTAGGAAAAAGCTGTTAAAAAGTCAGCTTCAAGAATCACGAATGGATTCCACGAGTCGTAGAATGAACCATGGCTTGTGATTTCCACTCGTGGTTCCTGGACAACCCACCAGCCTGCAGAAGAGTTTCTATGGGTCAACAGGATGGCTCATGGAAACTTTCACCAGTCGTAGAACCAATCCGTCATTTTTGAAGAAGTAGGCAGACCTAAGATCAAGTTCCACAAGTCAACCGGATGGTTCGTAGTTCAAACTATGGTCCGTAGATCTGACTCGTGGTTCCTGAGAAAATAGTTAGCCCTCAGGTTTGATTCCACGAGTGGACAGAATGACCCCTAGAATGAACTATTGTCTATAGAACCCACTCGTGATTCTCAGACCAGAGGCTAACTCTGTAGAAGGCAAACCACGACTCCATTCCACGGCCCTTAGTTCAAACCACGGTCCGTGCTTTAGACCTATAATTTCTGAAAGTTTAAAATTTTCAGAGATTTTAACTTAAATGGCTGGATCAAATTCTGGGGTGTTACTGGTTAGAACCTCAATGTTAAGGAATGTTTTCCTGAACTGTGTTTTTCAATAAAGAAGAATCCCCAAATTAATATAGCAGCAACATATGTGTCTAGAGGGTAAACTGGGAATTAGTTTTAGATAGGATATCAATAATGGGGTTATGAACCAGGTTGTTGGGTACATGAAAATTATTGTTTTCCTTTTGTAATATGTGTTCATGTAACTGTCACCTAGCATTGCATCTACATTGCATGCATAGGGAATGGAATTATAAATGTCTAATTGTTCATGTGTCACTCATGTAAAATGAACTTGGTTTGTTTCTTGTTGGTGTGCAAGTCTGATTTTGTTCAGTGGTTATTGACTGTTGGCTTTTTTTTGACATTTAGTTGGCTCGGGTACCACGCCTCATATGGGATACATATTGGTTGGCTTGGGTACCTAGTCTCATACAAGATATTTATCAGGTTGTTCGAGTACCACGCCTGGTACGAGATACTTATTGATTGGCTGGGGTACCATGCCTGGTATAAGTTCTATAATAGTTGGCTTGGGTACCACGCCAGGTACGGGTTTAATTACACTTGTGGATTGTATTTTTCAATGGTTCCATAAGTGGACCAGGTTAATTGTTGAAATTGTAATTGTTGCATATTGGTCCATGAGAGTACGGGTAGTTGTACTTGAATGCGGGATTAGTCCTAGCGTAGACCGAGATTGCATTTGACATTAGGCATTGTCCTAGGGATCCTTTGTTGGTCCAGGTTTCTTGGAAAGGGTGGTCTTATCTGTAAGTGTTGTTGTTAGACTTACTTCGGGATTTTGAGTCAGAATGGTTGACCTGAAGTAGAGAGGGTAGTCCAAGTCTGGACTTAGCTATAAGACTTGTGAAATTGGGTGACTTGGGAAGTCTAGTACTATGTGTGTCTTGGGAAGTCTAGTATTAAGTGTGACTTGGGAATTCTAGTATTAAGTGTGACTTGGTAAGTTCTAGTGTTAAGTATGGATAGAGAGACTCTATATTGTTAGTTGTGTGGCCAAGTTCGAAAGGTGGTGCATCTCTAATTGGTGGAGTTGGCAGTGGAAAAGGGTAGGAAGACTTGGTATAGATCGTATATAGTCCTAAGGGTGTTGTCGTGTTACCTAAAAAAGGGATAATGGGAGACTAGATTCTTATAACTTATTGCATATTTTCTCTTGACTTCTTATATGATAGTATGCGGTGGATTCGGGTCGATGGATGATGTCTACCAGTATGTGTTGTTTGTACTGATACTACTTTTGCTATACATTTTTGGGTATAGTCTAGTTGCAGGATCAGTGATGTTTCTTAGGTACAGGACGACAGTGATCTCCAGCAGCTTCTACTCTTCGTTTCCATGATGGAAATTATGTCTTCTTTTATACTCGTACTTCTCCTTAGAGCTCTTGTACTTGTTTAGACTAATTCCTAGGGAAGGTTGTGTTCAAGTTTTAAAGGTTTTACTATATTTAAATTTGGTAAGTGTGTTTCCTTTCCAGATTTTAAAAGGGTTATTTTTTTATGTTATACTGTTGGTTTTTGTTTTACTTGTTGGATCGGGTGGTAAGAGTTCTCCTATCTAGGTGCTTACAGTAGGTGCCAGCATAGCTCGGTAGTTAGTTCATGATAAGATAGTATTAGAGCCTAAGTTATTGGTCTCCCAGTACAAGAGCAAATGTCGAATAGAGTCCTGCAAATTAGTGTGTTGACGTACACATCTAATCTTTGGGAAGCTATGAAGCATTCTAGAAAATTATCTCCTTTCTTTCACTCCTTTTGTGTTGTCTGTTGCTTGCTGGTATGGGTTGAGTCCAATTGGTGTCTCTTGATTCCAATTGGTATCTCAACAAGGTCAGAAGGTGTCGGTTGCCTCCGGTCGAAATGAGACAAGCAAGCAAAGTTGGAAACGGGAAGATTCCAATTGGTATCTGGCCTTATAGGTTGTGGTAAGGCATGTATGATCGACTAACAGTCATCCATGAGACGAATAGAGAGTAATACATGTGACTTGATGTATGTTGGAGTGAAGCTTGAAATTTTTGTGCATTTTATGACCTGTATGGCTGCAACTGTGTGGTGTGAAAAATTCGCTTGCCTTACTGTGAACATTTTTTATCCGGGAGGAGTCATAGCTTGATTTTGTGTGAATTGTTTTAGTGATAAATTGCTATGTGAATTGATTGTAAAGGTGGTATTACAATTCAGGGATAGATTTACCATTGGTGAAGATGGTAAGGGTACAAGGCTAATGACTGTAGGGAAGCTCTGGTTTCAGGACAGTCGGGTTTAGTTGGAAACTATGGGGAAAAAGGGGTTATTCTAGTATGATAGCGGAAATTATGTGTTGTTGTGAACAATTTCCTCGTGTATTTTGTAATTGAATTGATGATAACGGAGTGCTAATTTCTGAACCTTGCATTTTGGGGGATGGTCTTGAGGTTATTTTTAAGACCATGGAATAATTAAGGGGCTAACGTTGATAACCGGGAATGGGGAATGGGTGAACTTTGCAGAAATTTCAATTTTCTGGGTTGCTGTCGTCGGGACTGCCATAGCGGTAAGTACCGCTATGGTGATCCCACTATAGCAAGAATTTCTATGCTATGGTGGTACCTCTATAGCAGTGTGTCAACCGTTATAGGGGGAAGCGGGACAGAATCCCTGCCATGTTTTCCCTTATTTTCTTGTCAATTCTGGGGGTGTCTAAAAGTGAGAGTTAAGTTGTAAGTTGATATGTAAAGATAGGAAATCACCAATAGAGCTAATATAGTATGCATATAGTGGAAATATTGTCTAAAACTAGCATCCACGTGCTTAAAATAAAAGGGAAAAGGAAATGGAAACATCGTCTAGTACATGCCCCAAACGGGGGCAAAACCCAAGAACAATAGTCCTAATATAATAGAGAGGGGGGGAGGTCCTAGGCCTCATCATCGCTCAAGAAGAGGAACTCCTGCAGGTCCTACGGCTCTAACTAGGGAAGCTCTTGATTGGGGGCAGAGCAATTGAACATGACCTTAATGGTCTTCCACATTTGGGCAAGCATGTGGTCCCAGGAAAGCCTTTTCTTCTTCTCCTCATCCAACTCCCTGCGGAGTGCTGCAAATTCCTGAGCGGAGGGAGGCGGGGATCTAGCTCCAGTAGTGGTACCCTCCATAAACCGCTGACCGTGTCCAGGTTCTCCTCGAGCTGGCTGCTAGTGATCAGAGGCTAGTACTAAGAATGAGGGGCAGGAGTGTCATCATCATCAGCACCCTCGGCAGCCTGGCTGCTCCCTGCTTCATTCACCTTCCTCTTTTTCTTCCCCATAGAGGCAACCACCTTCACCCGGAGAGGGTTGAAGGGGGCATCCATATCTACCACCCTGTCAGTATCATCCTTAGGAACCTGGAATCGCCGACATAGCTCAGACACCAAATCCAGCAGGAAGGGGCCCTTCTTAAGACCCCAATAGAAATCCTTTCACTCCGACACAATTTGTTCCCCCATAGTCAACACGATCCCCTGCATAGCACAAGCCACAACCAAGGCCCGAGGATAAGTCACGTTAGTAGTATTTCCCGATGAATGGATCCTTTGGGAAACCAAGTTCAGCAACCTCCTAGCATCCACAGAGAAGTAAGTTCTAGTAATGCCCTCAATACTAGGCCAACAAACCTCTTCCCTAAACTGCTCCTCCACCAGAGTATCCCTCAACCACGTCATATCCCACAGCCGATACTTGGCTTCATATGCCTTGTTTGAAGCATAAGGCACTCCTAGCACCTCATTAATTGTCCAAGAATCCACGGGAACATCCACTCTTCAAAGGCAGATAATGGGGTTGGGGACATCCCAATGTATGATGGGGAGGATGGTATAGAACTTTCTCACCCAGCCTGAGTGCCCAGAAGGGGGAGCCAACACCAATAGACCCTAGTTGAACTCCTGAAGCCTGATATAGAAGGTGGGTGCCTTCTCATCTACACCTGTCATATTGAAGGCCCTTTCATAGCATATACCAATCCTTTGGTAATCTCAAAACCTCTCCCAACTAGCAACACCAGGGAACCTCTCATAGGGGGGATGTGTTCTTGATCGGCAGCCATTGAGTAGTCAAACCTGTAATTTATCAAGGGGAAAAATTAGAACTCATAAAAGTGCAAGGAATAGTAATTCAAAAAGGAAAAAAAACACTCTTGTCTAGGCTTGGGAGGCTACTATTTTGTGGCCTCTCTCTATAGTGGATGACCTTTTGCTATGACAGTACTGCTATAGCAGGAATTTCTCTGCTATAGCGGGACTGCTAAAGTGGTTGAGTTCCTCTATAGTGGTCTTCACCATCCTAGAGCTTCAAGAGGTGCATTAATGGAGCCCCTAGGCCCAAATATTTGTTTTTAACATTCCAAGTCCAAACCAGTACTCCTAAAGTGCCCTACCACCATTTTATGCAAAATATGAGCATTGTAACCCCTAAAATCCACCCAAATCACCACTTTTCATCAAGAACAATCCTTCATCTACCCCACTATTTTGAGCCCATTTTGGGTCAAAAATCATATAATCCTTATGCTCAGAATGTTGTGGAGGCATTGTAAACGTAAGGGAAGCACCCATGCTTCAGAAATTCGACAAAAATCCAACCTATTTTCAAATTCAAAACCAACTACAATATCTTCTCTAATCCACCATTTTTCTACCATTATTCTATCCATATTCATACAATGAATTAAGAAAGCAAGTGGGTACGGTAGTTACTTAGATTTTTTGATGTTGGGAGTGGAGTGATCGGGAGGAGAGGAGTGTTTTTGGATGGAAATGGAGAAGAATGGGCATAAAACCCATTTTCTCACCCTTTTTTAACTGTTGCCAACCGTTGTAGCTGTCAGCCTCTTGCTATAGTGGTACTACTATGGTGGTATTATTTCCACTATAGCAGAATAATGGATCAGCAGGGAGAGAAAATGGTTCCCCTCCCTAATCATTTAAGGATCCTTTTGCTCCGGCATTCTATGAGACCCCAGATTTCTTGGTCACTCGGAAGAGGTCACTTTAAATTTTTCTGTGTAGCTCGAAGGAAGGGTTTTTCCTTGATAGAACAGAATTAAATTATTTCCAATAGTGTCGAGTACGACTATGATGGAGGAAATTTTGATGTTTCATGTAGGGTCGTAATTACGCAGTCCAGGTGGAGCTATAGGATTTCCAGATTTGTTGCATTTTTCCTCTTTAGTACGGGATTGTTCGGGGATAATCGATGGGTAAATTGGTATCTGTTGTAATGACCTATTCTGTTGTTATTCTAAAATCACCTTATCACAGAATTCACGAACAATTAAAATAAGATTTCATTTAAGTGAGGTTGACATGATGGAAATTTCAAATTTTGAAATTTGAATGGGCTGACATTACGCTGCTATAGCGGGAATTTAACTGCTATAGCACCGCAGCTGAAAATGTGATTTTCATTTTAGACTTCTCCTCCTCAGTTTGAAAAATAGATGAGGTCTACTCCAAAAATCCTCTTGGGTTGCTCTAAAGCTTGGGAGCTATGGGGAGGGGGAGATTTCGGCTAAGGAAGGGTGAGACCATGGATTCCAGGTCTGTTTTCTATCAGGAATCGCCTTCATGGAGCCAGATTTTTATTGTTCAGACCTCTGTTGTTGATGCTTGGTGCCCAGGTAGGCAAGGTTTATTTGAGTAGACTTAGACCTGTATTTGTTGCATATTATCATTGTAGAATGATGGGAGAAAATCATGCCTAGGCTTTCGGGTACGGAGTCTTGAAGGATAGCGTATTGTTTGGTTGTGGACTAACGAGGGGATGATAATATTGGGGGAATGTGAGTTAATTCTTGTGTTGTTGTTTATGCGTGATTCTAAATTCAAGAATGCTAGATTGTCGAGTAAGTTCAGGAAACCGGTAACGTGGGGAGTGACTAAATTGCTAGGGTATATGGATTTTCGGGGATAATCTAATTAAAGGGAATGGAATGAACAGAAAAGGTTAGAACCTCACTGTTACGGAATGTTTTCCCTGAACTGTGTTTATCAATAAAGAAGAGTCCTAGAATTAATGTAGTGGTTACATATGTGTCTAGAGGGTAAACCGAGAATTAGTTTTTAGACAGGACATCAATGTTGGGAATTATGAACCAGGTTGTTGGGTAGGTACTGATTATTATTTTTCCAATTGAAATGTGTGTTCATGTAACTATCGCCTAGCATTGTATGTACATTGCATGCTTAGGGAATGGAATTATAAATGTCTAATTATCCGTGTGTCAGTCATGTGAAATGAACTTGTTTTGTTGTTTGTTGGTGTACAAGTGTGATTTTGTTCAGTGGTTGTTTACTGTTATGTTTTGTATGACATTTGGTTAGCTCGGGTACCATGCCTAGTATGAGATACATATTGGTTGGCTTGGGTACCATGCCTGGTACGCGATACTTTTTGATTGGCTTAGGTACCATGCCTGGTATGAGATACTTATCAGTTGGCTCGGGTACCACACCTGGTACAATTTCTATAATGGTTGGCTTGGGTACCACGCCTGGTACAAGTTCTATAATGGTTGGCTCGGGTAACATGCCTGGTACGGGTTTAATTACACTTGTGGATTGTATTTTTTGATGGTTCCATGAGTGGACCAAGTTTATTGTTGAAACTGTAATTGTTGCATATTGGTCCATGAGAGGTCGGGTAGTTGTACTTGAATGTGGGGTTGGTCTTAGTGTAGACCGGGATTGTATGTTGACATTAGGCATTATCCTAGGGATCCTTGGTTGGTCCAGGTTTCTTGGGTAGGGTGGTCTTATCTGTAAGTGTTGTTGTTAGACTTACTTCGAGCTATTAAGTTAGAATGGTTGACTTGAACAAGGGATGGTAGTCCGAGTCTGGACTTAGCTGTCCGACTTGTGAAATTGGGTGACTTGGGAAGTCTAGTACTAAGTATGACTTGGAAAGTCTAGTATTAAGGGTGACTTGGTAAGTTCTAGTGTTAAGTGTGGTTGGAGAGACTCTAGATAGTTATTTGTGTGGCCAAGTTGGAAGGGCGGTGCATCTCTAATTAGTGGAGATGGAAGCGGAACAGGATAGGAAGACTTGGTACAGAGTGTACAGAGTCCTAAGGGTGTTGTCGTGTTACCTAAAAAGGGGATGATGGGAGACTGGATTCTTGTAAATTATTCCATATTTCTTGACTTCTTATATGATGGTATGCGGTAGATTCGGGTCGACCGATGATGCCTACCAGTACGTGTTGTTTGTACTAATACTACTCTTGCTATACCTTTTTGGGTATAGTCTGGTTGCAGGATCAGTGATGTTTCTTAGGTACAGGGCGACGGTGATCTCTAGCAGCTTCTACTCTTTGTTTCTATGATGAAAGTTGTGTCTTATTTTATATTTTTACTTCTCCTTAGAGCTCTTGTACCCATTTAGACTAGTTCCTAGGGAGGGTTGTGCTCAAGTTGTAAAGGTTTTACTATATTTAAATTTGGTAAGTGTGTTTCCTTTCTAGTATTAAAAAGGGTTATTTTCTTATGTTTTACTGGTGGTTTCTGCTTTACTGTTGGATCGGGTGGTAAGGCTTCTCCTATTTAGGTGCTTAGAGTAGGTGCTCGCACGGCCCAGTAGTTGGGTCGTGACATGTTTATTGGCCATCATTTATTTATTTAAAAATACATAAGTTACATGATTCCACAGAGAATTGTATCATTTGATCCCATATTAATAAAGAATCTAGAAGAGACTTGTATAATAATCACATAATGATTTCATATGACCTAAATTTTCATAGATTGCTTCGTGTCACAAGTATATTTCAGTTGAGCACATTTTGATTCCTTCATTGTGTTATCCTATCTATTACTTGTTATTATGTATACCTTACATACTAGTACATGTTTTATACATATTGACGTCCCTGTGGCTGGGGGCGTTACATTCATAAAAAAGAAGGATAAGATTCACAGAGATGCAGACACCCTTAGTAGGCATCTGTGCTACATCAGCAGAGCAGTTGGTGAGCTCCATCTTCCCTGGAGCCGGTCTAGATCTTGTATACTCCTTTATTGTAGATATCTGTATATTATAGGTATGGCAGGGCTCTGTCTCGATCACTTGATAATTGTATAGTTCCCTATTCTAGTAGAGGATTTGTAGACACTATGGTGATGTTATTTGTATTGGTTTGGTTAGAGGCTAGTTTTATCCATATATTGTTCTTATCAGTTGTCATATGTATAGTGATTCATCTATAAAGAATAGGTCATAGATCATATGTATAGAATGTGTTCATATGGTACTTATCCACTCCATCCAATTTTGGGGCGTGACACAACATCGAAGGATTAGACAAGTAATCCTTGATTTTGTCAAACGCTTGCTGACACTCTGTTATCTATTCTTGTAACACCCAGAATTCTAATCAGCATTCTAACTTAGAATTCTCTGAATTTTCTTAGCTTTCTAGGAATTACGAGTCCCAATCATGCCCCGTGGTTTGAACCACAAGCCATGGAATGAACCCGTGGTTTAAGTCTGTAGGATCAGCCTTTGGTATGAGAACCACGAGTGCATTCTACGAACCGTACTGTTCACTCATGAAATCAAACCTGAGTGTTGCATGTTTCCCCAGGATCAACTCGTGGATCTTAATTTGCAGCTAATTAATTGGGCCAGGAACCATGAGTGGAAACCACGAGTTGTGGTTTGGTCTACAGCTCATGGATTTCACCAGTGATCCCTGAAACCGAGTTTTTAACAACTTTTTCTAAATTAAATCTTAGGGGTATTTCTATAATTACCCACCCTTTTAACTCTTAAGTGAGGTTGTTTTGGCCACTTTTAGTAGGGTTTCTACTCCTATTAGCCTAAGTCTTTCATTACTCCTCATTCATCTACCAAAAGGGGAAAAGAACTTTATCAACTCCAAGTCTCAGGCTTCAAGTTCAAGTCTCCATTTATTTTCATCTTAGATCAAGTAAGCTTCAATAAGGTATGAGGGTATTCAATAAGATTCTTTTTACCCTTATGCCCAAAAACCCCAAGATTTTACTTTGAAATTCTAATTTATGAAATTAGGGTTCTTACCCAAATTGGGGAAACTTATGGGTTCAATTTTTAAGCATTAATTCATAGTTTCTCATTACTTATCTATGATTTAATTGATGTTTCTTAATTGATTTTAAAAACCCGTGCATTAAAGATGATTTCTATCATGACTCCATCAATTTGCATGTTTTAAGTGAAAATTGGCATGTTTAGATAACATGACCTCAAGTATTATGAAGTTGCTTGTCTAATTCTTCAAGCTACGAATTTAGAAAGAAAATTATGTTTTGAATTATGGCTATGCTAAGTTTTAAGACTTATGATATGTGAATTGCATGATATTAGATATGTTCTTATGCTTTTCAAATATATTTGGCATTAGATATGTCACAAGTATAAATTGAGCTATATGTATGTTTTAGGAGTAGTATTTAGCATCGAGCGACGTGGGTTCTAGATAACCCAAGTCCAAAACTACATTGCCACTATAGGTTGCCCTCTGTGGCTTATGATAGGATCCTTATAGATAAGGTTCTAACCTTGGCCGGTTAGGACAACTTTTTTCGGTGTGGGTGTATGACACTGGACTCCATGTAGCTCATCATGGTTTATGTTGGTTAAGAGAAAATCCCGTATGAATGCTTTAAATCTTATGTTCTTCTATTTCTCAGTTTATGTTCAAATTATGATGTTTACTTATGATTTCTCCTATGATGCATGAAACCAGTTTTAATTATGTTTTAAGTACGTTTTTACTATATTCATGCACATCTCACATATTTATTACATCCTATAATACTGATGCATACTTTGCGATACATCCTATTATGATGCAGATTCAAGCTCTCTTCATCAGGATTGTGGCTAGACGACGCCAGATATCCAGATCTTGTTAGTGAGTCCTCATCCTTCGAGGACTAGTATCAGTCTAGTTATTTTGTCTGTCTTTCTTTCAGATTTCTAAGTTAGCTGAGGTCTTTTCCCATCAACTCTTTATGAAAATTTAGAGGCTTCAGACATAGCTAGACTTGTATTCCGTATTTTGGAATTGGTATTTCTTAGACTTTATTCCTATTTAGTTATGGTTGTCTATCTTCATTAAGTATGCTTCCACTATGTTTCTTTGTATTTATCTAAGTATGCTATGACCAGGGGTTAACTTGGGGCACTTATGGTCCCGGATCCCGTGTTACACCTAGGGGCAGTCTTGGGGCGTGACAAACTTAGTATCAGAGCCTCAGGTTCAAGAGTCCTAGCATGTCTGAAAGCCGCATCAAGTATAGTCTTTTTCATGTGTGTAAAGCGTGCCATACTTATGAGAGAGAAGCTACGAGGTGTCTTAGGAAAAACTTCACTTCTTTTATGATCAATATCATGCGATAGAGTTTAACTCTTTTACTCCTCTAATCCATTCTTTGTGCATTTTAGATTATGCCTTCTTGTTGTTTCATGCCTCATAGAGCCGCCCAAAATGTTGATCCTCCAATTCAAGACCCTGAGGTCATAAATGTGGAATTAAGGAATGCTATTCATATGCTAGCTCAGACTATGGCCACTCAGGACAATCAGCAGGCTCCTATCTTCGTCCACCCCCAAGGTGGAGTTGCGGCCTGAGTTTGAGACTTCATTTTTATGAACCCACCTGAGTTCTGGAGTTCAACAGTTGGTGAGGATCTGCAAAATTTTATGGATGAGGTAAAGAAGATCTTTAATGTGATGTAAGTTGTTGGTGTCGAGGGTGTTGAGCTAGTTTCCTATCAGCTCAAGGACGTGGAACATATTTGGTTCACTCAGTGGAAAGATGCTAGGTCTAGGGATGTGGTCCCTATGACTTGGGAATGCTTTGAGAGGGCTTTTCTTGACCGGTTCTTCCCTAGGGAGTTGAGGTAAGCTAAGGCCAAAGAGTTCATGAATTTGAGGCAAGGTTCTATGTCAGTCCAAGAGTACGGGTTGAAGTTCACCCAGCTTTATAGGTATGTTCCTTCCATGGTGGCTGACTCGAGAGATGAGATGAGTAAGTACATTTATTGAGTGTTGGACTTGGTAAAGAAGGAGTGTAGGTCCTCTATGCTTTTGGGTGACATGGATATTTCTTGACTTATGAGTCATGCCTATCAGATTGAGGGATACAAGTTGAGGGAAATGGCAAGGGAGAAATAGAGGGTTAGATCAGAGAGTTCAGGTCTTAGCCATCAGAGGTCCGAAAGCACACATCTCTCTTTGTTTTAGAAAAAACCATCATGACCCATTTATTCTTCAGCTAGTGCTCCTACTCAGGCCCCCAGGCCTCATCATGATTGGACAGGTAGAGGAGCAGGTTCTTATTCATAAGGAAGTGTTGCAAAGGGGACTACTTACCCTACTTGCAACAAATGTGGTAGAAGTCATCTTGGTGAGTGTTTAGTTGTTCAGGTGGATGCTTTGGGTATGGTCACATTGGACACAAGATTAAGGATTTCCCTTCAGCTAAGAAGAGATAGGGAGGTAGCAGGACTCAGTCTTCCCTAGCAGTCCTAGGAGGTCAACCGGCCTAGCATGGCACTGCTTCTAGTTCTGGTGATCAGCCCCAAAACTGCCTTTATGCCATGTCCTCTCACAAGGACCAGGAGAGTTCACCATACGTTGTTACTGGTATGTTGAAAGTCTTCTCTCTCTATATGTATGCTTTATTAGACACAGGTGCCTCCTTATCTTTTATGACCCCTTATGTTACTTGCAAGTTTGAGATTTGTCCTGATCAGCTCTTAGAGCCCTTTTGTATTTCTACTCATGTTGGTGAGTCAGTCCTAGCCAAAAGAATCTATTGAAATTGCCCTATCTCAGTCCTTCATTGAGTCACTTCCGCAGATCTAGTAGAGTTAGAGATGACTTATTTTTATGTTACTCTTGGTATGGATTGGTTGTATGCATGTTATGCCTCGATGAATTGTCGTACTCGAGTTGTCAATTTCAAGTTTCCAAATGAACCTGTCTTAGAGTGACAAGGTAGTCCTCTATCCTCGAAGGATCATTTCATATCTTATCTTAAGGCTAGGAAGATGATATTTAAGGGTTATTTTTATCATATAGTTTGGGTTGTGGACACGAAGTCCGAAATCCCATCTCTCCAGTCAGTTTCTGTTGTGAATGAATTTCCATAAGTGTTTCCCGAAGATTTGCTCGGAGTCCCTCCCGAGCGGGAGATCGACTTTGGAATTGATCTTCTTCCAGATATGCATTCTATCTCTATTCTTCCCTATAGAATGGCTCTCATGGAGCTTAAGGAATTGAAAGATTAGTTGAAAGACCTCCTTTATAAGGATTTTATTTGACCCAACATCTCTTTATAGGGTGCTCCAGTTTTATTTGTGCAAAAGAAAGATGGTTCCCTCAGAATGTGTATCGACTACCATCAGTTAAACAAGGTCACAATCAAGAATAATTATCCCATTCCTAGGATTGATGACTTGTTCGATCAGCTTCAGGGTGCCAGTTACTTCTCCAAGATCAACCTTAGATCTGATTATCATCATCTTAAAGTTAGAGAGTGTGACATCCCAAAAACAACCTTTAGAACTCGATATGGTCATTATGAATTTGTGGTTATGTCTTTTGGACTAACAAATGCTCCTACAGCCTTTATGGATTTGATGAACCGTGTGTTCAAACAGTATTTGGATATGTTTGAGATTGTTTTCATTGATGATATTATTATCTATTCTCAGAGTAGGGAGAAGCATGCGGACTATTTGATAGTGGTGTTGCAAACTCTCAAGGATCGACAATTATTTGCTAAGTTTAGAAAATTTGAGTTTTGGATGCAGTCTGTTGCAATTTTGTGTCATATTGTGACTAGAGATGGTCTTCGAGTTGATTCTCAAAAGATTGAGGCAGTAAAGAACTGGCCTAGACCAACTTCCCCGTCTGATATTAGGAGCTTTTTGGGTTTGGCTAGTTACTACGGGAGATTTGTGAAGGGATTTTCTTCCATTGTTGCCCTATTGACTCAGTTGACTCAGAAGTAGGTTAAATTTCAGTGGTCTGATCTATGTGAGAAGAACTTCAGGAATTGAAGACTAGATTGACCAAAGCTCCAGTGTTGGCTCTACCCGAGGGCCTAGATGACTTTTTTATGTATTATGATACTTCTAGATTGGTTTGGGTTGTGTGTTAATGCAGCATGGTAAGATGATTGCTTATGCTTCAAGACAACTTAAGATTTATGAGAAGAATTACCCTACTCATGATCTTCAGTTAGTGGCTGTGGTATTTTCTTTAAAGATTTGGCGACACTACTTGTATGGTGTTCATGTGGATGTATTTACCGATCATAAGATTCTTCAGTATGTGTTCACTCAAAAGGAATTGAATCTTCATCAAAGGATGTAGCTTGAGATTCTTAAGGATTATGATATGAGTGTGCTTTACCATTCGGGTAAGGCTAATGTCATGGCGGATGCACTTAATAGGTTGTACATGGGTAGTGTGTCTTCGGTTGAGGAAGGAAAGAAGGAATTGTCCAAGGATGTTCATTGACTTACTTGATTAGGAGTTTGCCTTATGGATTCGACAAAAAGTGGTGTTATTGTTCAGAATGGTTTCGAATCATCTTTGGTAGCTGAAGTGAAAGAAAAGCAAGAAAGTGATCCTATTTTGCACTAGTTGAAGGGTGTAGTCCATCAGTGAAGAGTAGAGGTCTTCTCCCAAGGGGGAGATGGTGTGCTTTGATATCAGAGTCGATTGTGTGTTTCTGACATAGATGGGTTGAGACAACGGATTTTGACAGAGGCTCATAGCTCCAAGTATTCTATTCACCCCGGTGCCACTAAGATGAACCATGACCTACGGGAAGTCTATTGGTCTAATGGCATGAAAAGGGACATAGCAGATTTTATGGCTAAGTGTGCTAATTATCAACAAGTGAAAGTAGAGCATCAACGACTGGGTGGTATGACTCGGGATATTGATATCCCTACTTTGAAGTGGGAAATTATCAATATGGATTTCATTATTGGTTTGCCTTGTACTCGTAGGCAGCATGATTCTATTTGGGTAATTGTCGATAGGATGACCAATTCATCCCACTTTTTGGTTGTTAAGACCATGAATTCAGAAGAGGACTATGACAAACTCTACATTCGGGAGATAGTCAGATTTCATGGTGTTTCATTGTCTATAATTTCAGATAGGGGTACTCAGTTTACATCCCAGTTTTGGAGGTCATTTCACAAAGGTCTTGGTACTCAAGTTAAGCTTAGAACAATTTTTCACCCTTAGACGGATGGCCAGACATAGCAAACTATTCAGACTTTGGAGGATATGTTGAGAGCTTGTGTTATTGATTTCAAAGGTAATTTGGATGATCACTTATCTCTTATCGAGTTTGCCTGCAACAACAGCTTTCATTCTAGCATCCATATAGCTCCTCATGAAGCACTTTATGGGCAGAGGTGTAGATCTCCTATTGGTTGGTTTGAGGTAGGTGAGGAAGCTTTGATTGGTCCAGATTCAGTTCATGAGACTATGGATAAGGTTCATATTATTAGATAGAGATTGAAGACCGCTCAGAGTCGAGAAAAATCATATTCAGATGTGAGAAGAAGAGGGTTTGAGTTTGAAGTTGATGATTGGGTATTTCTGAAGGTGTCGCCTATGAATGGTGTGATAAGATTTGGTAAGAAAGGGAAACTTAGTCCCTGCTATGTAGCTCATTATCAAATTCTGAGAAGAGTTGGTAGTGTTGCTTATGAGTTGGAGTTGCCAACAGATTTAGAAGCGGTTCATCCGACTTTCCATGTCTCCTTGCTGAAGAAGTGTGTTGGTGACCCAACCTTGATTATTCCTTTGGAGAATGTGAGTCTGAAGGATAACCTTACTTATGAGGAAGTTCCCATGGAGATTTTTGATTGTTAAATTCGGAGGTTGAGAAACAAAGAAGTCACTTCGGCGAAGGTCCTTTGGAGAAATCAGCTAGTTGAGGGATCTACTTAAGAAGCAGAAGCAGCCATGAAAGCCAAGTACCCTCATCTCTTTCCTTTCTACTCAATTTCAGCTTGAGGTAATAGTTTCCTTCTTAGTATGTCCCTCCGCTTTATTCTATCAATTTCCCTTATGATCTTAGCATGCATTCATGTTTTCCGAAGTTTGTTCAAATCATGTTTTAAGTTAAATAGCTCAGTTTTCATGATCATCCTTGAGTTTTATGTTTTGATGGTTGGTTGGGCTATTTTTTCTCCAATTTTCCTTGATTAGTCTTCATTAGAGGATGAATGATCCCAAGGGGGAGATATTGTAACACCCAATATTCGAATCAACTTTCTAACTTAGAATCTCTAAATTTTCTTAGCTTTCCAGGAATTACGAGTCCAAACCATGGGCCGTGGTTTGAACCACAAGCCGTGGAATGAACCCATGGTTTAAGTCTACTGGATCGGCCTATGGTCTGAGAACCACGAGTGGATTCTATAGACCATACTGTTCACTAATGGAATCAAACCTAAGGGTTGCTTGTTTCCCCAGGAACCACGAGTGGCTTCTACGGACTGTAGTTTAATCTATGAACCATCCTGTCAACTCGTGGAACCTATATACAGCTGATTAATTAGGCCAGGAACCACGAGTGGAAATCACGAGTCGTGGTTTGGTCTACAGCTCATGGATTTAACCCGTGATCTCTGAAACCGAGTTTTTAATAGCTTTTTCTATATTAAATCTCAGGGGTATTTCTATAATTACCCGCCCTTTAAACTCTTAAGTGAGGTCATTTTGGCCACTTTTAGTAGGGTTTCTACTCCTATTAGCCTAAATCTTTCATTACTCCTCATTCATCTACCAAAAGGGGAAAAGAACTTCATCAACTCCAAGTCTCAAGCTCCAAGTTTAAGTCACCATTTCTTTTCATCTTAGATCAAGCAAGCTTCAATAAGGTATGTGGGTATTCAATAAGGGATTCCTTTCACCCTTATGCCCAAAACCCCAAGCTTTTACTTTGAAATTCCAATTTATGAATTTAGGGTTCTTACCCAAATTGGGGAAAACTTATGGGTTCAGTTTTTAAGCATCAATTCATGGTTTCTCATTACTTATCTACTATTTAATTGAGGTTTCTTAATTGATTTCAAAAGTCCATGCATTAAAGATGATTTCTAGCAAGATTCCATCAATTTGCATGTTTTTAAGTTAAAATTGGCATGTTTAAATAACATAACCTCAAGTATTATGAAAGTGCATGCCTAATTCATCAAACTACGAATTTAAAAAGAAAAATATGTTTTGAATTATGGCTATGCTAAGTTTTAAGACTTATGATATGTGAATTGCATGACATTAGATATGTCCTTATGCTTTTCAAATAGATTTTCCATTTAGATATGTCACAAGTATAAATTGAGCTATATGTATATTTTGGGAGAAGTATTTAGCACTGAGCGACGTGGGTTCTAGATAACCCAAGTCCAAAACTATGTTTCCACCGTAGGTTGCCCTCTGTGGCTTATGACAGGATCCTGGTATATAAGGTTCTAACCTTGGCCGGTTAGGACAACCTTTTTCGGTGTGGGTGTATGACACTAGACTCCATGTAGCTCATCATGGCTTATGTCAGTTAAGATAAACTCCCGTATGAATGCTTTAAATCTTATGTTCTTCTATTTCTCAGTTTATTTTCAAATTATGATGTTTACTTATGATGTCTCCTATGATGCATGGAACCAGTTTTAATTATGTTTTAAGTATGTTTTTACTATATTCATGCACATCTCATATATTTGGTACATCCTATAGTACTGATGCATACTTTGCGATGTATCCTATTATGATGTAGATTCAGGCTCTCTTCATCAGGCTCGTGGCTAGATGATGTCGGATATCCAGATCTTGTTGGTGAGTCATCATCCTTCGAGGACTAGTATCAGTCTAGTTATTTTGTTTGTCTTTCTTTCAGATTTTCGAGTTAGTTGGGGTCTTGTCCCATTAACTCTTTATGACAGTTTAGTGGCTTCAGACATATCTAGACTTGTATTTTGTGTTTTGAAATTGGTATTTCTTAGACCTTATTCCTATTTAGTTATGGTTGCCTATCTTCATTAAGTATGTTTCCGCTATGTTTCTTTGTATTTATCTGAGTATGCTATGACCAAGGGTTAACTTGGGGCACTTGTGGTCCCAGGTCTCGTGTTACGCCTAGGGGACAGTCTCGGGGCTTGACAATTCTATAGAAGCATTCTTTTATAATAGCTTGAAAATTGCCTCACAGATAATACTAGATTGGGCTATAAAACGACTAATATAATTGAGACGACCCAAAAATCTCATTACATCTTTCTTGCTTTTTGATGGAAAAAGATCTCGAGTGACTTTATTTTAGGTTGGATGCAATTCTATACCCCGATGACTGACAATTAAACCCAACAATTTTCTAACAAGGACCCCAAAGGCACACATCACAGGATTCAACTTCAAATTATATATTCGTAATTTGTCAAAGAATTTCTTGATATCAGTGATGTGACGCTAAAAGTAGTGATTTTATGTTATAGATTGCCTCACATTTCACTTGTTTTAAGACGCATTTGAGCTTACTGTATATGAACTACGCTTATGTAGCTTGTTTTGATGTGTAGGATGAATAATAAAGGAATTTGCACAGATTTGGAGCATAATAGAGTGATATTGAAGCTCAAAATCTGAGTAGGAGCTGAGGATGATGATCCAGAGCATGTTCAAGGATAGTAGATTAAGACGGAGGCTTAATGGAGGTAAAATGATGAAAAAGGTGAAAAATATACTACGAAAGGGCCTTGGGTGTCTCCTCAGTTTCCCCTGTAGTACAATGGACCAGAGGCCAAAATTGGACTGCCCGAATGCACTACGGCACCGCATAGGGAAGGGCCATAGTGAAATTTTGGGCAGTTTTTGCCCAATTCATTTTTAAGAAGAAAAGGTGACCCAAAACCCTGTAAATACTACTTTTCTTTAGATTTTAAGAGATAATCAATTAAGAAGTCATAGAGAAACAGGAGGAAGAGAGGGAGAACGAAATAAGAGACAAACTCTTGACCTAGTGTCACGCCCCGAGGCTACCCCCTAGACGCAACACGAGACTCAAGACCACAAGTGTCCCAAGTTAACCCTTGGTCATAGCGTACTCAGATATATTTAAGAAAATAAGGCAAAAGCATACATAATGAAGATAGAAATCCACAAACTGAAATGGGATAAAGTCATGAAATACCAATCCAGAATACAAACTAGCTATGTCTGAAGCCTCTAAATCTGAAATAAGAGTTGATGGGACAAAACCACAACTAGCTCAGAAATCCAACAGGAAGAGACATAAAAACAATAATCATAACTACGGCCCTCGTATGATAAGGACTCACCAAGATAGTCTGGATCGCTGGCAATGACTAGCCACACGCTTGAGGAGTAGAGCTTGAATCTGCATCATAATAGGATGGAGCGCAAAATATGTGTCAGTACTATCGGATGTACTGAATATGTGAGATATGCATGACTGTGATAAAACATACTTAGAACATAGTTAAAACTGAATTCATTCATAATGAGAGAAATCATAAGTCAAGATCATAGTTAAAGCTGAAAACATGAAATAAAAGAGCATAAGTCTTAAAACTTTCATACAGGAGTTTCTAATAACCGATATAAATGATGGTGAGATACATGGAGTCCAGTGTCATGCACCCACACAGAAAAATATTGTCCTAACTGGCCTAGGTTAGAACCATGTGAATAGGATCCTACCATGAGCCACAGAGGGCAACCTATGGTGGCACGTAGTTTTGGACTTGGGTTATCTGAACCCTCATCGCTCGGTGCTAAATACTACTCCCAAAATAATACATATAGCTCATATCATACTTGTGGCATATCTGATGCCAAAACTAATCATAACTAATGACATATCTGATGTCAAATCTGTTTGAAAAGCATAGGGACATATCTGATGCCATGCACTTTCAGTTCATAAACCTTAAAACTTAGCATAGCCATAATTCAAAATATACTTTTCTTTCTAAATTCATAACTTGAAGAATTAGGAATGCAATTTCATAAATACATTAGGTCATGTTATCTAAACATGTCAATTTCTACTTGAAAACATGCAATTCAATGGAATCATGCTAGAAATCAACTTTAATACATGGGCTTTTGAAATTGCTTAAGGAACTTTAAATAAATCATAAATTAGTAATGAGAAACCATGAATTGATGCTCAAAAATCAATTTCATAAGTTTTCCCCGATTTGGATTAAAGCCCTAATTTCATAAGTTCATAAATCAAAATAAAAATTTGAGGTTTTGGACACAAGGGTGAAAGGAACCCATTGTTGAATATCCGCATACCTTAATTGAAGCTAACCCAACTAAAATTGAAAAGAATAGGAGGCTTGAACTTGGAACTTGAGACTTGGAGCTTGAAGGAGTTCTTTTCCCAATTTGGTAGATGAATGAGGGATAATGAGAGCCTTAGGCTAAATGGGATATAAACCCTAGTAAAAGTGGTCAAAATGATCTCACTTAGGAGTTAAAAGGGTGGATAATTATAAAAATACCTCTAAGATTTAATTAGGAAAAAGTTGATAAAAGGCTCGGCTTCAGAGACCATGAGTCAGTCTACGGGACGTCATCCTAAATGACGACCCGTCAACTAATCAGTGGTTCCAAAAGCCACTTCTGGGGGGTCTACTGGAAATTCATTCCACGAGTCACACTATGGTCCATGATTAAAAACAACGGACCGTCCTGTCGATTCATGGTTTGACATAGGGAAATAGGGTTCCTCTGATCCTCAGGAACTATGGATGGAAGGACGACCGTTGGTTCAAGATGACGGGTCATCAATAAACTCATCATATACAGGACCCTTCATGGGGGGTCCTTTGGTCTTCAGGATCACGTGTAACAGGACGGATCGTGGTTTAGGACCACGGTCTGTAAGTGACTCATAAACTGGGAGGGAACAAAGGCAAGGAGCAGACCATGGATCAGACGATGGGTCGTGGTCCAGGACCATAGTTCGTTATCTATCCCGTAACCCCTGGGGACTTCATAATTTTTCAGAAATTTCAAGTTTTAAAGCTGAATCAAATTTTGGGGTGTTACAATATCTCCTCCTTGGGATCATTCGTCCGTTAATGAATACTAAGCAATTAAAACTGGAGAGAAAATAGCCCAACCAAACAACAAAACATAAAACTGAAGAATAAACATGAAAATTTAGCTTTTCAACTTAAAACATGATCGAACTAACTTCGAAAAACATGAATGCATGCTAGGATCATGAGAGAAAATGATGGAATAGAATCAGAGGGACATACTAAGGAGGAAACTATTACCTCAAGCTGAAACTGAGTCAGAAGGAAAGAGATGAGGTTACTTGGCTTTCATGGCTGCTTTTGCTTCCTAAGTAGCTCCCTCAACTAGCTGATTTCTCCAAAGGACCTTCACCGAAGTGACTTTTTTGTTTCTCAACCTCCGAATCTGATAATCAAGAATCTCCTCGGGATCTTCTAAGGCTATCCTTCTCATTCACATCTTCCAAAGGAACAATCAAGGTCGGGTCACCAACACACTTCTTTAACAAAGAAACATGGAAAATTGGATGAACCGCTTCTAAATCCGATGGCAAATCCAACTCATAAGCAACACTACCAACTTTACTTAGAATCCAAGCGGGGACTAAGATTTCCTTTCTTGCCAATCCTCATCAAACCCTTTATGGGTGACACTTTCAGAAATACCCAATCATCAACCTAAAACTCCAAATCTCTTCTCCTCACATCTGCATATGATTTCTGTCGACTCTGAGCGGTCTTCAATCTTTCCCTAAAAATCTGAACCTTCTCCATACTCTCATGAATCGAATTTGGACCAATAAAAGTCGCCTCACCTACATCAAATCAACCAATAGGAGATCTACACTTCCACCTATAAAGTGTCTCATAAGGAGCCATCTGGATGCTAGAATGAAAGTTGTTGTTGTAGAAAAACTCAATAAGAGGTAAGTGATCATCCCAATTACCTTTGAAATCAATCACACAAGCTCTCAACATATCCTCCAAAGTCTGAATAGTACGCTCTGCCTGGCCATCCGTTTGAGGGTGAAAAGTTGTGCTAAGCTTCACCTGAGCACCAAGACCTTTCTAAAATGATCTCCAAAACTGGGATGTAAACTGAGTACCCCTATCTGAAATGATAAACAATGGAACACCATGCAATCTGACTATCTCCCGAATGTAGAGTCTGGCATAATCATCTGCTAAATTCGTAGTCTTAACAACCAATAAATGGGATGACTTAGTCATCTGGTCGATAATCACCCAAATAGAATCATGTTGCCTTCGAGTACGAGGAAAACTAGTAATGAAATCCATATTAATTTCTTCCCATCTCCAAGTAGGAAGATCAATATCCTGAGTCATGCCACCCGGTCGCTGATGCTCTACTTTCACTTGTTGATAGTTGGGACACTTAGCCACGAAACCTGCTATGTCCCTATTCATGACATTGCACCAATAGACTTCCCATAGGTCACGGTACATCTTGGTGGAACTGGGGTGAATAGAATACCTGGAGATATGAGCCTCTGCAAAATCTATTGTCTCAACCCATCTATGTCAGGGACACACAATCGACCCTGATATCGAAGCACACCATCTCCCCTTGGGAGAAAACCTCTACCCTTTGCTGAAGGACTGCACCCTTCAACTGGTGCAAAATAGGATCACTGTCTTGCTTTTCTTTCACTTCAGCTACCAAAGATGATTCGGAACCATTCTGAACAATAACACCACCTTCTGTTGAATCCATAAGGCGAACTCCTAGTTGAGTAAGTCGATGAACATCCTTGGCCAATTTCTTCTTTCCGTCTTCAACCAAAGACACACTACCCATGGACAATCTACTAAGTGCATCCACCACGATATTAGCCTTACTCGGATGGTAAAGCACACTCATATCATAATCTTTGAGAAGCTCAAGCTATCTCCTTTGATGAAGATTTAATTATTTTTGAATGAACACATACTGAAGACTCTTATGATCGGTGAATACATCCACGTGAACACCATACAAGTAATGTCTCCAAATCTTCAAAGCAAAAATCACAGTTGCTAACTCAAGATCATGAGTAGGGTAGTTCTTCTCATGAATCTTAAGCTATCTCGAAGCATAAGCAATCACTTTACCATGTTGCATCAACACACAACCCAAACCAATCCTAAAAGCATCACAATACACAACAAAGTCATCTAGGCCCTCGGGTAGAGCCAACACTGGAGTTTTGGTCAATCTAGTCTTCAATTCCTGAAAGTTCTTCTCACATAGATCATACCACTGAAATTTAACCTTCTTCTGAGTCAACTGAGTCAATGGGGTAGCAATGGAAGAAAACCCCTTCACAAATCTCCTGCAGTAACCAGCCAAACCCAAAAAGCTCCTAATATCAGATGGGGAAGTGGGTCTAGGCCAGTTCTTTACTGCCTCAATCTTTTGAGAATTAACTCAAATAGCATCTCTAGTCACAATATGACCCAGAAAGGCAACAGACTGCATCCAAAACTCACACTTTCTAAACTTAGCAAATAACTATCGATCCTTGAGAGTTTGCAACACCACTCTCAAATGGTCCGCATGTCCTCCTCACTCCGAGAATAGATAAGAATATCCTCAATGAAAGAATCACAAACATATATAAATACTACTTGAACACAGGTTCATCAAATCCATAAAGGTTGTAGGAGCATTCGTTAAGCCAAAAGACATAAACACAAATTCATAATGACCATAATGAGTTCTGAAGGATGTCTTTAGAATGTCACACTCTCTCACACAAAGCTGATGACAACTGAATCTAAGGTCGATCTTGGAGAAGAAACTAGCACCCTAAAACTGATCAAACAAGTCATCAATCCTAGGAATGGGATACTTATTCTTGATTGTGACCTTGTTTAGCTGATGGTAGTCGATACACATCCTGAGGGAACCATATTTCTTTCACACAAATAAGACTGGAGCACCCCATAGAGAAATCTTGGGTCAAATAAAACCCTTATCATGGAGGTCTTTCAACTGATCCTTCAATTCCTTGAGCTCTATGAGAGCCATTCTATAGGGAGGAATAGAGATAGGATTCATATCTGGAAGAAGATCTATACCAAAGTCAATCTCCCACTCCAGAGGGACTCCGGGAAAATCTTCGGGAAACACTTACTGAAACTCATTCACAACAGGAACAGACTGAAGAGATGGGGCTTTGGACTCCGTGTCCACAACTCGAACTATATGATTAACATAGCCCTTAGAAATCATATTTCTAGCCTTAAGATAAGATATGAAATGAACCTTCGAGGATGGAGGACTACTTTGCCACTCTAAGACGAGTTCATTTGGAAACTTGAAACTAATAACTCGAGTACAACAATCAACCGAGGCATAACATGCATACAACCAATCCATACTAAGAATACTGTCAAAATCAGTCATTTCCAACTCTACTAGATCCATTGAAGTGACTCTATAAAGGACTGAGATAGAGAAATTTCGGTAGATTCTCTTGGCTAGGACTGACTCACCAACCGGAGTAGAAACACAAAAGAGTTCTAAAAGCTGATAATGACAAATCTCAAACTTACAAGTAAATTAAGGGGTCACAAAAGATAAGGAAGCACCGGGGTCCAATAAAGCATACACATCTATAGAGAAGACTTACAACATACCATTAACAACATCCGATGAACTCTCCTGTTCCTGGCGAGTGGACATGGCATAAAGGCAGTTCTGGCACTGACCACCAAAACTAGAAGCAACACCCTGCTGGGCTAGTCGACCCCGTGATACTGCTGGGATAGACTGAGTCCTACTATCTCCCTATCAGTTCTTAGCAGAAGGGCAATCTTTGATCATATGTCTAACCTGCCCATACCCATAGCAACCACATGTGCCCAACCAACACTCCTCGAATGATTCCTTCCACACTTGTTGCAAACAGGGTGAGAAGGCCCTCTTGCAACACTACCCTGAGGCTGTGAACCTGAACCTCTACCAAACTGATTATGATGAGTCTTGGGGACCTGGGTAGGAGCACTGACTGAAGAATGCATGGGCCTCCGGACCTATGATGACTGAACCCCGAACTCTCAGGTCTGACTCTCTTTCTCTCCCTAGACATCTCCCTCAACTTGTCTTCCTCAATTTGATGAGCATGAGTCATGAGTCGGGAAATGTTCATATCACTCAACAGCATAGCGGACCTACACTCTTTCTTCACCAAATCTGATACTTCATAGATGTACTTACTCATCTGATCATGTAGGTCTGCTACCATAGACAAAACATACCTAGGCAACCGAGTGAACCTCAAACTATACTCCTGGATTGATATTGAGCCCTGCCTCAAGTTTACAAACTCCTCGGCTTTATCTTGCCCCAACTCTCGGGGAAAGAACTGGTCGAGGAAAGCCCTCTGAAAATACTCCAATGTCATAGGGACCATGTTCCTAGCCCTAGAATCTTTCCATTGAGTGAACCAAATATGATCCATGTCCTTGAGTTGATAGGAAGCTAGCTCGACACCATCGACACCAACAACTTGCATCACACCAAAGATCTTATTTACCTCTCTAAGAAATTTTGTGGATCCTCACCAACTTTTGAACCCCAGAACTCAGGTAGGTTCATGCGAATGAAGTCTTGGACTCAGGCCGCAACTCCACCTTGAGAGTAGACGGGAATAGGATCCTGCTAATTGGCCTGAGCAGCCATAGTCTGAGCTAGCATATAAATAGCACTCCTGAACTCCGCATTTGTGACCTCGGGGTCTAGAATCGAAGGATTAGCATTTTGGGCATTAGCTCGGCGAGGCATAGCATGATGAGAAGGCATAATCTGAAATGTAACAAGAATGGATTAGAGGAGTAACAGAGTTAAACTCTATCGCACGATACTGATCATAGAAGAAGTGAACTTTCCTAAGTCATCTCAGAGCTTCTATCTATTAAGTATGGCGCGCTTCACACACATGAAAGAGACTCTACTTGATGCGCCTTCAAACACCCTAGGACTCTTGAACCTGAGGCTCTTATACCAAGTTTGTCATACCTCGAGGCTAACCCCTAGACGCAATATAGGACCTGAGACCATAAGTGTCCTAAGTTAACCCTTTGTCATAGCGTACTCATATATATTTAAGAAAACAAAGCGGAAGCATACATAATAAAGATAGAAATCCACAAACTGAAATAGGATAAAGTCTATGAAAGACCAATCTATAATATAAACTAGCTATGTTTGAAGCCTCGAAATCTGAAATAAGAGTTGATGGGACAAAACCCCAACTAACTCAGAAATCCAACAAAAGGGAGACATAAAAACATAATCATAACTTCATTCCTCATATGATGAGGACTCACCCAGATAGTCCAGATAGTTGGCAATGACTAGCCATATGCCTGAGGAGTAAAGCCTGAATCTGCATCATAATAGGATGCAGCAAAAAATATGTGTCAGTACATGTACTGAATATGTGAGATATGCATGAATGTGATAAAAACATACTTAAAACATAGTTACAACTGAGTTCATTCATAATGAGAGAAGTCATAAGTCAATATCATAGTTAAAATTGAAAACATGAAATAGAAGAGCATAAGTCTTAAAACTTTCACATGGGAGTTTCTAATAACCGACATAAACCATAGTGAGCTACATTTTCATGCCTCGAGGCTACCCCCTTGACGTAACATGGGACCTAGGACCACAAGTGCCCCAAGCTAACTCTTGGTCATAGCATAACTCAGATAAATCAAATAGATAAGAGGAAGCATAATAGGAAGATTCGAAATCAAATGCATAAATAATCAAGTCAAATAGGAATACAAATCCAAAAGGGGACTCGAATATTGACTATGTCTGAAAAGCCTCTAACGGTCATAAAGAGTTGCTAGGACAAGACCCCAACTAACTCAGAATCTGAAACAAAAGCATAAAGATAGACGCTCTAACTCTAGTCCTCGAATGATGAGGACTCACCAATACTCAGTTGAATGTCTAGTGTATTCTAGCCACGAGTCTGAGGGAAGATGCCTAAATCTGCATCATACAAGGATGCAGTGCAAAATTCATCAGTAGTATAGGATGTACTGAATCTATGAGATAAATAGGAATCTGAGATAAGCATGCTAAATAAACTTGTAAAGCTGAAATCATGCTATTAAGTGTAAAACTGAAATGCAAGAGACTAAATGTGATGCCAAAGCAAGATATACAAAATATCATAGTAATCATAATAGTCCTGAAGTCTGAAGGCAAAGAGTCAATGCATTTCAAAACCTGATACTATTTCTGTGGGAGGTTCTCTAACCGATATAGACCATGTGAGCTACATGGAATCCGATGTATACTCCCCATTGAAAGGACCCAATATACCTTGCCAGGGTATAAAGGTATAACTGTGGCATGATCACTAAATCTGATGCCCAACTGAGGGGACTTAGAACCTATGGAGGCACATAGTTCTGGGACTAAGGGTACTCTCACCCTGTCAAACTCGGTGCTAAATACTACTCCCAAAATAATATGTATAGCTCATATAATACTGATGCATATCTGGATGCAGAACTGATTATAACTAATGACATATCTAATGTCAAATCTGTTCATAAAGTGTAGAGACATATCTGATGTCATGCAAATTTATATCATCAGTCTTAAAGCTGTGCATGTTCATAATTCAAGATACTCCTTCTTTTCTAAAATCATAAGCTGAAGAATTATGCATGCACTTTCATAATCAAGAGACCATGTTATCTAAACATACCAAATTTATACTTGAAATCATGCAATTTAAAGGAATCATGCTAGAATTCATGCTTAACATATGGTCTTTTGAAAATATTTACTAAACTTCAATTGAAGCATGGGTAATAAATGTGAAATCATGAATTGAAGATTTAAAACAAAAACCATAATTTTTCCCCAATTTGGGTAAGAACTCTCATTTCACAATTTACTAAATCAAAGTAAAGGTTTGGGGATTTAGGCTTAAGGGTGAAAGGAAACTCTTAATGAACACCCACATACCTTGATTGAAGCTAACCCAACTGAAATTGAAAAGAAAAAGAGGCTTGAACTTGGAGCTTGAGGATTGGAGCTTGAGAGAGTTACTTTTCTCTTTTTTGGTAGATGAATAAGGAAATGAGAAGGTACTTAGGCTAATAGGTTTGGAAATCATGCAAAGAATGGCCAAAATGACCTCACTTAGGAGTTAAAAGGGAGGGTAATTATAAAAATACCCCTGGGATTTAATTAAGAAGAGCTATAAAATTTTCTGGCTTCAGGTTCCACGGATAGTTTCCACGGGTCGTAGACTGAACCACAACTTGTGGCTCCCACTCATGGTTCCAGCCCCAAAAGACAGGCTGTAGAACAAGTTTTACGAGTCAATAGGATGACTTGTAGAATTAACTATGGTCCGTAGACCTGAGTCGTAGCTTCTGGGAATTTGCTGACCTCTGATTAAGTTCCACGAGTGGACAGTACAGTCTGTGGTTCAGACTATGGTCCGTAGAAGTCACTCATGGTTCTTTAAGGAAACAGTCAACCCTCAGATCAGGTTCCATGAGTCCATAATATGGTCCATAGAGTGAACTACAGTCCATAGAATAAACTTGTGGTTCTCAAACAAGAGGTTGAACTGCAAAAGGAAAACCACGACTCTATTCCACGACTCGTGGTTCAAACCACGGTCCGTGGTTTGAATTCGTGATTCCTGAAAACTTAATATTTTTCAGAGTTTTAAACTTAGAAAGTTGGTTCAATTTCTGGGGTGTTACATACATGAAGTCTAGTGTCATTCACCCACACTGAAAAAGGTTGTCCTAATCGGCCAAGGTTAGAACTATGTGAATAGGATCCTATCATGAGCCACAGAGGGCAACCTATAGTGGAACATATTTTTGGACTTAGGTTATCTAAACCCTCATCGCTCGGTGCTAAATACTACTCCCAAAATAATACATATAGCTCATATAATATTTGTTGCATATCTGATGCCAAAACTGATCATAACTAATGACATGTCTGATGTCAAATATGTTTGGAAAGCATAGATACATATCTAATGTCATGCACTTTCAGTTCATAAACCTTAAAACTTAGCATAGCCATAATTCAAAATATACTTTTCTTTCTAAATTCATAACTTGAAGAATTAGGCATGCAATTTCATAAATACATAAGGTCATGTTATCTAAACATGTCAATTTCTACTTGAAAACATGCAATTCAATGGAATCATGCTAGAAATCAACTTTAATGCATGGCATTTTGAAATTGCTTAAGGAACTTCAAATAAATTATAGATTAGTAATGAGAATTCATGAATTGATGCTCAAAAACCGATTTCATAAGTTTTCCCCGATTTGGATCAAAGCCCTAATTTCACAAGTTCATAAATCAAAATAAGAATTTGAGGTTTTGGTCACAAGGGTGAAAGGAACCCATTGTTGAATACCCACATACCTTAATTGAATCTAACCCAACTGAAATTGAAAAGAAAAGGAGGCTTGAACTTAGAGCTTGAAGGAGTTCTTTTCCCAATTTGATAGATGAATGAGGGATAATGAGAGCCGTAGGCTAAATGGGGTAGAAACCCTACTAAAAATGGTCAAAATGACCTCACTTAGGAGTTAAAATGGTGGGTAATTATATAAAATACCCCTAGGATTTAATTAGGAAAAAACTTATAAAAGGCTCGGCTTCAGAGACCACGAGTCAGTCTATGGGCCATCGTCCTAAATGATGACCCATCAACTGATCAGTGGTTCCAAAAGTCACTTCTGGGAGGGTCTACCAGAAATTCATTCCATGAGTCACACTACGGTCCATGATTCAGAACGATGGACCATCCTGTTGACTCATGGTTTGACTTTGGGAAATGGGGATCCTATGAACCTCAGGAACCTGGTTCAAGATGATGGGTCATTATCCAACTCATCATATCCAGGACTCTTCATGGAGGATACTCTGGTCTTCAGGATCATGTGTCATAGGACGGATCGTGGTTCAGGACCACGGTCTATAGAGTGACTCATAAACTGGGAGGGAACAAAGGGAAAGATCAGACCACAGATCAGACGATAGGTCGTGGTCCAGAACCACGGTCCGTGATCTGGCCCATAACCCCCGGGTACTTTACAATTTTTCAAAAATTTCAGGTTTATAAGTTGAATCGAATTCTAGGGTGTTACACCTAGGGAGAGCCTGGAGCCACCGTGGAGGCAGGAGAACATCAGTTTTATCCTTTCTTCTCCATTATATATATTTTTAAACTTTTGATTTGATGATTTGTAGTAATTCTTCTATGTCTATGTGGAGGTAGACTTTTCATCTAGGTATATGGTAGTTTTATGATCATTTTTGTATGAATTTGATTTGATTTATTAAGATATTTATCATCTTGCTACAACTTATTTAGTTGCTTACTTTCTCTTGCTCTTAGCTATTTGTTTGGTTGATAAATATTTGAATACTATCTATGGTACATGTATTGAACTAGGGACCAGGAATTTACCTACGTAGTAAGAGAAGGTAGAGCTTGGTCTTAGAAATCTTAAAGAGGGGGAACGATTCACTAATGTGGATAGGAATATACCCGTTAGCCTTGCTTAGTTGATAGAGAAGATTAATAACATGCACTTCATTATCAACCAATGGACATAGGAATGTAGTCATTAGGAATAGTCATGTAGGCATAAAAGATAGTTTGGAAAGACGCCCAACATCATGAATATCAACCCGCAACTAGTAACCTGATAAATAATCATAATCAATTTAAATGATTACTCAACATGATTGATAGAAAATCTTTATCCCTAGATTGATTTAATCTTATTTATTTAATAAGAATCGGCTCTTTGTTTGGTCAATTATTCATTAGTTAGCTTATCTCTATCCTTAATTTAGTTAATCCATAAATCTATCATTAGGTTTTACCGCATGAATAGATAATTGACATTAGTTTAATTTAGTAAATAGTTAATCAACAAGTATCTATGGGTATGATATCTGAACTTACAATTCTATATTACTTTTATGATCATGTACACTTACGTGTGTATTGGATACAATAATCAGATAAGTGAATTAAACCCTTTTTAGACTTAATGATGACATTATCCGCATAAACTTCAATTTTCTTATAGATCATTTCATGAAAAATAGTAGTCATGGTTGTCATATGTGTAGCCCCAACATTTTTCAACCCAAATGGCATAACCTTGTAGAAGTAGACCCCTCAAAGAGTAATGAAAGTGTTTTTCTTGTCATCGTCCTCATACATCCCAATCTGATGATAGCTAGCCACCCAATCCACAAATGATTGTGTTTCATGCTTGGCACAATTATTGATCAGGATGTGTATGTTAGGGAGCAAAAAATCATCCTTAGGGCTGGGTCTGTTAAGATCCTTGTAGTCCACACAGACTCTGACGTTTTCTTCCTTCTTAGGAATATGCACAATATTAGCCAACTAAGTTGGACACTTAATTACTCCAAGGATGTTGTCCTCAATTTGCTTTGATACCTCCTTTTTTATTTTCAAACTTAGATCATGCTTGTACTTTCTAAGTTTCTACTTAACATGGGGACAAGATGGACCAGTGGGCAACTTGTGGGCCACTATTAAAGTTCTCAATCCTGGCATATCAATATAGGACCAAGCAAATACATCTATTTCATCTACAGGCAAGTGAACACTGATGCAAGTTTCTTTAATCACCTTTGAATCCCCAAAAATTACTACTTATGTATGATCTAGATTTGCCTTAGGTTTATCCTCAGACTCCTCACCTATTCTGACAAGTTCTTCAGGTACCTCATCTTTCTCTATCTCTTCAAACTTATTTATGTTATGTTGCGTAGTTTCATTACATGTCATAGTCTCAGATTCAATGTTTAAAAGTAATTTTGTTGAAAGAAAAAATACAAGTGCAGAATATCAATAAATCAAAAAGAAAGCATTTTATTGATCAAGCATTGTTGAATGTCTCCAAACAAAATGTTAAAAATAATAGTGTGAAAATGACTTGAAATCGAGCATATATATAAAAAGCAATGAAAAAAAATATTCTTCTAAAATCTACCCAAGTGCCCAGTGAGCCCTAGAAGGAGTGGCAGTCCAGTTGTGGAGAGTGGCTTTTAGTTTGTTGCTCTTCATAGGGGCTCTTACATTTTCCTCGCTAATTATGACATCACAGCTTTCCTCATCAACCTTTGTCAGAAATAGAACTCTTAAACTTTTCATCATATCGTCTTTACTATTATCAAGAAACCCCGTAGAACAAAAGGTCTAATGTAGTGGAGGTATTGGTTTTGGCGGGGGGTAATAAAAACCATCCTCAAGTGACTCCTAATCTTGGTACTCCTGAGCGGTGTAGAGGTAGGTCAAGACAAAAGTAGTCTTTAGTGGTTGCAGTTGTATAGGTTCTATTACACCTTGCAATCTTGATCCTAGAGCTCCATTAGATTCAAACCCCAAATAGAGCAACATACTCATGACTTTGTCGCTCCACCATTTAGCATTCTCCGCAAACTCTATTGCTTCTCCATCTGAATCCTCTTTTCTTTTAATTGTGGACATGCAAGGATGGCCTCTGTTATGAACAAATTCTTCAATCCTTCTAGCTAGCACAATATCTTCTTCACTTTTACCATTTGCAAGGAACCCCAGCCAAACAAAAGATTTAGTCTAATGGTGGTATGGGCTTAGGTAATGAAAAATCAACCACATCCTTGGACTTTTGATGTAGTCTAGCCTAATAGTATTAATATACATGTGCATTTGTATGGGTATAGATATCCCTTGTAGTCCTGCACTGGGGCCTCTACTAAGTTTATAACCCAACCAGAGTAACATACTCATGATTTTGTCGCACCACCATGGATGGACTATCTCCTCATTAATGCTTTCTTTACCTTTGACTACGTATATGGCATGACCCTTATCATCGTGAACTACTACCTCCTGATAGTCTCATTCAAACTTGAGGCATTGGTGTGGAGTAGAGGGTACTGTACCTGCCATATGAATCCATGGTTGATCGAGCAATAAATTATAGAAGGCTAGAATATTCCTCACTTGAAACACGATAGGGAAAGTGACAACACCAATCATCATATCCAAAGTAGTTTCACCAATGGTATATTTTTGGGACCATCAAAAGCCTTTACATTCATTCTCCGCATCTGGATTTTTGCTGAGTCAACTTCCAACCTCATCAATATGCGGAGAGGGCATATATTCAAACCAGAAAACTTGATCAATCAATACATTGGCTATAACTCTATCTTCATATTGCATAGTGATGTATAGTGATTTGTTATATGATCTCCTCTCGAGTGTCAATTCATCCTTGTGAAAGAATATCTTATAGGATTCAAGCACCTGCCTAACCATGTGTACCATCTCTCCACCAGCGATGTTAGCCGGTATGTAAGCTTTACCCAACACCCTCATTAAGGCCTTTTTGTGGTTCTTAGAGTCCTATAATAGACATAAGATAGATATATGAGATAGAGTTTTACTCAAATGGTCTACTATTGAATATTCCTTGAATTGCACCTTTTTCTAGATGTCATTATCTTCAACTTCCATAATTGATTATTTGCCTTTGCTAGATCCAAATTGATCCACACTATCAGATGCATATATCCTACCTGACCGAGTTATACCCTAAGCAACATCAACATTGACCGCTTTTATCTATCCTAGGGTATTCTTTTTATAATTTTATGGGACTGCATGGGAGTTGTAGGTAGATGGCCAGGCTCTGATGATTGTGACTGGAGGCTTAGGTGCAGCAACTTTTACTTCAAATGGAACACATATTTGTACACCGAGAGTGCTCTCTTTCTACTCAATAAACCCAATGGAACCATCCCAGTCCTACTCTTCCATAATCTCCAGCATATTCACCTGATTATTTGGCATTAGGTTCTTGGTGACATTTGGTGTAGGGTCCTACAAATGGATCACCTTGGTATCAATCAACTTTTGGATCTTTTCCTTCAGCAAATGACACATTTTAGTAATGTGTTCATTCATTCCAGAATGGTACACATAAACCTTATTAACATCTTACCATTTAGCTTGAGTGTCCATGGTTAAGGCGGGAATAGGTGTGATGTAGCCAACCTTCTTGAGTCTTTCATATAATTGGGCTATAGTTTCATCTAAAGGTGTATAGTTTTTGAATGGATTCTTTTCAAAGTTTGCTCGGGGTCTATAGTTTGGTTAGGAAGAAGGTGAGAGAGATTGAAAGTACATTGGTTTGGCATCATAGACAGGATAAGTAGGACTTTGGTATTGGGGTGGAATGGGTGCTTGGTATAAGGGAATTTGGTATGGTGGTGGAGGTGGTGCTTGGTAGGGAGGAATTTGGTATTTTGGATGAGCTTGTTAATATTATGGTGGAGGGCGTGTGGAGATTTGGTAGTTGAGAGGGTTTCAGAGTCATATGCCATCATTACGGCACCTACTGCCTTCTTCTTTTGACTTTTTGAATTTCAAATCTTTGTTAGTAGCCTGCAAGTCTTCCAGATTAACGATGGTGTCATTCTTAATTCCTTCTTAAATCCTCTAATATAACTTGATAATGTCGCATAACTTGTTTCTGCGATGAGCATCATTTTCTCATAATACTATGGCTCTGGGCACGAATAAAATAATCTTTCATCTGAGCTTCCTCCATCGGAGGTTGCAACCTATGACCTCCATCTCATTGCATTATCCCTGAATATTTTGTTAAGCTTCTTGTTTAGGTTTTAGATGTAAAACCAGTCTACTGCATTATCAATATTAAATCCAAACCTCTCCATAAAATCAGAGGTCGTATCAGTTCACTTTGACCACTTTCTTGGATCGTATTCAATATACCATGACAAGGCATATCCGGTGTGACTTCTAATAAATAGCTTCATCTTTATCTTATAATCTCTTCCAACCCTAACTAGCTTATCACAATACATCAATAGGTGTGCTTTAGGATTCTCGGTTTCATTAAAATAACTCTAACTTGGGAGGTTTGTACCCCTCAAATAATTCAACATCAGGATGTATGCATAAGTCTTCATAACTCGAGCCTGCCACACCTTACTATCTTCTACTTGTTGCACTATGTTGGTTAACTTCTCTAATTTATCATCCATGTATTGTATCAAGAAATCCTTTTTGTGGGCTCTAGTTCATAGTGGTAGTGGATGAAAGAGGTTGTCTCAACATAAGTAAGATTCAGATAGTGGCTTCCTGATGCATGGGTATAAGATATATTTATGGTGTTTGTTGGTGGTACATTATAAACACGTGAGGTGATTTGGGGATATAGGGTATTTTGTGGAGCTGGGTAAGTAGGGGTTGGTATTATGAAAGATAGGCATAGTAGGAATGTTGAATATTTTTACGAGATGTATATGTGTGATTTGGGGCATTTTGGGAATGTTAGATTGGATGGGATTATAAAGGAGGGCTTGTGTCATGCCCTGAGGCTACCCCCTAGACGTAAAACGGGACCTAGGACCATAAGTAATGCCAATTTAACCCTTGGCCTTAGCATGACTTAAACATAGATAACATGAGTAAACAAATATAGCGGAAGCTTAACTCAAACAGGGACCAAATCTATATAATAAAGGAATCTAAAGATAGCAATCTGAAACACTAAATACTACTGTCTGTCTATGTTTGAAAAGCCTTTAAGATGATAAGATGGGTTACGGGGATAAGACCCCCAGCTAACTCTAGGTGCTGAAAGAAAAGCATAAAAACTAGACAAAACTCATAACTAGTCCTCGAAGGATAAAGACTCACCAACTTTGACTGGAAATCCTGCTGGGTCTAGCCACGAGTCTGGGAGTGAGCGCCTGAATCTACATCATTATATGATGTAGCACAAAATAATATGCAATCAGTACTATAGAATGTATTGAGTATGTGAGCTATGCATGAATCATAGTAAAACATACTTGAAAACATGTTTAAGAATGAAATCATGTAAAAATAGAAAAACTATGATATAATGACTCAAAGCATTGTCATAAGCTGAAAACATGTTCATAAGAGTAAGTCATAAGTAGAAAATCAGAACTTTGAAAGCTAAGAGTCAAATACATTCATATTCTTAAAACCATTTCTATGGGAGATTCTCGTAACTGACATAGACCATGTGAGCTACATGGAATCCAACTTTTGTATCCTAGTTGGCAAAGTGGTCTTGTACCTTTATGGGCATTAGACCATGTTTAGAATGAAACCACTATCGTGAGCCCATTGGGCTAATAAATCCTATGTTGGCAATATAGTTCTGGACTTGGGTTATTTGGAACCCTTATCAGCTCGATTCTAAATACTACTTTGAAAACATACTATATAGCTCATTCATACATGTGACATATCTAGATGTCAAAACTGTTCATAAATCATGTGGACATATCTGAATGTCATATTGTTCATGAAATCATAATTCTTGAAACTAGAGGTCATGTTATCTTAGCATGCCAATTTCGCTTAAAAATATGTAATAAGGTCAAATCATGCTAAATTCATTCCCAAATCATGGGTCTAAAGAATACTTGTAGAAACTCATGCTAAATCATGTATTTAATACTGGAAAACATGTATAGATGCAAATAAACTGAATTCATAAGAATTTTCATAATTGGGTAAGAACCCTAGTTTCATAGATTTCATTAAAATCAAGTAAGCTTAAAGTTTTTGGGCATAAGGGTAAAAGGAAACCCTCACTAAAAACTCACATACCTGTACTATAGAGCTTTCTTAACTAGAATCTGAATATGGAGACTTGGAGATAGAACCCTAGACCTTGGACCTCGAGAGAAGGACCTTTTTCCTTGATTCTGATGTTAGAGCATAAGAATGAGAAGATAATTTCTTAAGGGTGAATAATACCCTCTAATTAGATGTGAAACAAGATGATTTAGGACTTAAAAGAGTGGGAAAATATCAAAATACCCCTGACTTAAAAATAAGAAGTTGTAGGAAATTGTCACCGGGTGGGCTATCCGATGGCCCACCGCACCTCCTATGGCCTATGGGAGGTAACCGTCAAACTGGGGCTGCTGGATTGGTCTTCTATACAGTTCCCATGGTGAAGACCCACAGCTCGGGGTGACTCTTATGGCCATCATCCTTGATTATCGGGCTAACAGAGGATTGGCTTTGCTACTGGATGTTTCCCACGGATGGTTCGATGGCCCGTTAGACCTTCTATGTTATGGGCTAGCTTGTTGGGACTAGAAGAGTAGGGTCAGCTCCCACGACAAGGCTGATGGCCTATGCAACCTCTCATGGCCCGTGGGGCCTGAAATCTGCAGAATCTAGTTAGTTTTATAAGTTTAAATATTGGTTCAAATTCTGGGGTGTTACAGCTTGTAAGAGTGGCATGGGCTTTGGAGGTGGTATTGTCCTCAATGATGGCTCCATAGGAGTATCCAAAGTAAGTGATAAGTTTTCCAAATTACAAATATATGATAGTTCTCCTAGTAACTCTATGTCTTTTGTTTTAATCTCAAAACCACCTCATTATGTCGAGAAGGATATCCAACCTTTGAATTCTTCAAGACTTCTTTATTATACCAACCCAGTCTGCAGTGTTATTTGTGTCATCTTTTTTTGCATTACCTATGAGATTTAGACTTGGAGAAGGAGGAGGAAGAGCCGCTTTTGACCAAGTATAATAAGCCAAACTGCACAGATCAACCTTTAGGGAGGTGAAAACAAAAGTAAGATCAAGAGAGAAACCAAGTTAGTGGGGTGACACATAATGTTAAAATAAACACATTGGTATGCAAAAAAGAAACATCCTTAAATGCATCTGAGTCTCTATGTGTGAGTTTTGGCTAGTTAAGGCCACTATGAGTTCTTGGTTATGTCTTTTGGCTTGACCAATGCCCCATCAACATTTATAGAGTTGATGAATGGAATTTTTAGTCCCTATTTGGACTTGTGATAGTGTTCATCGAGGATATATTAATATACTCGAGGAGTAGGGAGGAGCATGAGCAACATTTGAGAGCAATGCTTCAGACTTAAAGGGATTAGTGGTCGTATGCCAAGTTCTCTAAGTGTGAGTTTTGGCTTAAGTCCGTGGGATTCTTGGGATATGTGGTGGCCAAGTATGGGATTATGATGGATCCGATGATGATTGAGGCAGTGCATAATTGGGAAAGACCCACTTCTCCTACCGAGGTTTGGAGTTTTATTAGGTTAGCAGGTTACTACATATGGTTTATGGAGGGGTTTTATTTGATGCAGCGCCATTGACTAGATTGATTTAGAAGATTGTCCCTTACCAGTGGTCCGATGAGTGCAATGTGAGCTTTCTGAAGCTCAATTCCTTATTGATTTCAGCTCTGTTTCTGACTCTTTCCATTGAGGGACATGGATTTACTTTGTATTGTGATGCTTCTAGAGTTGGTCTGGATAGTGTGTTGATGCAGTAGGGTAGAGTTATAGAATGTGCCTCTAGGCAGCTGAAGGTTTACGAGTAGAACTACCTTACTTATGACTTAGATTTTAGCAGCGATAGTCTCCATATTGAAGATTTGGAGGCACTATATGTACGGGGTCCATTATGAGATTTTCATCGATCATCGTAGACTATAGCATATCTTCAGCCAGAAGGACCTTAATCTGAGATAGAGCAGGTGGTTGGAGTTTCTTAAGGACTATGACATTTTGATTCTCTATCATTCGGGCAAGGAAAATATGGTGACAGATGCTTTGAGCCAAAAGGCAGTGAGTAAGGGGAGTTTGCCTTTTCTTGTAGTTGAGGAGCCACCTTTGGATTCGGACATCTAGTCCTTAGCTAACTGGTTGGTACGACTTGACATTTTTTAGCTCGAGAAGGATCATGGTTATATTGAGGCGAGGTCCATGTTATTGGAGTGAATTCAGGCATAGTAGTTTGACAATGAGAAGTTGAGGATGATTTGAGATAAGGTGTTGAGAGGCAAGGCTAGGAAGGTGACTTTAGATCCGGAAGATGTGTTACGGATTGAGGGTTGTATCTGTGTTCCTAGAGTTGATGATTTAGTTAGATTGATTATGGAGGAGGCTCATTTTTCCTGATATTCTATCCAACCAGGGGCAGCGAAGATGTATCGTGACTTGAGGAAGCATTTCTGGTGGTGCAGGATGAAATAGATATTGTAGAGTTTGTGTCTAGGTGCTTGAACAGTTAGCAGGTGAAGTACGAGCACCATAGGCCAGGTGGTTTTGACTCAGAGATTACCCCATTCTTGAGTGAAAGTGGGAATGGCTAGCTATGCACTTTGTGGTGGTCTTACCACATACTTTTAGGAGGTTTGATGCTATTTAGGTCATCATTGATAGGTTGACCAAGTATGCTCACATTCTCCCAGTTTTGACTTCTTATAATTTAGAGAGGTTGGCTCAGATCTACATTTGGGAGATAATCCATTTGCTCGGGGTGCCTGTTTCTATCATTTTTTACTGTGGTACTCAGTTCACTTCATGTTTCTGGAGGTCGATTCAGAGAGAGTTGGGTACCCGAGATGAGCTTAGCACAACTTTCCATCCTCATACTAATGGTTAGTGTAAGCGGACTATTCAGGTTTTGGAGGACATGCTTTGGGCGTATGTTATTGACTTCGGGGGTCAATGGAACAAGTTCTCACTATGGAAGAGTTTATGTATAAAAATAGCTATCATTCGAGTATTCAGATGGCTCTATTCGAGGCATTGTATAGTAGGAGGTGTAGGTCTCCGGTGGGGTAGTTTGATGCTTTTGAGATTAGGCATTGGGGTACCAATCTGTTGCATGATTCTATGGATAGGGTGTAGATGATTCAGGAGATACTCCATACAACTTAGAGCAGGAAGAAGAGTTCTGACAATCGGAGAGTTTGAGGTTAAGTTTATGGTTGGAGATCGAGTGTTTCTTCGGTTTTCACCCACGAAGGGCCTGATGAGGTTCATGAGGAAGGGCAAGCTCAGCCCTAGGTTCATTGGCTCATTTGAGATCTTGCAATGTGTTGGTGAAGTAGCTTATGAGTTATCTTTACCTCCAGCTCTTTCGGATGGTCACCCTGTGCTCCATATGTCCATGATGAGGCAGTACGTTCCAAATGAGTCTCACGTGCTTCAGTGGGATTCAGTTCAGTTATATGAGACTTTAGCTTTTGACGAGGAGCTTGTTGCTATTCTAGATAGACAGGTCCGGAAGCTGATGTCTAAGGAAATTTCGTTGATGAAAGTGTAGTAGAGGCATCGTCCAGTCAAGGAAGCTACTTGGGAGACTGATCTTGACATACGAACCATATATCCTCACCTTTTTGAGTCTTCAGGTACATTCTTTCCTTTGACTTTCGAGGACAAAAGTCCTTTTTAGAAGTGGATGATATAATGACCAGATCGTGAGGCATCACAATAAATAATAAAATCCTTATCCTCCACTAGCAAGGCAAGAATAGGAGAGGTAGTCAATAAGGTCTTGAGCTCTTGAAATCTCTCCTCACATTCATCTTACCAAAGATAAGATACCTTTTTTCTGAGTTAACCGGTCAGATGAATAGCAATGGATGAAAATCCCTTCATGAATCTACGGTAGTAACTGGACAACCCCATGAAGCTACGAACCTCAGTCACCTAAGTGGTCCGAGCCTAATTCTTAACCGACTCAATCTTCTATGGGTCTACCATCACCCCATCCTGCAAAACTACATGTCCCAAGAAGGATACAGAAGCCAACCACAATTCACACTTGGAGAATTTTGCATAAAGCTCCTTCTCTTTCAACAAACCCAACACAATCCTTAGATGATATCCATTCTCCTTTTCACTCTTAGAATAAACTAAAATGTCATCAATAAAGACAATCACAAAGAAGTCCAAGTAGGGATTAAATATCCCCATTCATCAGTCCCATAAGAGTGGTGGAGGCATTAGTCAACCCAAACAACATTATTAGAAATTCGTAATGGTCGTATCTAGTCCAGAATGCAGTCTTAGGAATATTAGCGGGCCAATTTTTTAGCTGGTGCTACCCAAACCTTTAATCAATCTTAGAAAAGACTGACGCACTGTACAACTGGTCAAATAGATCATCGATACGAGGAAGAGGATACTTGTTATGAATCGTAACCTTATTCAATTACCGGTAGTCTATGCACATACATAGACTACCATCCTTCTTCTTTACAAACAAGACTGGAGCATCCCATGGGGAGGCACTCGGACGAAAAAATCCCTTCCCCAGCAATTCTTGCAACTAAGCCTTTAGCTCTAGTCTATCCATCCCAAGCATAGCAACAGTCACTGTCTTGGCATGACAGTCTAAAATACCATGGTGAGGAGACAACCAACTCATCCCCAGAATAATGTCAAAATCCACCATGTCTAAAATTACCAAATCAGCCCAAGTTTTTCCCCATAAACATGACAGGATAAGCACGAAAAACTCTATCAATCACCACAGAATCACCTATTGGGGTAGACACATGAACAAAAAATTCAAGCAATTCACAAACAAAGTCTAATCCCACATCAAAACCAGCAGATACATATGAGAAAGTGAAACCAGGATCAAAAAAAACTGAAGCCATGCGGTCACAATGTCACGACCAAAATTAGGACAAATTGCGCAAGCACCTACTTGTTTCTAACTCGATAGGACAAACCCCTTAAACTTCTCAAAGCATGGTTAAGCAGAAATATTTTAAGCAGCTAATATACCAATAATCGAAAGTTGATTCAAATCATAATCTTTAAGTAAAACTTGAACCCGTACAATCTTTGGAAAATAATATTGTAACCTTTCTCAAGACCTGGTCTAGACACATACAAGAGCTACTAATGAAGAACATGACAATAAAAGATGACACAGCTTCCATTTTGAGAAGTAAAGAACACAAAATTTGATGGTAGAGACTCTTCCATCCATGCATTGATACTTCAGTCAACCTGTCACACATATACACCCAAAAAGGTATAGCAAGAGTAGTATCAGTACACTACACGTATTGGTAGGTATCATCTGTCAACTAAGATTGGATCACATAATACATGCATAGAAATCAACATACAACAGATAATCTCAACATCATTACTTGAATAGAAGGTTCCAACTCAAGAACACATAATGCATCACATTCCCTGCTAACCCACTATGATTCACAGTAATTGATTTAACCTTCTAAGTCTTGATTAACCTTAGCAATTATCTCTAAACCCCTCATTGTAGTAACACGATACCACATACTTCACTCGTTCTCATTTTGAATGTTTGAATAACATTAGTTATACATTATATTCAATCAACTATCATTATTGCAAGTTCTTATCCACATCCCCAGTTCGCTCTGAAGACCCTTACAGTTAGACATTAACCCATTTTTTCATTAGTCTTAGCATTCACAACAATCATGGTCATGCTTATCACCAACAGACATATCAAATCTAGCAGTCAAGACATAATAGACATCAATAATCACAACCAGTATATTGATCAAGGACATAATGGTCACCAATAACCACATAAAGTATAACAGTCAACAGATAATCACCTCAAGTCAAACCAACAAGTCTGTAGTACATCGAAAAATCAAGATTATCATCATCATAATTTAAATACTCGTATTCTCAATATTCACATCACAACATGGATCTATTTCCACCTAACCTTCATGATTATACTCGGTTCCTTTAGTTTATCTCAATCCATCATTTTCATCTCACAATATCTATCAACAATGTAAAAGTAACTAAAAAAGTGTGCACACATGCTAAAGAGACTTATTTTTGCCCAACTAGTCATGACCTGCAGGGGATGCGCCAGGGTCCACATATCATACTGGCTCGTGGTACTTGATCTATTATAACCAAATGAATAACAATAATTGTATCAACTCATGGTACCAAACCCATAGTAACTAAGTGAATAACAATACATATACTGCCTCGTGGTACCCAATCTATATAACCATAATCATTGTCAGTATCCATACTGGCTTGTGGTACCTGCTCTAACTAACAATATGAACCTATGGTTCCAAGTTTCTACCTTTCAGGAAATTCACAGTGCACTAATTTCATGTACACTCTATTATTCAAGTTCTTTTAGTCAATGTCATGTAAACATAACTTATTCATTCATACATATAACATGATCACAATCATTAACTCAAATATGTCCGAAGACCAATTGCAAGTCATTTAATGCAATACATATAAGCACTAAAGTGAGTCTCAACTCCAATTAAACCATTATTCACACAAGTACCTTTAACCTTCGTTACAAGGGTGTAGACTCACCCTTCTTGTTATTCAATTATGCAAAAGTCCTTCATCATCAGCCTACTAATGGAAATTCTACCCCATTATACAAACCACACAATCATAATTCACTTCCTCTTTATTACGGATCAAATTCTCACATTAACCGGGTCGTCTCTTTTAGGTAATTTCCATGAAGACACCATCCTACACCACGAATCAGGGAGTACACAATTAGTTCATTCTATCCAACAACCTCAAGTTAATTCAATGAGAATTGTAACAAGTTCAAAAAGTTATCAAGTATTACCACAACAACCTAAAACTCATGTTTTTGAAGGTTTGACCGCTTCACCAATCTATTTCACCCCTCGTATTTAGTTTTGGCTTCCACTATAACAACAAATGAATTATTTATGCCTCATTAATCATATGGTTTTTACCCTATTTACATTCACATTATATTACACATAGAATGAACATGTTTATTAGTAAGGATTTCAGTCTTATCAGTTTAATCTAATTGATTCCATCCAGACTCCATGCTCGAAGGCCTAACCATGTTGTCTCTGTCAATCTCTACACAATAATTATGATCACAAATCAAAGTCTTACTACAAGTTTAACCATAACCTACCTCAATGCCGATCTACTACTACAACTACACGCAACCTTGCTCCTTGCTCTCATTCCATGAATTCGGAGGGAGGAGCCGCAAGGAGGAAGAGGAGAAACCACTTTATTTTTTAGAAATTTTCCTCTCTTTTCTTGGTGTTGTAGGGTTAGGACCGCCCTGGGACATTTTTAGGAGAAAGTCCCCTTTTTGGAAAAGATCTGGGAGCTCAAAATATTAATCCCGTGATTCTGCCTCGCGAGCTTTGCCGCGGTCTTACTATTGCGAGGATCCGGTCTGCTACAGTGAATATCATTGGTTGTCCACATTTTAACTTAATTTTTAATTTGTTTTTTATTAAACACCACCACAAGCATTTCACACAAGGCTCTTAATGCAAAAATTTTAAATTCATTCATTTTATTGTGAATTTATAATAACGATGGATGGGTCATTACATTAGATATCAATTTACCAATCATTCATCCCTAAAAGAACCCAGAAGGTATGGTGGCACGAGTTCACCTTATTTCTACTCTTCACCTAAATCACTTGAACTACCACAATACACAATTAATTTACCAAAATGGCTTTTACAAGATGCCTCTAAATCGAGACTCCCAAAATCAATGGGGCAGACTAAAAATTATGCATGAATATAATTTCCTTACCAACATTTTCCCACTTGGGGAAGATTTTACCTAAGCAGGTTTCCACAAGGATTCACGATGTCCAAAAAATAATATTCAAACATCGGTACATAAAAAATAATGAGCAGAATATGGACCATCACCGAGAAGCAATGATGAATAATTGTTTACCACAGCGAGCCCGCTACAGCAAAAGGTGGCTCGCTATGGAAAATATCAGGACAGGTTAAGGGGTAGGAAAATATCACTAATTTATACATTTAGGGACAAAAAAAGAATTCGTACGTAAAAAGTAATTTTTAGTGACAAAATAATGTTTGTTCAACTACGAAATACATATAACATTAGAGACAAATAATATCGTCACAAATTAAACTAAATAGTTAGTGACGCATCAGTTTTATCGACCTTTATAACCTCTTTAGGGATGAAAACTTACTATTACATATAAAATTTTGTAATTTTTATGATGAACAAGTTCGTCATAAATAATATGCATTTGGGGACAAAAAATATTTTCGTAGTTAATACAACTCTATTTGGTGACGAAACACTAAGTTGTCTCTATATATATTTAGTGACCCATGCTTTAGGGACGAACAATTGACGAATTATTTTTTTCACAAAATCTTTTTTGTGACAAAATACGAGTTTTAAGTGACAAAATCATCCGTCACTAATAATCGAATTTGTTGTAGTGATTCCAATGATTCTACAATCGAAATGGATTACTAGATGATAAGAGGAATGAATTAACTTACCTCAATGAAGAAAATTACCCCTAGTTTGGTAGAAAATTGCCTCTCCTTAGTCTAAGAATGAACCCTTTGGGTTTTTAATAACTCTGAAAAACTGACTTAAGCAGATATTCTGCTCCCGTCATCCGTTGCAGCGGTTTGAGTTTTCAATAGATGATTTATTTGATCAGTTGCAGGGAGCTAAATATTTTTCAAAGATTGACTTAAGATCTAGTTATCACCAGTTGAGGATACGTGAAGTTGATATTCCGAAGACAACCTTCAGAACTAGATATGAGCACTTTGAGTTCCTTGTCATGTCATTTGGACTGACGAACGCCCCAGCAGCCTTCATAGATATGGTGAATATGGTTTTCAAACCCTTTCTTGATATGTACGTGATTGTATTTATAGATGATATCTTGATATATTCACGTGATGAGGCAAAGCATGCAGCCCATCTTAGATAAGTTCTACAGACTCTTAGGGAACACCAGCTTTATGCTAAGTTTTCTAAATGTGAGTTCTGGGTGAACTCAGTGGCTTTTCTTGGCCATGTAGTCTCTGGTGAAGGTATCAAAGTGGACTTTCAGAAGATAAAAGATGTGAAGAGATGGCCTCGACCTACCACTCTGACAGAAGTGCGTAGTTTCTTGGGGCTCGCCCGTTATTACAGGAGCTTTGTGGAGGGATTTTCCTCTATTTCCGCCCCATTGACTAAATTAACACCGAAAGTAGCCAAATTTCAGTGGTCAAATGCTTGTGAAAGAAGCTTTCAAGAGCTGAAATAAAGATTGACTACAACTCTCCTGTATTGGCCTTACTAGAGGGCACAGAAGGGTATGCAATTTATTGTGATGCTATGGGTGTCGGCCTATGATGCGTTTTGATGCAACATAGGAAGGTTATAGCATACGCTTCTCGACAATTGAAAAGGCATGAATAGAACTATCCCACACATGACTTAGATCTTGCAGCAGTTGTATTCGCACTTAAGATTTGGTGCCACTATTTGTATGGGGTACATGTTGACATATTTACAGACCATAAGAGTCTCCAATATATCTTCAAGCAAAAGGAGTTGAATTTGAGGCAGAGAAGGTGGCTAGAGTTGCTGAAAGACTACGATGTCAATATTCTCTACCACCCTGGTAAACCTAACATTGTAGCGGATTCTCTCAGTCGCATTTATATGGGTAGCCTAGCACATTTGTCACCCTCTCAACATGAAGTAGCACGAGATGTTCACAAATTAGCTAGTCTAGGAGTTTGACTTCTAGATTCTGAAGATGGGGGTGTGGTTGTGCAGAACACTATAGAGTCATCGTTAGTGGTGGTAGTGAAATAAAAACAATATGATGATCCCTTATTACTCCAGTACAGAGAAGGAATCCGACAACAAAAAATTTCAGCATTTGAGATGGCGGGGGATGGTTCCTTAGGGTGCCGAGAAAGACTGTGTGTTCCTAATGTAGATGGTCTAAGACAACAGATAATGGCTGAAGCACATTGTTCCCGGTATTCCATTCATCCAGGCTCTACAAAGATGTACCATGACCTTAAAGAGGTCTACTGGTGGAATGGCATAAAAAGGGATATAGCAGAGTTTGTAGCACAGGGCTCCAACTTCCAGCAAGTGAAAGCAGAACATCAAAGGCCCGGTGGCCTAGCTCAGACTATGAGCATTCCAGTATGGAAATGGGAGGCCATTAACATGGATTTTGTTACAGGTTTGCCTTGCTCATTTCACAAGCATGAATCTATTTGGGTGATCATTGATCGATTAACAAAATCATCCCACTTCTTACCAGTTAAGTCTACCAGTACCACAGAAGATTATGACGAGCTATATATAAGAGAGATTGTTCGTTTGCATGGAATCCCAATGTCCATCATTTCAAATAGGAGTGCCCAGTTCACCTCATATTTTTGGAGGTCATTCCAGGAGAGTTTGGGAACACAAGTGAACCTTAGTAGTGCATTACATCCACAGACGGATGGCCAAGCCAAGCGCACTATTCAGACACTCTTAGACATGTTGAGAGAATGCATTCTGGACTTTAAAGGCAATTGGGATGATCATTTTCCCTTGATAGAATTTTCCTATAATAATAGCTATCACTCCAGTATTGGCATGGCTCCATTTAAAGCTCTTTATGGGAGATGATGTAGATCACCTATTGGTTGGTTTAATGTAGGTGAGACTCAAATATTGGGACCAGATCTTGTCCATCTAGTAGTTGAAAAGGTAAAGCTAATACAAGAGCGGCTGAAGACCGCTCAAAGCCGACAGAAATCTTATATAGATGTGCGGCGCAGAGATTTAGTATTTCAAGTTGATGACTGGGTATTCTTGAAAGTATCGCCTATGAAGGGGGTTATGCAATTTGGAAAGAAAGTTAAGTTGAGCCCTAGATATATTGGTCCTTATAGAATCCTAAAGAGAGTTGGCCAAGTAGCCTATGAGGTTGATTTACCTACTGAGTTAGCAGCAGTGCATCCAGTCTTTCACGTGTCTATGTTACGTAAATGCTTAGCAAATCCTTCTCAAGTTATCCCTTTAGAGGGTATAGAGCTCTCAGGAGATTTATCATATGAATAAGTTCCGGTGGCCATAAATAGATAGACAAATCAGAAAATTGAGAACGAAAGAAATAGCTTCAGTTAAAGTCCTATGGAAAAGTCAGAATGTAGGAGAAGCCATGTGGGAAGCAGAGGCCGACATGACGGGAAAATATCCTCACCTATTCAAGGAACAACCAGAAGGTTTTTAAAGTCATTACTCCTTTCATTTGAGTATCAATTTTAGTCATATTTATTAACACTATTTTATCAATATGCTAAATGTTCAGGTACTTGATACGTGCCTATGATTCAAGAGTTTGATATGTTCCTCAGAGTTGAGATGTAAAGTTGAAGGAGTGTTAGGTAAGCTATATTAACTACAATAGTTTTAATTCCTATAAGGCCAAGCAGAGCCTCGTTGATACCTGTTGAATATTATTCTCTTGTTGTGACGCTCTGTGAAGCGTATGGTATGTGTTTTGGTTAGCTGACAGGTTCCGGATGGGCCAGTTTACAAGGGAAACTCTGCCAATTGTTTTTTAAAAAAGGTAGTGTTAGAATAATTTTGAGTCGTATCCTTCATTCGAGGATGAATGATCCCAAGGGGGGGATAATGTAGTGCCCCGAACTTAAGATACGCCTGCAACTCGTAATCGTGAAGGAATCATTATGAACTAAGAGGATAAGATTGTGATTGGATAATTATACAAAGGGACGCTTATACTAAGCCATTTGAAGTTATATACCAAGGTTATAGATCAAAGGGAGACTTGGAACAAAAGTTCAAATTGAAGGATTCATTACGAAGGACTATTTCAAGCAAGCTAGTACAAGGTCTTACTTGTAACAGGAATATCTCCCAATATAAAATGATTTAAAGGTCATATGCAGTACCAAATTAAAGGTATTTGAGTCTAGTTTTCAACGCAATAAACCTCTTATCCATACAAGTTTGGAGTAAAAAGTTATGTACATTTTACTACAGACGCGCGCACTACCCAATCACTGCGGGACATGTGGCAGCCTTGGGTAAGTCGGCCAAAAGTGGTGTATTTATATTGAAACTTTGGGATTTAGTCTTCCATACATATCAAAACATAAGGGACCTGCTTAACACTTATTTTCTTCAGTTCTTCTTCATTTCAATCCCTCCATAGCCTAAGGTAAGTGAATTCCTTCAAGAATCAAGTGTATTTTTTATTGTAGGTCACGGAAACATACTTAGTCAAGTGTTTTCTTGAAGAAAAAGGTGTTGTTCTTGAATATAAAAAGGGTGCAGGGATTGTATTCTTATTGATAAAGGTATGGATTCTCTTCTATCCCTATAAATATGACTCTAAGAGTTATTTTAAGTATAGTTTACGGGTAGGACTCACGGGACGGTAAAAGAAAGCCGTGAGTCCATGTTTTGCCCATTGTAACTAATATATTCGGTGATGAGGGAGTATCTAGAGGTCTGTAATGGTTTTATTGTTGACTAAATGAGGTGTGTATTATAGTGTATTGAGTCAGAAAGCTTGCTGCGATAAGGAGGGACGCTAGGTATAGCTAACACGATTTCTATGGCTCTTGCAAGCTTGTCCCTCGTCAAGTGTTTGATAAAATGCCTAAATGGATTGAGGATGTTTTTTATATGTTATTTGGATTCCTATCACTGTATTAAATGTTATAATTCTCACCCAACTTAATCTATGAGCTTAAAGGGTCATTTAAATGCAACTAAATAAAGAACTCCCGAGGCAGTATTTAAAAGTCAAGGGGTCAAGTTTATGACCTTGTTTGGGATATGGAATGGGCTGCATATTGTAAGGAATTGATGGAGGAATTAATATTGACTTCATAGGTGGTCATAGTTCAGTTGATAAGGGGAAAAGAGAGAGGTGTGATGATACACCATTTAATTATCTTATTTGGTAAGCTTGTCGCTCGTAAGCTATTATCATCTTCCCGACCTCGCCATATTTCTTGGTTAGTCACTTATACTATTGAATATGTTTTTATATCATAGATAAGGAGTGTCTGACGGGAACCAACGATGCTACATAAGGGAGAGAGAGTCTTGAAGTAAGGTATGTAAAGCTAAAACCTCTTGTCACCATCAAGGCACGACCTAGAGTCACATGTTCCTCCTATAAAGGTCGTCATAGATTATATGCTTCTTGAAAGCAAAACTTATTTCTATTATAGGTCTCTCTCGGGTGGAGTTCTAAGCCTATAGAGTTATAGTACTTATTTTTAGTCAAAGAAGTCACATGTTTCACACGACCATACATGTCTTCAGTTGAAACTCTTAGAAGTTACCAAGAATATATGTCACGAACTTAGAGAAATTAATTGGCCATAAAATAGACCTGAGTATATAGATCACATAGATATATGATTCTTCAGCTAAAAGAAAGTAATCAATATTCGAATAACGAGTTATATGATTCATAAGTTGCTTACTATGAGCCTTTACAAGCAAGATGAGATTATAGCCTACTCTATAGCGTGGAGTGGGTATCATTAGGGCCACTATGTGCGAAACTATTTTGCGCACAGAATTCAGACAAAGTCAGTTGGAACTTCCCATCATGGATTTCCCTGACTACACAGGCCTGGGGGCAGACCTTACAGGAGCCTTGGAGGGCATACCTTTTCAGACCACATTATCCAGACTATGAGATTTCATACATGGTTGTGATAGTTGGCTGCAAATGCCAAACAGGTATCACCGATCGTCGACAGCAGGCCATATTGTGACTTCCTGACAGTTAGTATTACATAAAGAGTAGATAAGCTATGTAAAAGGGTAAAGATATCACCTAGGCAAATTCTAGGGATTTTAAACATATTTAATTAAATAGTGTATAAGATGTTATATAAGGACCCCTGATATTGGTCATTGAATTAGTTTCAGTTTCAGTTTCTGATTACATTCCCTGTATGTGTATTCTCAGATTTTCCTATCTTTGATATTCAATTCAGTGAGCATTCTTACACGTCTACTTGTTATTCAGTATGCTTTACATACCAGTACATGTTTCATATATACTTATGTACCTTTATTCTTTGGGCGCTGCATTTTATGAATGCAGGCTCAGGTACTCAGGCTAGAAGACATCCACAGTAGACCAGAGCCTTTCAGTTGATCAGTTGGTAAGCTCCACCTCTCTCTGGAGCTATCAGATGCCTAGGTCACATGTTTTGGATTCATGTACATATCGTATGTTGGGTATGTCGGGGCCCTATCCTGACTAGTTATCAGATTTTCAATTGCAGACTCTTTAGAGGCTTCTTAGACATAGTTTTGTTTCAGCTGTACAGTTAGTCTAGTGGGCCCTTCAGTTATCTATGTTTCAGAATATGTAAACACATGTTGATGTACATATTGTTTCTTGTCAATTTACAACTTTATCATGAGTTTAGTATATATGTTTAGTAGGTGCTCGTAAAACTCACTTGACGTCCGCCCCTTCTAGCTAGGGGTGTGATAAACTTTGTATCAGAGCACAAGGTTCAAGTGTCCCAGGGAGTCTAAGAAGCCGTGTCTAGTAGGACCTTTCTTATGAATGTGTTGCGCGCCACATTTATAATTAAGGGACTACGCGGGCATTTAGGAATCTGACCTTCTATTAAAATCTAGATCGTGCAGTAGAGCTAAGTCATAAAAAGTTACTTCTGACTCATATTCTGCTTATTTGTGATACAAATCATGTCTACCAAAGATACGGATAATGTAAGCCATAGGGCCACTACCAGCACTACTCAGGAGGCAGGCATTATAGAGCATTCTCCAGTATTAGCGGATCAGATCAGGGCTCAAGAGGTCTTGCCAAGTCCTCAGGTGCCTAGAACAGAAGGGCATACATGAGTTTCTACACCTCCAGTAGCATCAGCAGCAGTTTCTACACTGCTTATACCACCACCAGGTGCCTCATAGCAGGATCTTAGAGGAGCAATACAGTTGTTCACCCACTTAGTAGCTACTCAAGTCCAAGGATAGAATATTGCTACACGTAACACTATTTAGGGGGAGACTTACGGATCCAGAGTTCATGATTTCCTCAGGATGAATCCCCCAGTGTTTACAGGATCTAGTGTAAAAGAGGACTTTCAATAGTTTATAGATGAGATCAACAGAATCTTTAGGGTTATGCATATATCTAAGACTGAGGCTGTGGAATTGGCCTCCTATCAGCTAAAAGATATTGCCATTGCCTGGCATGAGATGTGGGTCGATTCCAGGGGCCCGAACGCCCCTCCAGCAGCTTGGGAAGAATTCTCAAGGGCCTTTATGGATCACTTTTTACCTTTAGAGCTCAGGGAAGCGAGGGTGGATGAATTTCTATCCTTACAATAGAATAACCTCAGTGTCAAGGAGTATAGCATGCGATTTACGTAGTTGGCCAGATTTTCTCTAGAGATGGTCAGCATCCAGAGGGCGAGGATGCATTAATTTGTGGGTGGCCTCGAAGATCATTTAATTGACTCTTGTGCGGTTGCTGCACTTAATAATGATATAGATATTGCTAGACTGATGGCATATGCACAGTAGGCAGAGGATCGCATCCGTGGCCACAGGGCAGACAGATCAGAAAGGGAGCAGAGTAAGAGGGCCAGGGCAGCTGGCAGGTATCACAGAAGTGACAGGGCTTCCTCCAGCAGAGGTCCACCTAGGCAGGCTCAATCGGCATCTAGCTTCACAGCTAGTGCTCCAGCTCAGTCATCAAGTTCCAGACAGGATCAGAATCAGACTTCTAGGGCACCAGGCCTTCACTATCAGAGAGATACTGGTCGAACATCGGCCTACTTGCAGACAATGTGGTCATTCTCATTTTGGAAAGTGCTTATATGGCTCTACTGCTTGTTATGGGTGTGGATTAGAGGTTCACAAGATGCGTGATTATCCCAGACTTAGAGCTGAGGGAAGGGGTGATAGATCACTGTCCACAGGCTCTGCAGGAGCATCCTCTTCTTTAGCACCACCTTCATCTCGTGATCCTCAGGCACAGACAAGCAGAGGTACATGTAGGGGTAGAGGTAGAGGTTCAGGTTTGGGATTTGGCCCAAATCGAATGTATGCATTAACAGGCCGAAAAGATTCAGAGGCTTCCCCAAATGTGGTTACAGGTACCTTATCCATCTTCTCTTATGATGTTTATGCATTGATAAATCTAGGGGAGACCCTGTCATATGTTACTCCATTTGTTGCTAAGAAGTTTGGAATAGATCCAGAGTTATTACGTGAGCCATTTACAGTATCAACTCCAGTAGGAGAGTCTATTATAGCTAAAAGGATCTACTATGGGTGTGTAGTAACAGTATGTGGCCATGATAAATTGGCTAACTTGATAGAGCTGGACATGGTTGATTTTGATGTCATTATGGGCATTGACTGGCTATCCTCTTGTTACGCTATAGTTGATTATCGAGCTAAGGTTGCTTGATTTCATTTCCTGGGAGAACCAGTCTTGGAGTGGAAAGGGAATGTTGTGATGCCTAGAGGAAGGTTTATTTCCTATCTTAAGGCACAAAAGCTTATAACAAAAGGGTGTTTATATCACCTAGTCCATGTCAGAGACCTTGCAGCAGAGGAACGTGTGTCAACTCTTCAGTCCATACCCGTTGTGAATGAATATCCAGATGTTTTTCCCAATGAACTTCCTGGATTACCTCCGATTAGGGATATTGACTTTGGTATCGACCTAGATCCCGATACTCGGCCTATATCCATTCCTCCTTATAGAATGGCACCAGCAGATTTGAAAGAGCTAAAGGAGAAGTTGAAAGATCTACTTGACAAAGGTTTTATTCAACCCAGCATATCTCCATGGGGCACTCCAGTACTATTTGTACATAAGAAGGATGGAACAATGCGAATGTGTATAGATTACAGGCAGTTGAATAGAGTGACAACAAAGAATAAGTACCCCCTACCTAGAATAGATGATTTATTTGATCAGTTGCAGGGAGCTAAATGTTTTTCAAAGATTGACTTAAGATCTGGTTATCACCAGTTGAGGATACGTGAAGTTGATATTCCGAAGACAGCCTTCAGAACTAGATATGGGCACTTTGAATTCCTTGTCATGTCATTTGGACTGACAAACTCCCCAGCAGCCTTCATGGATATGATGAATAGGGTTTTCAAACCCTTTCTTGATATGTACGTGATTGTATTTATAAATGATATCTTGATATATTCACGTGATGAGGCAAAGCATGCAGACCATCTTAGATCAGTTTTACAGACTCTTAGAGAACACCAGCTTTATGCCAAGTTTTCTAAATGTGAGTTCTAGGTGAACTCAGTGGCTTTTCTTGGCCATCAGGTCTCTGGTGAAGGTATCAAAGTGGACTTTCAGAAGATAGAGGATGTGAAGAGATGGCCTCGACCTACCACACCGATAGAAGTGTGTAGTTTCTTGGGGCTCATTGGTTATTACAAGAGGTTTGTGGAGGGATTTTCCTCTATTTCTGCCCCATTGACTAAATTAACACCGAAAGCAGCCAAATTTCAGTGGTCAAATGCTTGTGAAAGAAGCTTTCAAGAGCTGAAAGATAGATTGACTACATCTCTTATATTGGCCTTACTAGAGGGCACAGAAGGGTATGCCATTTATTGTGATGCTTCGGGTGTCAGCCTTGGATGCGTCTTGATGCAACATGTGAAGGTTATAGCATACGCTTCTTGACAATTGAAAAAGCATGAATAGAACTACCCCACACATGATTTAGAGCTTGCAGCAGTTGTATTCGCACTTAAGATTTGGCGCCACTATATGTATGGGGTACATGTTGACATATTTACAGACCATAAGAGTCTCCAATATATCTTCAAGCAAAAGGAGTTGAATTTGAGGCATAGAAGGTGGCTAGAGTTGCTGAAAGACAACAATGTCAATATTCTCTACCACCCCGATAAACCTAACATTGTAGCGGATGCTCTCAATCGCATTTCTATGGGCAGCCTAGCACATTTGTCACCCGCTCAACATGAAGTAGCACGAAATGTTCACAAATTAGCAAGTCTAGGAGTTTGACTTCTAGATTCTGAAGATGGGGGTGTGGTTGTGCAGAACACTACAGAGTCATCATTAGTGGCGGTAGTGAAATAAAAACAATATGATGATCCCTTATTACTCCAGTACAGAGAAGGAATCCGACAACAAAAAATTTCCGCATTTGAGATGGCGGGGGATGGTTCCTTAAGGTGCCGAGAAAGATGTGAGTTCCTAATGTAGATAGTCTAAGACAACAGATAATGGTTGAAGCACATTGTTCCTGGTATTCCATTCATACAGGCTCTACAAAGATGTACCATAACCTTAAAGAGGTCTACTGGTGGAATGGCATAAAAAGGGATATAGCAGAGTTTGTAGCACAGGGCTCCAATTGCCAGCAAGTGAAAGCAGAACATCAAAGGACTGGTGGCCTAGCTCAGACTATGAGCATTCCAGTATGGAAATGGGAGGCCATTAACATGGATTTTGTTACAGGTTTGCCTTGCTCATTTCACAAGCATGAATCTATTTGGGTGATCATTGATCGATTAACAAAATCATCCCACTTCTTACCAGTTAAGTCTACCAGTACCACAGAAGATTATGTCGAGCTATATATAAGAGAGATTGTTTGCTTGCATGGAATCCCAATGTCCATCATTCCAGATAGGGGTGCCCAGTTCACCTCACATTTTTGGAGGTCATTCCAGGAGAGTTTGGTAACACAACTAAACCTTAGCACCGCATTCCATCCACAGACGGATGGCTAAGCTGAGCGCACTATTCTGACACTCGAAGACATGTTGAGAGCATGCATTCTGGACTTCAAAGGCAATTGGGATAATAATTTTCCCTTGATAGAATTTGCCTATAATAATAGCTATCACTCCAGTATTGGCATGGCTCCATTCGAAGCTCTTTACGTGAGACGATGTAGATCACCTATTGGTTGGTTTGATGTAGGTGAGACTCAAATATTGGGACCAGATCTTGTCCATCAAGCAGTTGAAAAGGTAAAGCTAATACAGGAGCGGTTGAAGACCACTCAAAGCTGACAAAAATCTTATACAGATGTGCGGTGCAGAGATTTAGAGCATCAAGTTGATGACTCGGTATTCTTGAAAGTATAGCTTATGAAGGGGGTTATACAATTTGGAAAGAAAGGTAAGTTGAGCCCTAGATATATTGGTCCTTATAGAATCCTAAATAGAGTTGGCCAAGTAGCCTATGAGGTTGATTTACCTCCTGATTTAGCAGCAGTGCATCCAGTCTTTCACGTGTCTATGTTACGTAAATGCTTAGCAAATCCTTCTCAAGTTATCCCTTTAGAGGGTATAGAGCTCTCAGGAGATTTATCATATGAATAAGTCCCAGTGGCCATACTAGATAGACAAATCAAAAAATTAAGAATGAAAGAAATAGCTTCAGTTAAAGTCCTATGGAAAAGTCAGAATGTAGAAGAAGCCATGTGGGAAGCAGAGGCTGACATGAGGGGAAAATATACTCACCTATTCAAGGAACAACCAGGAGGTTTTTAAAGTCATTACTCCTTTCATTTGAGTATCAATTTTAGTCATATTTGTTAATACTATTTTATCAATATGCTAAATGTTCAGGTACTTGATACTTGCATATGATTCAAGAGTTCTATATGTTCCTCAGAGTTGAGATGTAAAGTTGAAGGAGTATGAGGTAAGCTATATTGACTACAATAGTTTTCATTCCTATAAGGCCAAGAAGATCCTCGTTGATACCTGTTGAATATTATTCTCTTGTTGTGACGCTATGTGAAGTGTATGGTATGTGTTTTAGTTAGCTGACAGGTTTCGTATAGGCCAGTTTACAAGGGAAACTCTGCCAATTTTTTTGGAAAAAGGTAGTGTTAGAATAATTTGGAGTCGTATCCTTCATTCGAGGATGAATGATCCCAAGGGGGGGATAATGTAGTGCCCCGAACTTAAGATACGCCTGTAACTCATAATCATGAAGGAATCATTATGAACTAAGAGGATAAGGTTGTGAATGGACAATTATACAAAGGGATGCTTATACTAAGCCATTTTAAGTGATCTACCAAGGTTATAGACCAAAGGGAGACTTGGAACAAAAGTTCAAATTGAAGGATTCACTACGGTGGACTATTTCAAGCAAGCTAGTATAAGGTCTTACTTCTAACTAGTATATCTCTCAATATAAAATCATTTAGAGGTCCTATGAAGTACCAAATTAAATATATTTGAGTCTATTTTGCAACGCAACAAACTGATCATCTATACGAGTTTGGAGTAAAAAGTTATGCACATTTTACTACAGATACGCGCACTGCCCAATCACTGCGGGACATGTGGCAGCCTTGGGTAAGTCGGCCAAAAGTGGTGTATATATATTGAAACTTTGGGATTTCATCTCCCATACATATCAGAACATAATGGACCTGCTTAACATTTGTTTTCTTCAGTTCTTCTTCATCTCAAGCCCTCCCTAGCCTAAGGTAAGTGAATTCCTTCAAGAATCAAGTGTATTTTTCATCGTAGGTCACGGAAACATACTTAGTCAAGTGTTTTCTTGAAGGAAAAGGTGTTGTTATTGAAGATAAAAAGGGTTTAGGGATTTTATTCTTATTGATAAAGATATGGCTGCTCTTCTATCCCTAGAAATATGACTCTAAGAGTTGTTTTAAGTATAATTTATGGGTAAGAATCACTGGACGGTGAAAGGAAGCCGTGAGTCCATATTTTGCCCATTGTAACTAATATATTCAGTGAGGAGGGAGTATGTAGAGGGCTGTAATGGTTGTACTGTTGACTAAATGAGGTGTGTATTGTGGTTTATTGAGGCAGCAAGCTTGCTGTGATTAGGAGGGACGCTAGGTATAGCAAACACGATTTCTATGGCTCTTGCAAACTTGTCCCTCGTCAAGTATTTGATAAAATGCCTAAATGGATTGAGGATGTTGTTTATATGTTATTTGGCTTCCTATCGCTGTGTTAAATGTTATAATTCTTTCCCAACTTAATCTATGATCTTAAAGGGTCATTTAAACGCTACTAAATAAAGAACTCCCGAGGCAGTATTTAAAAGTCGAGGGGTCAATTTTATGACCTTGTTTGGGATATGGAATGGGCTGAATATTGTAAGGAATTGATGGAGGGATTAATATTAACTTCATAGGTGTTCATGGTTGAGTTGATAAGGGGAAAAGAGAGAGGTGTGATGATACACCATTTAATTATCTTATTTGCTAAGCTTATCGCTCGTAAGCTATTATCATCTTCCCGACCTCGCCATATTTCTTGGTTAGTCTCTTATACTATTGAATATGTTGTTATGTCATAGATAAGGAGTGTTTGACGGGAACCAACGAAGCTACATAAGGGAGAGAGAGTCTCGAAGTAAGGTATGTAAAGCTGAAACCTCTTTTCGCCATCAAGGCACGACCTAGAGTCACATGTTCCTCCTATAAAGGTTGTCATAGATTATATGCTTCTTGAAAGCAAGGCTTATTTCTATTATAGGTCTCTCTCAGGTGGAGTTCTAAACCTATAGATTTATAGTACTCTTTCTAGTCAAAGAAGACACATGTTTCACATGATCATACATGTCTTCAGTTGAAACTCTTAGAAGGTATCGAGCATATATGTCACGAACTTAGAGAAATTAATTGGCCATAAAATAGACTTGAGTATATAGATCACATTGATATATGATTCTTCTGCTAAAAGAAAGTAATCAATATTCAGATAATGAGTTATATGATTCATAAGTTGCTTACTATGAGCCTTTACAAGCAAGATGAGATTATAGCCTACTCTGCAGCGTGGGGTGGGTATCATTAGGGACACTACGTGCGACTTTATTCTATGCACAGAATTCAGACAGAGTCAGCTGGAACTTCCCGTCGTGGATTCCCTTGACTACACAGGCCTGCGGGCATACCTTACAGGAGCCTGGAGGGCGTACCTTGACAGACCACGTTAACCAGACTATGAGATTTTACACATGGTTGTGATAGGTGGCTACAGAGGCCAAAAAAGTGTCACCGATCGCCGACAGCAGGCCATCTTGTGACTTCCTGACAGTTAGTGTTACATAAAGAGTAGATAAGCTATGTAAAAGGGTAAAGATGTCACCTAGGAAAATTCTAGGGATTTTAAACATATGTAATTACGTAGTGTATAAGACGTTATATAAGGACACCTGATATTGGTCATTGTATTAGTTTCAGTTTCAGTTTCAAATTACATTCCTTGTATTTGTATGCTTAGATTTTCCTATCTTTGATATTCAATTCAGTGAGCATTCTTACACGTCTACTTGTTATTCAGTCTGCTTTACATACCAGTACATGTTTCATATGTACTGACGTCCCTTTATTTTTGGGCGCTGTATTTTATGAATGCAGGATCAGGTACTCAGGATAGCAGACATCCACAGTAGACCAGAGCCTTCCAGTTGATCAGTTGGTAAGCTCCACCTCTCTCTGGAGCTATCAGATGCCTAGGTCACATGTTTTGGATTCATGTACATATTGTATGTTGGGTATGTCGGGGCCCTGTCCCGACTAGTTATCAGATTTTCAGTTGCAGACTCTTTAGAGGCTTCTTAGACATAGTTTTGTTTCAGCTGTACAGTTAGTCTAGTGGCCCCTTCAGTTATCTATGTTTCAGAATATATAAACACATGTTGATGTCCATATTGTTTCTTGTCAGTTTACAACTTTAGCATGAGTTTAGTATATATGTTTAGCAGGTGCTCGTATAACTCACTTGACGTCCGCCCCTCCTAGCTAGGGGCGTGACAGGAAAACTCTAACCGGGTACTTACATTCTAAACAACACTATAACAATGGGATGGATAGTTGTTTTTCTATTGTCTTTCACGTTCTAATTTTTCTCTTATATTGTTCGGAGTTTTATATAGCAATTTTTTTCCATTTTTATTTTCAGAAGCAACAACTCCTTTTTGAATGATTTTGATAGTAATGAGAATGAGAAGAAATTTCATCTTGTAGTTCGAATTGATGTTAGTCTTTCTTAGAAGAATAGGGTTCGTCGACAGTGAAAGAGCCAATTTTTTTACTCAGGGATGTTAAAATATTAAAAAAGTACACACTTAAAAAATAAAGAGAATCAATATATAATATTAATACATAAAATTAAAATTTTAAATTAACTATATAATGTAATTTTTTAACGATGGATCATCAATTAACACCCTTAGCATAAGACGGTTCTGCTACTATCTGTCGTCACGATGGTTATTGCGAAGAACAATTGTGGATCCTATGAAGATAAAAGGTATTAAAAGTTTCATATGACTAAAGAATGAAATTTCCTCAAAATTCTATTGTTCAGTTAAAAGGCATAGTAATTTTCTAACTGTAAAAATCAATATGGGCATTAGTCTCGTGGTCATGAGTCATGACCAACTTAATAGTGTGGATAAGCAAAAACTTAATACATTATCATACATATACAAAGGTCATTCCCTCTTATTCAATACATGATAATTCGTCAGATATAATTGTAATGATAATGTGATTCGTTATTTTTTAAAAATATATAAAGAATTTCAATACTCATTTTTATCCAATTATTATTGCATATTAATTTATTTTATTGAGAACTTATAAGCTTAAAATGCTAGATTTTCCTCTGTCCACTTCAATGTTATGTTCTCGTACAGTATATATTATTTAATCACGTCAATTGAAAAATAAAACAATTAAATATTTAATAATTAATTTTATTTGTTAAATTATAGGGGTTTTATGTTTTATGAATACATCTTTCAATGACATTATTTGTACAAGATTTTGACAATACTTATCCGATGACAAGACCAAAAGGCTTTAATATTGGCTATCTTAAGTATTTATCCATCAAAATTAATTATTTAATTAATTTTTGAATAATTAAAATAATCTTAACAAAATTAATATTGTATATGAGTTTCTATTTTACGTGTTTTAAAGAATTATCATTTATCACTATTTTTGCACCTTACTTCATGTTTTTTTTATATATTGTCAAAACATACTCTTTTACGGGTTTAAAAATATTATTGATAAAATATATAAAATTAATTAAAATCTTTCATATAATAATTATTCTTTAAAAAAGATATATTATGACTGTGGAGAACTTTCTTCTGTTGCATGAATAATTCATATCTCTTTTATTTTTAGTATTTATATTAAATAATATTATTTTTCCTATGCAAGTGGTTTGTAGTTTGTACAAATACTATGGTATGAAAAAGAGATGGGGTTAAGATTGTTCTGAATTTTAGTGATTGTATGAGGTTATATTTTATTTCTATTGAACTTATAAGTATGTTTCTCATGTAGTTATTTTTTTGCCTACTTATTTTTTATGAATTGAATAGAAATTTTTTCGTGGATAATTTTATTCACCACTTTTGAAATATGAATAATATATTTCAAATATGGAAAGTTGAAATTGTTGATAAAGTTAAAAATGAAGATAGTGATATCAATCAAGATCAAATTATTTTTAAAATCTCTTTTTTTTTTGTTTAATTGAGAATTAATATTCTTTAGCGTAAACTATAAATAAAAAACTAATTGATTTTCAAGGTTCATTTTGTTGAATTTTGTTTTTTTCCCTTAATTTCATATAAAACTAAGTTTAAATCACCATATTTAATTAGCATAAATTCTTATCACGTGAAATTTATGAATGAAATTAAGACTTAATAAATATTCAAAGAAATATATTTCTATCTATAGCTAAGGAAATTATATACTCACAAACTCATGAAAGTGTTAATATTTTTCAATATATGGTCTTTACCGAGTTGTTATACTTTTACATATTTTAAATCATGTTAATATAAGGGATATCAAATCATATGAGTTTGGATCTGGACTTAGCACTAGCCTTATGAAACTAGTATTATTATGAATGTTTTTTTATTTCTTTGGAGAAAAGTTAAGAATAGTTACTTTGAAATCAAGTTTCTCCTTCCATTTCATATTACGTGAATCCTATTGGCATATTCCTCAAGAAAACTTTAATTAGATGTGTAATTTACTAAATTAACCTTATTAATAATATTTTGGACCTCTAAATTTAATTACTATTATTTTACCTAATTACAATAACAACAACAATAACAATATAACCAGTGGAATCTCATAAGTGGAGTCTGGGGATGGTAGTGTCACGACCCAACTACCGGGCCGTGCGGACACCTACTCTAATCCATCTAGATAGGAGAATCCTTACCACCCGAACCAACAGGTAATGCAGAAAAAGAAATAAATCATGAAATAAGCCTTTTTAATACATGAAAATGTTTACAAGATATACGGAAAAACCTTTTATAATTTGAAAATAGCCCTCCCTAGAACCTAGTCTAAGTCGGGACAAGAGCTACTACAAGAGTGATACTAAAATAAAAGAAGACACAACTCCCATCATAGAAGCAAGAAGTAGGATCTTCTGGAGATTCCCATCATCGTGTATCTATGGAACATCACCAACCATGCAACCAGACTATACCCAAAAAGGTATAGCAAGGGTAGAATCAGTACAAACACACATACTGGTAGGCATCATCGGTTGATCCGAATCCACTCATACCATCATATAAGAAATCAAGGGAATGCATAATTAATTAAAATACTCAACCCTTCAACATTCACCTTACAAAAATCCAATGTCAACTCAAGCCTGCCTATCCTTTAGACTTCCCAAGTCACCTTGATAACTAGACTTCCCAAGTCACACTTGTCACCTAGATTTCCCAAGTCACATTAACCCTTAGACTTTCCAAGTTACCTTAACCATTGCCAACATCTATGTCCATACCCGGACTACCATTTCCTTGCCCAAGTCAACCACTATGACTCAACAACCCGGAGTAAATTCCAATACTTAGTGACGTAGACAGCACCCATCGTATCGCCACCTACTAGTAAAAAACTACCCAAATGACCCCCAGGACCATACTAAATAAGTAACAACAACCAACATTATAACCAGACTATGAGTTTCCTTATTAGCTCATCAACCGCACGTAACAAGTCTAATTGACCTTAACAATTCTCAGTAACAATAAACATATATCCTTTTTACATAACCCAGACCAAACAAGGATTCTTAGGACATCATCTGCACCAACAACCTGGAACTCCGATTCACAGAAGAACCACCTTGTCGCTTAAGCACACTAACCCGGCCCTTCACGGACCAACTGTACGCAAAATAATACTAAATCCTGGCCCTCTCAGGAACCTAATATGTAAAAAACAGGTAGTACACCCGCACTGAGTAAAGCAGTTCAACATATAATAACAGCCAGTAGTATAACTCACAACTCTCAGTTTACCCTTTTGACTTATCAACCACAGGAAGTGTCACGACCCAAACCGTCGTGAGTGGCACCCACCTAACCCCCGAATGAGCGAACCAATAGAGTCCCACTCTTTGCCTAGACTAACAGCCTAAAACCAGCAAGCATAAAATGTAAACTAGCAATGAAAATAAGATCAAATACTCAAAACTTATCATAATTAATAATCTGCGAAAAATCCCACCTAGGAACTGAAAGTCATCGTACCAAACATCAATACCAAACTAGAGTACGGAGATGCAACCCCAAATAAAATGAGAAAAAGTTTTTAAGTCTGAATAAATGGACTAAAACTCTAATGATAATCCCAAGGTAGCTCGAATCGACAGCTCACCCTTGAAGATTGGAAACATCGGGGCTAAATCTGAGGTCTCATCTCAGCCGCTGGAAGATTTTCTGTACTCACAAAAAAAAAAGACAAGTGTAGTATCAGTACACCACCACTGTGTACTGGTAGGATCATCATCTAGTATTCAAGAAAATAGTATATAAATGGTATGCAAAATCCAGTAACAAGTATGGCAAACATGCAACAAATATCACAGGCATCTCTAGACTACAGGTCTCTGCCTAGCTTGTTACCGCATGAATCTATCTGTTACAGTTCTATTCCACCAACAAGAAAAACCATAACCACACCTTACCGTCTAGCCTGGACCCACCCTGGAATCCCCTCTAGACAATACCACAAGTGGTGATTTACCCGGCCTAAACCAAGACCAACTCAACAGTTATACAACAATTCCCGGCCACTCAAGGACCACCAATCAATAGCACTTTTCAATAACAACCCGGTCTACTCACGGAACCAATATCATGTATCACATTCAGTAAAAAAACACCGTCCTCTCACGGAACCAATATCAAGCAATGCAATACAATAGTCAATGAAACAGTGCAAGATGCAATAAAGTAAACTCGTACCAGGCGTGGTACCCGTGCCAATCGAATGTTATACCCGTACCAGGGGTGGTACCCGTGCCAACTATGTGTTATACCCGTACCAAGCGTGGTACCCGATCCAACCGAATGTCAACAACCACAGTCAATATGTGAACACACACAACTTGTAAAACCAACAAGTAAACACCATTCAAACATAGACTGTAAACCAAACTTAGACATTCCACACAATTCCCTTATGCAATGTAATGCACACAATTACTTAGACAATGAGTACAATGAATATACACATTCGCAGAAATACGAAAGCCATCACCTACCTCGAAATGTTCCAAGCTCTATTCAACCTGAGCTTTCCCGTGTTCCGGATTCCTCTCGTGTTCTTGGTCTAAAAATAACACATAATACATACAATCAACATACAGGCATGTACATTACCCGAATTATACCAAATCCCCACACCCCAGGCCACCCATGGTTATTCCACCCTTTTCTTAGGCTTTTCCACCGTTAATTCTCCTAGTCTTATCATTTTTTACGGACAAAATAGGAAATTAAATAGCCTATGATCATTTTAACGTACTTAAATGAACACCCAAGAACATATATGTTTGGAACCCCCTTCTTCCCTGAATTCCATGATCCCTAGGTCATTCCAACCTTCCTCAATTTCCCTCCTAGCAATTCTACCGCATAGGAAATGTATTACAAAGTGTGGGGAACGAAAACCTTACCTGAGGAACGATTTTTGGCGGATGAATGAAGAAAATTGCCTGAATTTGCCCAGCCCTTCTCCCAAAACAAACTTGTGAAATTTTGATGTTTTGAGAGTTGTTTCTATATTAAAAACCCGTCGGCCTGCTATAGCGGTCCCTGCTTCGCTATAGCGGTCTCAGTATAGCGGTCATCTGCCGCTATAACGGTCTTAAGTGAGTTGACCGCCGCTATAACAATAATTTCTACCGCTATAGCGGTGGCCACTATTACGCCTGACAACGCTCGTCACGGACAGAATGTCCAGAAATTTGCTAGTTTTGGCCATTTCACAACGCACTTGGTTTTTCCAAAGCCTGAAACAACCCCTTCACGTCAAACGCGATTCCAGGAGTTTTACTAACCCAAAAGCAATTCTGAAAAGTCCCCCGGACTCCTTTATGTCTTGGTTACGCAGAAAACTAGCTTAATTTAAGACACCTAAATTCATTTTTACTCGGATTTTCCTATACTCTACCTCAATCCAAAACTGGTCGAGGCTAGCCTAGCCCAGAATTTCAAACTCTCAAACCCAGAGTTTTCTAACTCTAACACTTGGCACGATTGGTCTTCCCATAACGATGGACCCGATCATTATAACAGATACCAATTTACCCATTTTTTATCCCCGAATGATCAAACCCAAAATTATGGAAATAAAAGGAAGGAAGTGTAGTACCTAAATACTCAAACAATTGAGGATACTTGTCCCGCATGTCCTTCTTAGATTCCCAAGTGGCTTCCTCAACTGGATGATGCTTCCACTGAACCTTCACCATGTCAATCACCTTTGTCCTCAACATCCGGACATCCCGAGCAAGAATCACAACCGGTTCCTCCTCATAACGAAGATCTTTATCAAAAAGTACTTCATCCTACTTGATGATGTAGTCCCTATCCCTATGGTATCGCTTGAGCATGGATAAATGGAATACTGGATGGACGCCCAACAAACTAGGTGGCAGTGCTAACTTATAAACCACTGGCTCCATAATCTCAAGGACCTCAAACAGACCGATGAACCGAGGGCTAAGCTTGCCCTTCTTACCAAACCACATAACCCCTTTCATTGGTGACACTTTTAGCAATACTTGTTCACCAACCTGAAAGTCCATGTCCCGGACCTTACGATCTGCATACTCCTTATGCCTTCTCTTAGCAGCCAGCAACTTGGTCTGTATGCCCCTTACTTTCTCCTGCATTTCCTTCACTAACTCTATGCCCAGAGGCTTCACATAACCTTCCTCAAACCACCCAACCGGTGATCTGCAGTTTCTCCCATATAGGGCCTCGAATGGTGCCATATTGATGCTGGAGTGGTAGCTGTTGTTGTACGATAATTCGCACAATGATAGAAACTAGTCCCAATGACCAACGAAGTCTATTACATATGCTCTTAGCATGTCCTCTAATACCTGAATCATCCTCTCCGACTGACCATCAGTCTGAGGATGGAAGGTTATGCTAAAGGTGAGTTGTGTACCCAACTCTTCATGTAACTTTCCCCAGAACTTAGAAGTAAACTGCGTAACCCTGTCTGAAATGATAGACAGTGGTACCCCATGCAGTCTTACAATCTCCTTCACGTAGACCTTGGCCAACTGCTGTGAATTTTAATCTATCATGACCGGTATGAAATGAGCGGACTTGGTCAGCCTATCAACAATGAACCAAATTGAGTCATACTTTCCCAATGTCTTGGGAAGACCCACTACGAAATCCATGGCTATCCTCTCCCACTTCCACTCTGGAATTGGCATCCTCTGAAGTAGTACTGCAGGTCTATGATGTTCATATTTTACCTGCTGGCAATTCTGACACTTGGACACAAAATCAACTATGTCCCTTTTCATCCCTAGACACCAGTAACGCTGCCTCAAGTTCCTGTACATTTTGGTTACACCCGAATGGATCGAGTACCGCAAACCATGAGCTTATGTCAGAATTTTTGGAATCATATCATCAACCCTAGGAACACAAATCCTCTCCTTGAAATGCAATACACCACCAGAGTCTTACATGACATCTCTGGACTCCCCGGATATCACTTTACTTCGCAACTTGCCCAGCTTTGGATCCTGAAACTGCTTTGCCTTTATTTCCTCTATGAAGGTGGCCTTGACCTCAACGCTAGCCAATAACCCGCCTTGGTCTGAGACACCCAAGTGCATGAACTTGGCCTTCAAAGCTCGAATCTCCTTAGCCAATGGTCGTTTGGACGCCCCCAAACAAGCCAAGCTACCTATGCTAACAGTTTTTCAGCTCAATGCGTCTGCCACCACATTAGCCATACCCGGATGGTACTGAATTATCACATCATAATCCTTCAATAACTCCATCCACTTTCTCTGCCTCTGATTCAAATCCTTCTGAGTGAAAACGTGCTGCAGACTGCGATGATCTATGAATACTTCGCACTTGACACCATAAAGGTAGTGTCTCCAGATTTTCAAGGCAAAAAACACCGCTGCCAACTCTAAATCGTGAGTTGGGTAATTCCTCTCATGCACCTTCAACTGCCTAGATGTATAGGCTATCACATTCCTATCCTGCATCAACACAGCACCCAAACCAGAATGTGAAGAATCACAGTAAACAATAAAGTCTTTACCTTCAACCGGTAAGGACAATATAGGAGCCGTGGTGAAAAGTGTCTTGAGCTTTTGGAAGCTCTCCTTGCACTTGTCGGACCACACAAATGGTACCTCCTTCTGTGTCAGTCTGGTCAGGTGAGTAGCAATAGAAGCAAAGTTCTTCACAAACCTCCGGTAGTACCCCGCGAGCCCAACAAAACTTATCACCTCTGTCACAGAGTTAGGCTAGACCCAACTCTTAACTGCCTCAATTTTCTGGGGATCCACCATCACCACCTTTTCTGACACCACATACCCCAAAAATGCCACAGAAGTCAACCAAAACTCACACTTAGTGAATTTTGCATAAAGCTTTTGGTGCCTCAAGATGTCCAGCACAATGCGAAGATGATTGGCATGCTCCTCCCTACTCTTAGAGTAGATCAAAATATCGTCAATGAACATGGTAACAAAAGAATCCAGGTAGGACTTAAATACCCCATTCATCAAACTCATGAATGTTATCGGCGCATTGGTCAAACCAAACGACATTACTAGAAACTCGTAATGTCCATACCGAGTCCGAAAAATAGTTTTTGGAATATCCTCAGGCCTAATTTTCAACTGATGGTACCCCGACCTCAAGTTAATTTTTGAAAACACTGATGTATCCGGAAGCTGGTCAAATAAATCATCTATCCGAGGTAAAGGATACTTATTCCGGATGGTCACCTTGTTCAACTGTTTGTAGTCTATGCACATCCGCATACTACCATCCTTCTTTTTCACAAACAAAATCGGAGCCCACCAAGGTGAAGCACTGGGACGTATAAATCCCTTATCTAGGAGTTCCTGCAGCTGAGTCTTAAGTTTTCTTAACTCTGTCGGAGCCATTTTATACGGAGGAATAGAGGTGGGATGAGTGCCTGGCTCCAATTCGATACAAAAATCTATATCCCTGTCTGAAGGCATACTAGGCAAATCCACTGGAAACACCTTTAAAAATTTAAACATTACCAGAACTAACTCAATAGAAGGGGACTCCACACTATCATCCCAAAGATGAGCCAAGAAGGCTAGACACCCCCTTCCCACTAGCTTTCTAGCCTGAATAAACGATATTATCTTAACTGGCTTAGGCCTGTATACACCTTCCCACTCTAGTCTATCCTTATCCGGAACTTCTAGAGTCACAATTTTAGTGTTACAGTTCAACACAGCATGATAAGGAGATAGCCAGGTCATACCCAAGATAATATCAAAATCAGCCATATCTAGAATTACTAAATCTACCCAAGTACGTAGCCTCACAAATACCACAGAACAGTCATGATACACATGAGTCACAATCACCGACTCTCCAACTGGGGTAGATACATGGATAGGGGAATCAAGGATATTGCAATTCAATTTTAGACCCAATGCAAAACTAATAGACACATAAGAATATGTAGATCCTGGGTCAAATAATACTGAGGCCATTTTATCACAGACAAGAATAGTACATGTGATCACCGCATCTGAGGCTTCCGCCTCAGTCCTTCCTAGAAAAGCATAGCAATTTACCCGATCATCAATCCAGGCAACTTCTCGGGCTAGCTGCGCCACCCCCTGTCTGTGCCGTCGTTCCCTCGGTCTCCCCGGCATCCCTGGAAATTACCTTGCCCACCCTGTGGACGACCCCTAGCATTACCACCTCTGCCTGCCGAAACCACTACTCTAGTCTGTTGCTGACCCTAATTACATGCATGCCTATGTGGACACTCCCTCTTAAAGTGGCCCAACTCACCACAATGAAAGCAACCACGGTCCAAAGTAGTCCTGCTAGCTGATGTATAAGATGCCCCCTGGCCTCTAAGAGCTGAAGACTGAGCTCCTTGACAACCACCTGTAGAAGCTGGCAGAGCTGACTGAATAGGACGGGCCAAGTAAGCCTGATGATGCTGGCCCCTGGAGTATGAACCGCCAAAATTTCCCTCATTTCGGGGCCTTTTGTCTAAAGCCTTAGTCTACCCTAATTCCCTCAATCTTTTTCACATAGTCCACCACATCATTAAAACCCTTCCCTGAAGAAGTCATATGCACTGACAGTACCTGCAGATCACTATTTAGACCCTTGACAAACAACTGGACCCGTTTCTCCTCAGAACCCAACATCTGTATAGTAAAACGAGACAATGCATGAAACTTAGCCTCATAAGATGCCACCCTGCTCCAAGTTCAGAAACTCATCCTTCTTCCAGTCCCTCAAAGTACAGGGAACGTACTTCTCTAGAAACAATGCATGGAACTGCTCCCAAGTCAGTGGAGGTAAGATAGATGACCGACAATCAACATGAGACCTCCACCACTACTTGGCATCACCCTGCAGCTGAAAAGTGACAAACTCCACCCCATGCGGATGTACAATACCTAACTTGTGCAACCTCTCATGGCAATCCAGGATGAACTCATAGGAATCCTCCTTGTCTGTACCCTAAAACATCGGAGGTTTCAGCTTAAGAAACTTAGTCAGCATCTCATGCTCATTACATGTCATCACTGGGCCTAACATTAGCCTGAGAAGATCATTTGTGCCCGAAGTTGTATCCATCCTTGGTGTAGTAGTAAATGATGGATGAGTATCCAAGGCCTGATTCGCATAAGCTGTGGGTATGGCTCCAACACCAACCAACCCACTCAGAATATCCCACGCCTGCCTGAAAGCTTCTAGTGTCATATTAGTAAGGCTTGCACCCCCAACCGGTGACGCCTCCTCCTTAGCTCCTCCATCCTCTACCACTAATTCTTCTATATCCCCATCCATAGGATCCTGAGGTAAGGGAGGGGTTACCTCACGTGCAGAAGCAGCAGCTCGAGCTCCACCCTTGGTAGGTGCGGCTCCAGCTCATCCCCTTCCCCTTCCCCTACCTGTGACACCCCAAATATTCTAAGCTAAGATCCAGACCGTTTTCATATGTTGTTAGATCCAAACCAGATGATTATAAATGGTAAATAGGTGTTGAGATCATTAATTATGTGTGGAAAGTGTATTCGATAAGAATTGAGTTCATAAAGAACCTCTAGCTCAAAGTTGAGTTGAAAGCTTCCTTACCGATTGAGTTTTAGTGTAAGATTTTTCAAGGGTCAATTTCAAATGATCATAACTCCTAGAATATAAAGATTTAGATTTTCTATAACCCACCAAATTAAATGTCTTTGAGTCTTCTTTCCAACGCCACTAACCTTGCATTCATCCAAGTCTGGAGTAAAAAGTTATGACCAGTTTACCAAGAAGACGTCTATCTGACCAGAAGTCCGTCAAATTTTGCAGGTTAAAACGGAATGTACAACGGTCCGTTTTCTGGGAAAACGGTCCGTTGGGAAACTCCAAAATTTCAAGGAGTTAAAACACTAAAGACAACAGTCCATTTTCTGAGAAAATGGTCCGTTTTGGCGACCATTTTGGACGCGTTTTTCCTTCCTAGACCAATCTGGATTTGGTTTTCTATTGCCTATAAATAGGACCCTTAGGGTATTTTCATCACGTTTTCTTTTCAGCCCTTTTATTTAAACAAAGTTAGTTTTCTCTCAAGTCAGTTTCAAGGAGAAAAAGAGTGTTCTTCTCTAAGTTCAACCTAGGGCTTCCTTCTCCAAAGCTTCTGAACCCCCCTTCACTAATTCAAGAATCACCTTCTACCTCTTTCACTAATTCAAGAATCATCTTCCACCAGGTATGTGGATATTCAATAAGGGTTTAGTTCTCCCTTATGCCTGACGTTGCAGATTTTCATACAATTTTACAAGTTGTGAAACTAGGGTTCTTACCCAATCATGCTTAATTTTACAGAATTCAGTCCTTATGATTCCTACATGATTTATGTATTATTTTAGAAGATTTACACCATATTTTCAGTGACTTGCATGAGCCTTTACAAGAACTTTAAGAAATCGAGAATTTAGCCTAAAATTATAGTATTTTCATAAGAATGAGTTTTCTTCAGAATTTGACCTAAATTACTTTACAAGCATGAAATTAGTCAGTTTTCAGTCTACAATTTTTCTTCGAAACTTCTCATGAGTTAACTTATCCTTTAGAGCTCAGCTCAGATTATTAGCATTCAGTCTATATTAGTATGCATGATTTTCAATCCAGTTATTTTAGTAAGAAAGAACTATGCATGATTTAGCAGGTTTCAACTTACCTTCAGTATGTTTTACAAGAATATATTTTTAAATATAGACTTTTAACATGTGCCATCAATGATTACAAATTTAGTAAGTTTCATGATTAGTATGACATCTAGATATGTCCACATGCTTTATGAATAGTTTTTAGTTATACAGTCTTTCAGAAATCAACTAGATAAATTAGGTTCTGATGAAGCATTTCAGAACATTTGTTTTAAATGAGCTATCAGTATTCAGTTTGGGAGTAGTATTTAGCACCGAATTGGACTAGGGTTTAGCGTACCCTCAAGTCCCAGAACTACGTGCCACCGTAGGTTATTTAGCCTCTCAGTTGGGCATCAGAACTAGTGATCATGCCAGTCATGCCTTTATACCCTAGCAAGGTATATTGGGTCCTGTAGATGGGGCGTATACATCGGACTCCACGTTTAGCTCAAGTGGTTTATGTCGGTTAACAGACACAGAATTAGACTCAGTAGTTATGTACTAGGCCCTCAGTTCAGTTTTACATCTTTTAAGTTATATTTTCTAGAATATCCTTGCATTTCAGATTTTATGCATACTATGTTTGGGCTTGAGTATTACAGATTAAATTTACAGATTTAAATAACATATTAGGTTTTCAGCATGCTCAGTAGAAGAACCTCCTCTAAGGATTTACTTTAAACATAACTTTTAGCATGACTCATGAATCTCCGCTCAGTTGCACTAATCCGTGATTTATAGACATACTTTATATTTTAGTCCATGAAATCCTAAGTAACAGGTTTACTTATCTTTAAACAGCATGGTCGCTCAGTTACAGTCTAGTAACCTAATTTACATTCACTTCAGTAAAAGAGTCTATGTTATATAGCTTGATTTATGCACTTCAAATATTATACATGTTCCAGCTTTCAGCGATTATTTCAGTATACATGTATTTTCTCATGATTTACAGTTTGTGCATTACTCTCACATGCTCAGTACATTCAAAGTACTGACCGCATACCTTTCTTGTGCTGCATCATTTTATGATGTAGGTTACAGTGCTAGCTCCCAGGATCATAGTCAGATGGATCACAGCTCCTAGTCAGCAGAGATTGAGTTCTCCTTCTTCGGGAACTCCAACCCGTTAGTAGTTTTAGTAGTTAATTCAGTTATTATGCATTGACGTAAGATAGTTGGGGTCATGTCCCGACTAACTTTAGTCAGTGTTAGTAGAGGCTTCATAGACAGTCACTCAGTTGTATCATTTTTTTTAAAAGAGTTGTATTTCAGTTTATAAAACTTTAGTTTATTACAGTATTCCTTAAGAGCTCATTATATGTTTTAGCTTCCACATAATATTCTTTAGTTTATCTATTTCTATTTAGTTGCTTATGAATCATGCCAGCAAGAAGGGTTATCTTGGGATCACTTATGGTCTCAGGTCCCATGTTACGTCTAGGGCGTAGGCTCGGAGCGTGACAAACTTGGTATCAGAGCACATAATTCAAGTGTCCTAGGGTGTCTATGAAGTCGTGTCTAGTAGAGTCTTACAGAATAGTACGGAGACATTTGTACTTTTCTTCGAGGGGCTACATGGCATTTAGAAAATGTTTCCCTTTGTTCATACTCCAGATCGTGCTATAAAGTTGTTCCTTCAGAAACTTATGCAGATTCATGCGTTGATCCAATTCCTCTAGTCAGGACTCACCTTCAAGGTAGTGGAGACAGTGTAGTTCAGATCCCTGACAGTGAGATGCTCTCAGATAGAGCTATCAAAAAGTTAATAGACTGCACAAGGGCTTGAGAGGAGCCTACTAGTGCATTAAAGTCTACCAATCCAATGGCACGTACCATTTCCACTCGTACATCTAAGCCTACAGTTGAATATGCTCTCAGACCCTCTTCCAGAAACTTTAATATGAATGGTGCCTTAGCCAAAAGGTATGGGAGCTTTTGGGTAGTACAATAACTCGAGAGTGAGTGCGAATTGAGATGTTATGGGCGATAAGTAGTAGAATGACCCCAGAGCTAGGTGTATGGATTCATAAGTATAATATCCATAAGATTGGGATAGTGATGAATGAACGTCTATAGCCATAGTCATCTTAGAGCATCTGTTAACTAGGTGAAGAAGATCCCTTAATGGTAGGAGGGTAGATGTGTACCCAGAATAGTATGTCGTGGCATGGTGTTCAAACATTCTATGGTGCTATGTGTGACTAGTTTGGAATTCTCAGGTTATTATTTATGGAGAAGGTTAGGTGTATATTATATGGTGTTCTTAGAGATGAATTCATGAGATTACAGATAGATGATGTTGAGTTTCTTAGTATGTCTTTAATTTAGTTGATTTGGGTGGATTTGAACTTAGAGATGTGATGTTAGTAGATGAATAATAAAAAGCCAGATTGCTAAGTGTTAGGAGAAGTGGTTAGGTGCGCCAGTAAGAGTATGAGTCCTCTTGATAACCCTAAGGGTAAAGAGAAATCTAAGAGATGTCTCAGAAGAAGACCTAGCAAGGGTTTAGTAACTTCAGTTATAGCCTATTGAGGAGAGTTTAGCATCCAGAAATGCAGAGTTGCCCAAACCTTACAAGAGTTAGTTATTATAGACTAGTTTAGGAGAGAGATCCACATACTTAGAGAGGTGACATTTGATCTAAGGGGGAGATGATAGAATGAAGAGCCGAGTCGAGTCTGGTGACTAAGCCAGTATAGAATTTCTAAAAAGGGCTATGATGGGATATCAATCCATTCTTATTCCAACAGATTTCCTAGCACTTCAGTCAAGGTGAAACTATACTTAGACGTATTTTTGTCATACTCACAGATAAGTTCATGAACTCCATACAGATTCATGTTCATGCTCAGCTCCTAGAACAAATAGAAATTGCTCCAGACAGTGATTCTAGTCTTACTCTGTGATTCTATGAATCCCAGCTTTATGCCATGAGAGTCGTTATTTAAGTAAACTCATGCCTCACAGTATGCTCAGTTCTATGTACTCAGTCTAGTCTTCAAGATATGCCTTAATGGCTAGTGAAATCATGTTACGTCATGTATATTCTTAGAACAGATTTCTTGAACAGTTCGTGTTGATGATTTTCTTACTCTAACCATGCTTCATATGTCCAGAATGTGAGACACTCAAGCCTTTGCACTTAACTTGTTAGACCTTATTTTAATTGGCTAGATCATGTTAAGTATAAGTCAAGACTGTCAGTATTCCTACATACATGATGCTCATGCTCTCACTCTATTTCTTTAGTGATCTTGGCCTATGTTGTCATAGGTGTTAGTTGAGGGAGATAAGTAGTAGCTTAGATGGGAAGTATTGGATTTTTCTCTTTGATGTATTGGTTTCACCTTAGATAGTAAGTGTGGGAAAAAAAGGTAAGGATTATTCCTATGTAATAGATAGATGAGGAATTTTTGTATGTCTCATTATAGAAGTTCTTGAAGCTACAGCTTCCAGATATGCTAGGGAAGAGGAGAAGCCTCAGATAGTGTTAGCTATATAGAAGCCATAAGATGATCATAGTGATAGGCTTGAATGTCGTAATGGAATACATGTAGGCTTTTTCCTTGGGCGACTAGTGACCCATTGATTAGAACTCAAGGTTAGTTGATTTTTGTGATAAGAAAGAATATCATTCTTGGGAGATAACTCCAGATGCAAGAGATTTAGTCGAGATAGGCTTGAAAATGGTGAAAGTAGGTAGTTAGACTTAGACCATAACATCTATATATGCATTGATGAGAATTTAAGTTGCAAAAGGGAAAGCATGGTATTCAGAGAAGTTGGTGTAGTTAGAAAGGGTGTTCCTAAGCTTAAAAGTTATCGACTGTATTGTGTGAGGCAGGAATAGTCTTGTTCTTACTCCCTTCTCAGAGTCCTCATACTTTATGTCCAGTAGATTCAACTAGCAAGATAGTAGACTCCTCATATCAGACCAGTTCAGACCTGCCAGTAATCAGTGCTAAGGGCAGAAGGCCCTATGCTCAGTTCAGTCCATGCTAGTAAGTTCAGTTTAGAAAAGAATAGTTTTCTCGTATAGCTATTCCTCTCAGTTTGATGCTTCTTCCAGTTAATTGTGATTTCTAAAGAATGAGTTTGTTCTCTATGAGTTTCAGATGAGACCCTACACTCGCTCCAGACCAGTTATCATGTTGGATATTCAGTTTCCTGTCCTATCAGTGTTCTTATGCTCTCAGTATGCATACATGCCTTACGAACCTAGATCAGTTCATATTTCAGTTGGAAATTAGTTACCATGTCAGTACTCCAGCTTTTAGAACTCAGTGGGCGGGATTGCACCTCTTTCCCCACCACCTCAGCATAGTTAGTCTTCATTCGAGGACGAATGATCCCAAGGGGGAGATATTCTAACACCCCAAAAATTCTAAGCTAAGATCCAGACCATTTTCATATATTGTTAGATCCGAACCAGATGATTTTAAATGGTAAATAGGTGTTGAGATCAATACTTATGTGTGGGAAGTGTATTTGATATAAATTGAGTTCATAAAGAACCTCTAGCTCAAAGTTGAGTTGAAAGCTTCCTTACCGATTGAGTTTTAGTGTAAGATTTTTCAAGGGTCAATTTCAAATGATCATAACTCCTAGACTCTAAAGATTTAGGTGGCCTATCACCTACCAAATTAAAGGTCTTTGAGTTTTATTTTCAATGCCACTAACCTTACATTCATCCGAGTCTGGAGTAAAAAGTTATGATCAATTTACCAAGAAGACGTCTGTCTGACCAGAAGTCCGTCAAATTTTGCAAGTTAAAACGGAAGATACAACGGTCCATTTTCTGGGAAAACGGTCCATTTTTCCAACCGTTTTCAGAACCAGAAACTTCAAAATTTCAAGGAGTTAAAACTCTCAAGACAACGGTTCATTTTCTGGGAAAATGGTCCATTTTGGCGACCGTTTTGGATGCGTTTTTCCTTCCGAGACCAATTTGGATTTTTTTCTATCGCCTATAAATAGGACCCTATGGGTATTTTCATCACGTTTTATTTTCAGCACTTTTATTTAAACAAGTTAGTTTTCTCTCAAGTCAGTTTCAAGGAGAAAAAGAGCGTTCTTCTCCAAGTTAAACCTAGGGCTTCCTTCTCCAAAGCTTCAGAACCCCTTCACTAATTCAAGAATCACCTTCTACCTCCTTCACTAATTCAAGAATCATCTTCCACCAGGTATGTGGGTATTCAATAAGGGTTTAGTTCTCCCTTATGCCCAACGTTTCAGATTTTCATACGATTTTAGAAGTTGTGAAACTAGGGTTCTTACCCAATCATGCTTAATTTTACAGAATTCAGTCCTTATGATTCCTACATGATTTATGTATTATTTTAGAAGATTTACACCATGTTTTCAGTGACTTTCATGAGACTTTACAAGAACTTTAAGAAATCAAGAATTTAGCCTAAAATTATAGCATTTTCATAAGAATGAGTTTTCTTCAGAATTTGACCTAAATTACTTTACAAGCATGAAATTAGTCAGTTTTCAGTCTACAGATTTTCTTCGAAACTTCTCATGAGTTAACTTCTCCTTTAGACCTCACCTCAGATTGTCAGCATTCAGTCTATATAAGTATTCATGATTTTCAATCCAGTTATTTTAGTAAGAAAGAACTATGCATGATTTAGCAGGCTTCAACTTACCTTCAGTATGTTTTACAAGAATATATTTTTAAATATAGACTTTTAACATGTGCCATCAATGATTACAAATTTAGTAAGTTTCATGATTAGTATGACATCTAGATATGTCCACATGCTTTATGAATAGTTTTTAGTTATACAGTCTTTCAGAAATCATCTAGATAAATTAGGTTCTGATGCAGCATTCCAGAACATTTGTTTTAAATGAGCTATCAGTATTTAGTTTGGGAGTAGTATTTAGCACCGAGTTGGACTAGGGTTTAGCACACCCTCAAGTCCCAGAACTACGTGCCACCGTAGGTTATTTAGCCCCTCGGTTGGACATCAGAACTAGTGATCACGCCAGTCATGCCTCTATACCCTGGCAAGGTATATTGGGTCCTGTAGATGGGGCGTATACATCGGACTCCACATTTATCTCACGTGATTTATGTTGGTTAATAGATTCTCCCACAGAATTAGACTCAGTAGTTATGTACTAGGCCCTCAGTTCAGTTTTACATCTTTTAAGTTATATTTTCTAGAATATCCTTGCATTTCATATTTTATGCATACTATGTATGGGCTTGAGTATTACAAATTAAATTTACAGTTTTAAACAACATATCAGGTTTTCAGCATGCTCAGTAGAAGAACCTCCTCTAAGGATTTACTTTAAACATGACTTTTGCATGACTCGTGAATCTCCGCTCAGTTGCACTAATCCATGATTTATAGACATACTTTATATTTTAGTCCATGAAATCCTAAGTAACAAGTTTACTTATCTTTAAACAACATGGTCGCTCAGTTTCAGTCTAGTAACCTAATTTACATTCACTTCAGTAAAAGATTCTATGTTATATAGCTTGATTTATGCACTTTAGATATTATACATGTTCCAGCTTTCAACCAATATTTCAGTACACATGTATTTTCTCATGATTTACAGTTTGTGCATTACTCTCACATGCTCAGTACATTCAAAGTACTGACCGCATACCTTTCTTGTGCTGCATCATTTTATGATGTAGGTTACAGTGCTAGCTCCCGGGATCATAGTCAGACGGATCACAGCTCCTAGTCAGCAGAGATTGAGTTCTCCTTCTTCGGGAAATCCATCCCGTTAGTAGTTTTAGTAGTTAATTCAGTTATTATGCATTGACGTAAGATAGTTGGGGGTCATGTCCCGGCTAACTTTAGTCAGTGTTTGTAGAGGCTTCATAGATAGTCAGTTGTCTCATTTTTTTTAAAAGAGTTGTATTTCAATTTATAAAACTTCAGTTTATTACAGTATTCCTTAAGAGCTCATCATATGTTTTAGCTTCCGCATAATATTCTTCAGTTTATCTATTTCTATTTAGTTGTTCATGAATCATGCCAGCAAGAAGGGTTATATTGGGATCACTTATGGTTTTAGGTCCCGTGTTACGTCTAGGGCGTAGGCTCGGGGAGTGAAACTACCTCCGCCGCGAACTGCTAGGCCCACTGCTGGAACCGCTGGCCTTGCTCCGTTATTCCTTATAGTAACCATCTGCGGATAGAAGAGTGAATGAAGTTAGATATCAATTTGTATCACCAGATACCAATTGGAATCGAGTTATAGCACGAAGGAAAAGAAGAAGAGATAGTTTTTTTTCCTAAAGCCTTGTAGCCTCTCGAAGAAAAGTACGGACGTCTCCGCAACATTCCGCAAGACTCTACTAGACCTGTTTGGTACGACGAGATCAACGAACACTGGCTCTGATACCATCTTTGTCACGACCCAACCCATCGTGAGTGGCACCCACCCAACCCCCGGATGAGCGAACCAATAGAGTCCCACTCTTTGCCTAGACTAACAGCCTAAAATCAGCAAGCATAAATGTAAACTAGCAATGAAAATAAGATAAACTACTCAAAGCTTATCATAATTAATAATCTGCGAAAAATCCCACCTAGGAACTGAAAGTCATCGTACCAAACATCAATACAAAATCTAGAGTACGGGGATGCCACCCCAAACAAAATAAGAAATAGTTTTTAAGTTCGAACAAATAGACTAAAACTCTAATGATAATCCCAAGGTAGCTCGAATCGACAGCTCACCCTTGAAGATCGAAAACGTCGATGCTAAATCTGAGCTCTCGTCTCAGCCGCTAGAAGATTTCCTGTACTCACCAAAAGAAAGACAAGTGCAGTATCAGTACACCACCACTGTGTACTGGTAGGATCATCAGCCAGTATTCAAGAAAATAGTATATAAATAGTACGCAAAATCTAGTAACAAGTATGGCAAACATGCAACAAATATCACAGGCATCTCTAGACTACAGGTCTCTACCTAGATTGTTACTGCATGAATCCATCTCTTACAGTTCTATTCTACCAATAAGAAAAACCATAACCACACCTTACCGTCTAGCCTGGACCTACCCTGGAATCCCCTCTAGACAATACCACAAGTGGTGATTTACCCAGCCTAAACCAAGACCAACTCAATAGTCATCCAACAGTTCCCGGCCATTCAAGGACCACCAATCAATAGCACTTTTTAATAACAATCCAGTCCACTCACGGAACCAATATCACATATCTCTTTCATTAAAACAACCCGGTCTTCTCACGGAACCAATATCAACCAATGCAATACAATAGTCAATAAAATAGTGCAAGATGCAATAAAGTAAACCCGTACCAGGCGTAGTACTCGTGCCAACCATGTGTTATACCCGTACCAGGCATGGTACCCGAGCAAACCAAATGTCAACAACCACAGTCAATATGTGAACACACACAACTTATAAAACCAACAAGTAAACACCATTCAAACATAGACTGTAAATCGAACTTAGACATTCCACACAATTTCCCTAAGCAATGTAATGCACACAATTACTTAGACAACAAGTACAATGAATATACATATTCGCAGAAATATGAAAGCCATCACCTACCTCGAAATGTTTCAAGCTCTATTCAACCCGAGCTTTCCTGTGTTTCGGATTCCTCTCGCGTTCTTGGTCTAAAAATAACACATAATACATACTATCAACATACAGGCCTGTACATTACCCGGATTATACCAAATCCCCAAACCCCAGGCCACCTATGATCATTCCACCCTTTTCTCAGGCTTTTCCACCGTTAATTCTCCTAGTCTTATCATTTTTTATGGACAAAACAGGAAATTAAATAGCCTATGATCATTTTAACGTACTTAAATCAACACCCAAGAACATATATGTTTGGAACCCCCTTCTTCCTCGAATTCTGTCATCCCTAGGTCATTCCAACCTTCCCCAATTTCCCTCCTAGCAATTCTACCGCATAGGAAACGTATTACAAAGTGTGAGGAACGAAAACCTTACCTTAGGAACGATTTTTGGCAGAGGAATGAAGAAAATTGTCTGAATTTGCCCAGCCCTTCTCCCAAAACAAACTTGTGAAATTCTGATGTTTTGAGAGGTGTTTCTACATTAAAAACCCGTCGGCCAGCTATAGCGGTCCCTGCTTTGCTATAGTGGTCCCGCTATAGCGGTCATCTGCCGCTATAGCCGTCTTAAGTGAGTTGACCGCCCCTTGGTTGCCGCTATAGCGATAATTTCTACCGCTATAGCGGTGGCCGCTATCATGCCTCACAGCGCTCATCATGGATAGAATGTCCAAAAATTTGCCCATTTTGGCCATTTCACAACACACTTGGTTTTCCCGATGCCTGAAATAACCCCTTCACGTCAAACGCGATTCCAGGAGTTCTACTAACCCAAAAGCGATTCTGAAAAGTCCCCCGGACTCCTTTATGTCTTGATTACACGAAAAACTAGCTTAATCCATAACACCTAAATCCATTTTTACCCGGATTTCCCTAGACTCTACCTCGCTCCAAAATAGGCCGAGGCTAGCCTAGCCCAGAATTTAAACTCCCAAACCTGGAGTTTTCTAACTCTAACACTTGGCATGATTTGTCTACCTGTAATGAAGGACCCGGTCGTTATAGGAAGCAGGTTCAACAATCATTCAATCAATAATAATAAACATGACATTTACCTTTTTCATTACCCGGACCATCCCCACCTTTAAGTCCTACCTTAATACTATGCCATTTGATTGAAACAAGTTCTGTGCTGCTCACCACTCCGCCCTCTCAAGGACCAATGTAATCAATCACAGATTTAACAATCAACCCGATCCACTTATGGAACCATTGACAACCACAGTCAATAATGCATAATTAAACTCGTACCAGGCGTAGTACCTGAGCCAACTATTAGTATCTTATACCAGGCATAGTACCCGAGCCAACAAAATATGTATTCCCGTACCAGGCGTGGAACCCGAGCCAACCATTAGTATCCCATACCAAGTGTGGTACCCGAGCCAACCGTTAGTACACCTGTACCAGGCATGGTACATGAGCCAACCGAATGTCATAACAAGTCCAATCAATCACAACCAATGAACAAACATACTTGTAAAGCCAACAAGCAAACAAAAGAAGTTCATTTCACAAGACTGATTACCGGACCACTAGACATTCATAATTTATTTCATAAACATGCAACTCATACACTACTACAAAATAGTACGTGAACACATAATGCATATTAGAAATCAATAACCATCACCTACCCCCATTCCGGGTACATAAACTCAACCTTAAATCCCGTCTGAAAACTAAGCTCAATTCACCCCTTAACACATACTAGTAGATACACCCATTCCTGACCCTCCTCCTAGGACCAAAATACAACATGGGGAGAGACCTCCCTAACATTGGTAATTCAACCATTTATGATATTCCAGTTTGTTTATAGCGACATTAGAGAATCCCCTCTTTAACCTGTGGTTTAATTACCCAAGTTTCCTAGTTCTCCGAACCTTCCCGACACCCTAGTCCTCAGATTTTATCATCACACAACACCCAGTTAATCATAACAATCAAAAATATCACAACAAATTATCAGCACTCAAACAATTCTAGATTAACCAATTCAAATTACAACAATTGTCCTCAAGACTCCGTGCTCAAAGGCCTAAACATGGATTCTCCTTTCCAATCTATACAATGATACGAAAAAAAAAAGGCGAGTTAATCTACTCAAAGAAGAAAACCTAGCCTACCTGGATGCCAAGAAGCTTCACCGTGCAATTTCGGGCTCCATGAAGGCGTTCCCTGATGATTGATAGGCCCGAATTCGTGGTTTCGGGTCCTTTCAGCCGGAATCCCTCCTCCCCATAGCTCCCAAGCTTTGGAGCAGCCTAGGAGGGTTCTTGGAGTAACCCTCATCTATTTTTAGGGCTGAATAGGAGAGAATAAAATTATAAAACCCATGTTTGAGATTTTTGATCTCATTGCTCCACTATAACGGTCCATGCTCTGCTATAGCGATACTGCCATAGCGGAACCTACCGCTATAGGCGGTGCTGACTGCTGTTAACTTTCGCTATAGAGGAGGTCATGATAGAGTTGTGTCAACCGCTATAGCAGTTGAAACGGAATAGATCCTCAGAAAAATCCCCACAAAAGGCCCATTTCATAACACACTTCAAAATCCAGACGTTTCGCACCAATCCTTTTATATCAACTTCGATATCGGGAGTTCTACTCACCCGAATTCATTTTCGAAAGGTCCCCCAGACTCCTTAAGGTCTTGGATAATGGAAAAACTAGCTCAACCTAAGATATAATACCCAATCTGCACCCGGATTTCCCTAGACTTTACCTTTCTCGGAATTCATCCGAGACTAGCCTAGCCTAAGATTTCCAACTCCTCAACCTGGAAGTTTTCTAACCCATTTCTTCGCATGAATAACTCACCCATAACGAGGTGCCTTTTAATAACGACTGAACAGGTCATTACAACAGATACCAATTTACCCATTGTTTGTCCCCTAACGATCTCTAAGATGGAGGGAAAGAACAAGCCCACCCCTTTAACCTTAGTGCTCTACTATGATAGTGTAAAGATAACCTTACGCAACCTATCAAAACTTTCAATTCCCTTGGTGTACCCAACCCCAATCAAAAATTAATTTGATCCTGCTCTATCAAGGAATTCCTTTCTACGAGCTACACAAGGCTAATTAGATTACCCCCTCTTTGAGTGCCCAAAAACTCTAGGTCATCGTCGAAACACCGGAGCTAAATAAATTCGCACTTAACAAACAAAAACAATTTTTCCATGCCAAGGGGACTAGATCCCACTATGGCGACCCCTTTCCCGCTATACCCGTTGTTCTACTAACCCGAACTCCATTCCGAAAGCTTCCTATGGGGTACTATGCCCCTCACATATCATAGTAACACCTTACTCCTATCAACATTATGCCCCGAGACACCACGTATCTCTAAACCACGCAACAACAAAAATTCCATTGGAACTCATCCTAGCTTGAGGTTTTTGTTAACTCTCGTCTTAGGTGGAATTTTACCCGGGCACTTACGCCCTAACCAATTTTATAGCGAGCACCCCCCCATCACCAAAAGAGCAGTGACACCAGGTATTATCATGACCGACCAGAGGGATAACAAAGTTAAAGAATATATTTAATAACCCCACTCCCTCAATCGACCCTACCACTAAGGATCATCAATAATAAACCAGCCACTAATCACCCTCATAACATAAGCCTATGAGCAGTGTCCGATACTACTTAGTTAATTACGGCTCATTTTACCAAATTCTACATGGGTGACTATTCCCACAAATGGCCAATCATAATTTTACCAAATACCAGGGCTACCATATCCATCCCTTACTTTTATCGCGCATGGATGCTAAATAATTCGCACAATAGCTCACAACTCAATTAGTGATTTAAAAAAAAAGACACGAGAATGAAAAAGAAAATAGGGGAAAACAGGACAGGGATTATGCCCTGCCCTTTCCGCTATAGCGGCTTGCACACCGCTATGGCGACCCCCAACAGTAGCAGCCCAGAAAATTTTCCATTTCTGCAAAAATTCCCTCATTCTTCTTCCCTGTTTTTCAACATTAACACATGAGATCGCATTTTGATCTTAAACATACCATCACGACCAATCTTAACGGTGCATAGATTAGAATTTAACACCATATTATCACAGAATCAGTTACGAAATGCACCAAAACCGTGTACAATAACTCATTCCCGCTATTGTACCCTACTAGTCCATCTTTTTCCTTTTGATTTCCGCACATGGATGCTAGTTTCAGACATTATTTACCTTATATGCATACTATGTTAGTTCTATAGCTGATCTCCTTGTTTTACATAGCAATTTATAGCTTAACCATTGTGTTTTAAGGCCCCGAGAATGAAATGAAAATAGGGGAAAACAGGGCAGGCATTCTGCCCCGCACCTTTCCGCTATAGCGGTTGTCACTCTGCTACAGTGGTACCACCGTGGAACCACCGTGGCAATAGAAAATCCCACTAAAGTGGGATTGCCATAGCGATACAATTCCTCTATGGCGGTCCCAATGGCATCAGTCCAGAATTTTGAAATTTTCAGCAAAGTGTACTGATCCCCTTTTCCAATTATCATTGTCTAATGCCGTCAATCCTGCCATGGTCTTAAACAACCCCTAAGACCATTCCTGGCAATGCACAGATCAAAACTTAGCATCCAATTATCACCAATCATAAAAGATTCACAGAAAAAAATCATTCTCAACAATACATTCCCGCTATTACACACGAATAACCTCCTTGTTCCCATGGTTCCCAAACAAGTCCCGACTGTCCTGAAACTGAAGCTTCCCTATAGTCGTAAATCCTTTTCCCTCGCCATCTTAACCAATGATGAGTCCTTTTCTGAATGTAATATGAAATTTTTAACTTCACACACATAGCATTTTATCATAAACCAAATCATACCAATTCAAATTATGATGACTTTTAGACCCACAATTCTACAGTAAGGCAACCAATCACATACCAACCAAGTAAGTCATACACGCACTGTAACACACAAACAATTCAACTTTAGGCTATAATGAAATCAAGTCACATAATTCACTCTCGATTCGTTCCATGGATGACCATTAGTCGATCATCCATGTCTTACCACAATTTCCACTATTAAGCAATAGTATCCCTTGTCCCTGGTACTTATTCACATACCAACTACTGGAAGCCTAAGTTTCCACAAGTACATATATAATTTTCCCTTATCATTTTTACCAGTGATAAGACCCTGCCCAGCATTTAGCATACTGTTTTCCACATGAATCACAAAACAAGAGTTCCTTCAATCATTAACACATAACCAAGTTAAGACTCTTCACCAACCATAAATTTCAAAGTAACTCAAGCAATTACACACCACTCAATCGCAGTCATTCAAACAATGCAATACATACAATCAGAAGTATCGAGCTCCAACACTCAATCAAATCAGTTTCATTACCCTTTATTCGATTCATGGATGACTGTTAGCCGATTCATCCACCCTTTACATAGCCTCCCAGGCCAGATACCAATTGGGACCTTCCCGGTTCCAATTTCCCTTGCTTGTGTTATCTTAATCAGATTCAAACGACATACTTTTTCCTTGTCGATATACCAATTGGAATCGAGAGATACCAATTGGACTCAACCCATATAAGCAAGCAACAAACCGCATGAAAAGAGTGAATAAAGAGAGAGGTTTCCTAGAATGCTTCATAGCTTCCCAAAGATTAGATGTGGACGTCAACACACAAATTCGTAGGACTCTATTGGACATTTTGCTCTTGTACTGGGAGATCGTTAACCTGGGTTCTGATACCATTTATCTCGACTCAACTACTGGGTTGTGCGGGCATCTACTCTAATCCACCTAGATAGGAGAACCCTTACCACCCAAACCAACAGGTAATGCGGAAAAAGAAATAAATCATGAACTAAGACTTTTTAATACATAAAAATATTTACAAGATATGCAAAAAAGCTTTTACAATTTGAAAATAGCACTCCCTAGAACCTAGTCTAAGCCGGTACAAAATCTACTACAAGAGTGATACTAAAATAAAAGAAGACACAACTCCCACCATAGAAGCAAGAAGTAGGAGCTTCTGGAGATTCTCATCATCGTGTACCTATGAAACATCATCAACCCTGCAACCAGACTATACCCAAAAAGGTATAGCAAGAGTAGAATCAGTACAAACACACGCACTGGTAGGCATCATCGATCGATCCAAATCCACTCATACCATCATATAAGAAATCAAGGAATGCATAATTAATTATAATACTCAACCCTTAAACATTCACCTTACCAGAACCCAATGTCAACCCAAGCCTGCCTATCCCTTAGACTTCCCAAGTCACCTTTACAACTAGACTTCCCAAGTCACATTTGTCACCTAGACTTCTCAAGTCACACTAACCCTTAGACTTTCCAAGTCACCTTAACCATTGTCAACATCTATGTCCATACCCGGACTACCATTTCCTTACCCAAGTCAACCACTATAACTCAACAACCTGGAGTAAATCCCACGACTTAGTGACATAGACCGCACCCATCGTACTACCACTTACTAGTACAAAACTGCCCCAATGACCCCCAGGGCCATACTTGACAAATAACAATAACCAACATTATAACCAGACTACGAGTCTCTTTCTTAGCTTATCAACCACACGTAACAAGTCTAACTGACCTTAACAATTCTCAGTGACAACAAACATATATCCTTTTTACATAATCCAAACCAAAAAAGGATTCCTAGGACATCATCTGCGCCAATAACCTGGAACTCTGGTTCACAAAAAAACCATCTTGTCGCTTAATCACACTAACCCGGTCCTTCACGGACCAACTGTACACAAAATAATACTAAATCCCAGCCCTATCAGGAACCTAATGTGTAAAGAACATGTAGTACACTTGCACTGAGTAAAATAGTTCAACATATAATAACAGCCAGTAGAATAACTCCAGACTCTCAGTCTACCCTTTTGACTTATCAACCACAGGAAGCAGGTTCAACAATCATTCAATCAACAATAATAAACATGACATTTACCCTTTCTTATTACCCGGACCAATCAAGGGTCCCTAGACCAACACCTAAGTGTTAATATGCTATGCTTGGTCCACCCCAGGACCATCCCCACCTTTATGTGTAACAACCCGGCATCTCAAGGACCAATGTAATCAATCACAGATTTAACAATCCACCCATCCCATTTATGGAACCATCGATAAACACAGTCAATAATGCATAATTAAACCCGTACCAGGCATGGTACCTGAGCCAACTGTTAGTATCCCGTACCAGGTGTGGTACTCAAGTCAACTGTTAGTATACCCGTACCAGGCGTGGTACCTGAGCCAAACGAATGTCATGACAAGTCCAATAACAACCAATGAACAAACATACTTGTAAAGCCAATAAATAAACAAAAGAAGTTTATTTCACAAGACTGATTACCGGACTAGACATTCATAATTTTTTTCATAAATATGCAACTCATACACTACTACAAAATAGTACGTGTCACGCCCCGAGGCTACCCTCTAAACGTAACACGAGATCTGGAATACAAGTGCCCTAAATTAACCCTTGGTCATAGCATACTTATAAACTTAAGGAAAATAAGCAGAAGTATACATAGAGAGGAGATAGGAATCCATAACTGAAATAGCAAAAAAAATTCTACAAGAACCCATCCAGAATACAAACTAGCCATGTCTGAAGCCTCTAAATCTAAAATAAGAGTTGATGGGACAGGACCCCAACTAACTCAGGTAATCCAAAGGAAAGAGACATAAAATACTAATAGAACTCTGGTCCTCGAATAATAAGGACTCACCAATAATCAGCTAAGTATATGGCGTAAGCTAGCCACGTGTTTGAGGGCAGGAACCTGAATCTACATCGTAAAAGGATGCAGCGTAAAATGCGTCAGTACTATAGGATGTACCGAGTATATGAGATATGCATGAATCGAAGATGAGGAAGCTAATAACACTTATAAAACTGAGATATGCTATAAGTGTAAAAATGAAATGCAAGAGACTCAATGCTATGCCAAAGTAAGATATATAAAGTATCATAAGTAATAATAAGAGTTCTGAAGTCTGAAAGCAAGGAGTCAATGCATTTTAAAACCTGATACTGTTTCTGTGGAAGGTTCTCTAACCGACATAGACCATGTGATCTACATGGAATTCGATATATATTCCCCATCGAAAGGATCCAATATACCTTGCCAGGGTATAGAGGCATGACTGTGGCATGATCACTAAATCTGATGCCCAACTGAAGGATTTTAGTACCTATAGAGGCACGTAGTTCTGGGACTATGGGTACTCTCACCCTATCTAAATTGGTGCTAATACTACTCCCAAAACATATACATATAGCTCATAATACTGGTGACATATCTTATGTCAAATCTGTTTATAACTTAGGTAGACATAACTGGATGCCAAACCTTTCATAAAACATAGGGACATATCTAATGTCCAAAACTAATGGAAAAGCATAAGGACATATCTGATGTCATGAAATTCACAAGTCATGAGTCTTAATACTTTGAAAAACCATAATTCAAAATATACTTTTCTTTCTAATATCATAACTTGAAAAATTAGGCATGCAATTTCATGAAAATAGGGGTCATGTTATCTAAACATACCAATCTTACTTGAAGACATACAATTCAATGAAATCATGCTAGAAATCAACATTAATGCATGGGCTTTTGAAACCAATTAAGGAATCTTATTCAAATCATAAATAAACCATAAGGAACCATGACTTGATGCATAGAAACTGATTTCATAAGTTTTCCCCAATTTAGATTTAAAACCCTAATTTCACAAGTTCATAACTCAAGATAAGAATTGGGGGTTTTGGGCACAAGGGAGAAAGGAACCCATTATTGAATGTCCACGTACCTTGATTGAAGCTAACCCACTTGAATTTGAAAAGAAATGGAGACTTGATCTTGGAGCTTGAGACTTGGAGCTTGAAGGAGTTCTTTTCCTTTCTGGGAGATGAATGAAGATTTGAGAAGGGACTTAGGCTAATGAGGGTAAAAACTCTTCTAGAAATAGTCAAAACAACCTCATTTAGGAGTTAAAAGGGTGGGTAATAACTAAAATACCCCTGGTACATAGTTAGGAAAAAACTGGAAAAAATTGACTTTCAGGGACCACGGATGGATTCCATGGGTCGTAGACCAAACCACGGCTCATGGTTTCCATCCATCATTCCTGGCCAAAGGATCAAGCTGCAAAAGGTAAACCACGAGTCAACAAGATGACTCGTCAACTGAACGATGGTCTGTAGACATGAGCCGTAGTTTCTGGGAAATATGTAATCCTCTGAATCAAGTCCTACATGTTGACAGAACGGGCCATAGACTGAACTATGGTCCGTAGAACCAAATCGTGGTTCTCAGACCAGAGACTGAACTTGGCAAACTTAAGCTACGGCTCTATTCCATGACCCGTGGTTTAGACCACGGTACGTGGTTTGGACCCGTCATTCCTGGAAACATAAAATTTTACTAAGCTTCTGAGTTTAAAAGTTGAATAAGTTTTTGAGGTGTTACAATATCTCCCCCTTAGAATCATTCGTCCTTGAATGAAGACTAAGCAAGGGAAAACTGAAGAGAAAATAGCCCAACCAGTCAACAATACATAAAATCTGAAGAGTAAACATGAAAACTAAGCTTTTCAACTTAAACCATGATTGAATCAACTTTGAAAACATGAATGCATGCTAGGATCATGAGAGGAACCGATGGTATAGAATTGGAGGGACAAACTAAGGAGGAAACTATTACCTCAAGATGGAACAGAATCGAAAGGAAAAAAATGAGGGTAGTTGGCTTTCATGGCTGATTCCACTTCCCAAGTCGCTCCTTCAACTAGTTGATTCTTCCAAAGGACTTTTACCAAACCGACTTCCTTGTTCCTCAACCTCCAAATCTGATGATCAAGGATCTCTATGGGAACCTCCTCATAGGTGAGACTATCCCTCATACCCACACACTCCAAAGGAACAATCAAGGTCGGATCACCAACACACTTCTTCAACAAGGAAACATGGAAAACTGAATGAACCGCTTCTAACTCTGTTGGCAACTCCAACTCATAAGCAACGCTACCAAATCTCCTCAGAATCTGATAAAGACCTACAAACAGGGACTAAGCTTTTCTTTTTTGCCAAATCTTATCACACCCTTGATAGGTGACACTTTCAGAAAAACCCAATCGTCAACCTCAAATTTCAACTCCCTTTTCCTTACATCCGCATATGATTTATGTCGACTCTGAGCGGTCTTTAATATTTCCCTAATTAGCTGAACCTTCTCTATAGTTTTATGAACCGAATCTGGGCCAATCAAAGATGTCTCACCTACCTCAAACCAACCAATAGGAGATCTACATCTCCGACCATAAAGTGCCTCATACGGAGCCATCTGGATGCTAGAGTGAAAGTTGTTTTTGTAGGCAAACTCGATAAGAGGTAAGTGATCATCCCAATTACCTTCGAAATTAATCACACAAGCTCTTAACATATCTTCCAAGGTTTGAATGGTACGCTTGGCCTAGACATCCGTCTGAGGGTGAAAAGGGTTGCTAAGCTTCACCTGAGTAATAAGACCTCTCTAAAATGATCTCCAAAACTGAGAAGTAAAATGAGTACCCCTATCTGAAATGATGGACAATAGGACGCTATGCAATCGGACTATCTCAAGAATGTAGAGTCTAGCATAATCATCCGTTGAATCTGCAGTCCTAACAGCCAAGAAGTGGGATGACTTTGTCATCCGATCGACAATTACCCAAATCGAATCGTGTTGCCTTCGAGTACGAGGCAAATCTGTAATGAAGTCCAATTTGATTGCTTCCCTTTTCTAAGTAGGAAGGTCAATATCCTAAATCATGCCACCCGGTCTCTAATGCTCTACCTTCACTTACTGACAGTTGGGACACTTAGCCACAAAACTGGCTATGTCCCTCTTCATACCATTCCACCAATAGACTTCTCGTAGATCATGGTACATCTTGGTGACATCGGGGTGAATGGAATATCTGGAACTATGAGCCTCAGTCAAAATCTGTTGCCTCAACCCATCCACATCTGGCATACACAATCGACCCTGATAACGAAGCACACCATCTCCCCCTTGGGAGAAAACCTCTACTCTTTGTTGATGGACTGCACCCTTTAGCTGAAGTAAAATAGGATCACTATCTTTCTTTGCCTTCACTTCAGCTACAAAAGATGATTCAGAACCATTTTGAACAATAATACCACCTTCTGTTGAGTCCATAAGGCGAACTCCCAATCGACCAAGCCTATGAACCTCCTTAACCAATTCCTTCTTCTTGTCTTCAACTGAAGACACACTACCTATAGATAATCTACTAAGTGCACCCGCCACAACATTGGCCTTACCCGGATGGTAAAGCACACTCATGTCATAATCCTTAAGAAGCTCAAGTCATCTTCATTGTCGCAAATTCAATAACTTCTGAGTGAACACATACTGAAGACTCTTATGATGTAACACCCCAGAAATCGAACCAGCTATCTAAGTTTGAAAACTCTAAAAATCCCATGTTTCCAGGAATGACGGGTCCAAACCACAGACCGTGGTTTGAACCACAGGTCGTGGAATGGATCTGTGGTTTAAATCTGCAAGATTAGCCTCTAGTCTGACAACCAAGAGTAGGTTCTACAGACCATAGTTCATTCTACAGGTGATAATATCCACTCGTGGAATCTAACCTGTGGGCTGACTATTGTCCCAGGAACTACGATTCCAGTCTACGACCCATGATTGGAATTACGGGTCCATTCTATTGACTCGTGGAACCTGATAAGAGACCAGCTAAGTCCCGAGGAACCACGATTTGAAATGACAACCCGTGATTCATTCTATGGGTCCATCTTGTGGACCCGTAGTTTGCCTTCTGTATCTTGATCGTTGGCCAAGAAGCACGAGTAGGATCCACGAGTCATGGTTCAAATGATGACCCGTAGAACCAACCCGTGATTTCTAAAGTCGACCCCTTTTGTCTGCTTTAATTATTTCCCAGGGGTATTTTAGTCATTACCCACTCTTTTAACTCCTAAGTGAGGTCGTTTTGGCCATTCTTAGCATGGTAAATCCTACATGCATGAATCGATTTAAGAAAATTGGGGGAAATGATAGCATGATTTCATAAATTTCAAGCAAGTGCATTCCTAGTTCCTATGTTTTATGAAATTGAACTAAGGCCATGCAAGTTTTCAAGTTATGAATTATTATGCAATGCAAGACACCCGATGTGACATTAATGCTCATGAATCATTTTCTAAACCAAGATTCATGAGTAGTATGAAGATCCGGGGTATGAACATTTTTATGAACAAGCTTGACATCTAGATATGTCACATGAATGTGAGCTTTATGTTATATATTTTGGGTGTATTATTTAGCACCGAGCGATGAGGGTTCTAGATAACCCAAGTTTAAAACTACGTTGCCATCATAGGTTACCCTCCATTTCTTATGACAGGATCCTTATAAACATGGTTCTAACTTTGGCCGGTTAGGACAACCTTTTTTCAGTGTGGGTGCATGACACTGGACTCCATATAGTTCAGCATGGTTTATGTCGGTTAAGAAAAACTCTCACATGATTATTTTCAAGCTATGAAGTTATATGATATCATACTTTGAATTTTAACTGTACTTCATGTTTCATGTCTTATATCTTGATAATCCTCTTATATTATTTCTTTATGAAAAGGTTCACCTTAAGCATGTATTAAGTATGTTTTTATCATGATCATGCATATCTCACATACTCGGTATATCTTATAGTACTGATGCATATTTTGTGCTGCATCCTCTTGATGATGCAGATTCAGGGGTTTCCAATCAGGCTCGTGGCTAGACGAAGTCGGGTATCCAGTCAGTGTTAGTGAGTCCTTATTGTTCGACGGCTAGTTATGACTCTAGTTTGTTTAGACTACCTATGTTCGTACTTTGAGTTAGCTAGGGTCTTATCCTAGCAACTCCTTATGTTATGTATAGAGGTTTTTCAGACATAGATGATATTCAGGTCTTCTTCAAATTATGTTATTTTGATTTTATCTTGTGGATTAAGTTATATAATTCGTGTTATGCTTCTGCTATGCTTAATTGATATTCCTGAGTTATGTTATGACCAAGGGTTAGCTTGGGGCACTTGTAGTCTCAGGTCTCGTGTTACGCCCAGGAGGTAGCCTCGGGGCGTGACAAACTTGGTATCAGAGCCTCGGGTTCAAGAGTCCTAGGATATCTGAAAGCCACATTAAGTAGAGTCTCATTCATGTGTGTGAAACGCGCCACACATATGAGAGGGAAGTTATAACATGTCTTAGAAAACTTCACTTCTTTCCTGATCATATCGTGCAATAGAGCTTAACTCTAATATTCCTCTAATCCTTACCTTGTACGTTTCAAATTATGCCTCGACATGCTATGCCTCACCGAGCCGCTCAGAATGCCGCTCCTCCAGTTTCGGCCTCCAAGGCCACAAATGAGAAGTTTAGGAATGCCATCCATTTTCTAGCCCAGACTTTGGCCGCTCAGGCCAACCAGTCAACTCCTATCCCCGTCCACTCTCAAGGTGAGGTAGCGGCTAGAGTTCGTGACTTTGTCCGTATGAATCCGTCGGAGTTTTGGGGTTCAAAAATGAATGAAGATCCGCTAAATTTTATTGATGAAGTGAAGAAAATCTTTGATGTGATGCAAGTGGTTGGTGTTGATTGTGTGGAGCTCGCGTCCTATCAACTCAAAGATGTAGCTCATATCTGGTTCACGCAATGGAAGGAAGCTAGAGCTAAGGATGAGGTCTTTATGACTTGAAAGTGTTTTGAGAGAGCCTTCCTTGACCAGTTCTTTCCCCGAGAGTTGAGACAAGCGAAGACTGAGGAGTTTGTGAACTTGAGGAAGGGGTAAATGTCAGTCCAAGAGTACAGTTTGAAGTTTACTCAATTGTATAGGTATGCCCCCTTTATGGTAGCGGACCCGCATGATCAGATGAGCAAGTTTATCTACGGGGTTTTAGATTTGGTGAAGAAGGAGTGTAGTTCTGCTATGTTGTTGAGTGATATGAACATTTCCAGACTCATGACCCATGCTCACCAGATCGAGGGAGATAAACTTAGGGAGATGGCTAGGGAGAACAAGAGGGATAGATCCGAGGGTTCAGGTTTTGGTCATCAGAGGTCCGGTGGTGGACATCGCTCCTCATTCCAGAAGAAGTCATCAAGACCCATTCATTCTTCTGCTAGTGCTCGTACCCAGGCCTAGAAGCCTCATCATGATTAGACTGGTAAAGGATCTGGTTCCTATTCACAGTCTTAGAGGAGTGTGGGAAGACTCACCCGGGAGAGTGTCGTTTGGGCACAGGTGCATGCTTTGGGTGTGGATAGTTTGGACACATGATTAGAGACTACCCTTCAGCTAAGAAGGGGCAGGGATGTAGTAGGGCTCAGTCTGCTCCAACAGCCCCAGAAGGTCGACCAGCCCAGTAGAGCACAACTTCTAGTTCTTGGGTTAGCGCCAGAACTACCTTTATGTTATGTCCTCTCATCGGGACCAGGAGGGTTCCCCACATGTTGTTACTGGTATGTTGAAAGTCTTTTCTTTCGATGTGTATGCTTTGTTGGACCCCGATGACTCCTTATCTTTTATGACCCCTTATATAGCATGCAAATTCGATGTATATCCTGAATTACTTTTCGAACCCTTTTGTGTTTCTACTCTTGTTGGTGAGTCAGTCTTAGCCAAAAGAATCTACCAAAATTGCTCTATCTCAGTCCTTCATAGAGTCACTTCAGCGAATTTAGTAGAGTTAGAGATGACAAATTTTGATGTTATTCTTGGTATGAATTGGCTATATGCTTGTTATACTTCTATTGATTGTCATACTCGGGTTGTTAGTTTTAAGTTTCCAAATGAACCCGTCTTAGAATGGCAAGGTAGTCCCCCTTCCTCAAAAGGTCATTTCATATCTTATCTTAAGGCTAGGAAGATAATTTCAAAAGGGTATGTTTATCATATAGTTTGGGTTATGGACACGGAATTCGAGGCCTCATCCCTTCAGTCTATTCCTATTGTGAATGAATTCCCAGAAGTGTTCCTCGAGAATTTCCTTATAGAATGACTCCTGCTGAACTTAAGGAGTTAAAGGATCAGTTGAAGGATCTTCTTGATAAGGGTTTCATCAGGCCTAGCATTTCTCCATGGGGTGCTCCAGTCTTATTCGTGCGAAAGAAAGATGGTTCCCTCAGAATGTGTATTGACTACCGTCAGTTGAACAAGGTCACAATCAAGAATAAGTATCCCATTCCTAGAATTGATGACTTGTTCGATCAGCTTCAGGGTGCAAGTTTCTTCTCCAAAATTGACCTTAGATCCGATTATCATCAGCTTCGTATTAGAGAGTGTGATATTCTGAAGACAACCTTTAGGACTCGGTATGGTCATTATGAATTTGTTGTGATGTTTTTTGGTTTAACGAATGCTCCTGCAGCTTTTATGGATTTGATGAACCGTGTGTTCAAGCAGTAACTGGATATGTTTGTGATTATTTTCATTGATGATATTCTTATCTACTCTCAAAGTGAGGAGGAGCATGTGGACCATTTGAGGGTTGTGTTGCAAACTCTCAAAGACCGACAGTTATTTGCTAAGTTTAGCAAGTGCGAGTTTTGGATGCAGTCTGTGGCTTTTCTGGGTCATATTGTGAGGATGGTATTCGAGTTGATTCTCAAAAGATTGAGGCAGTAAAGAACTGGCCTAGACCCACTTACCCATCTGATATTAGAAGCTTTTTGGATTTAGCTGGTTACTACCAGAGGTTTGTGGAAGGATTTTCTTCCATTGCTGCCCTTTTGACTCGATTGACTCAGAAGAAGGTAAAATTTCAGTGGTCTGATTTATGTGAGAAGAACTTTCAGGAATTGAAGACTAGATTAACCACATCTCTAGTGTTAGTTCTACCCAAGGGCCTAGATAATTTTGTTGTGTATTGTGATGCTTCTAGGATTGGTTTGGGTTGTGTTTTGATGCAGCGTGGTAAAGTGATTACTTATGCCTGTATACAGCTTAAGACTCATGAGAAGAATTACCCTACTCATGATCTTGAGTTAGTAGCAGTGGTCTTTGCTTTGAAGATTTGGAGACATTACATGTATGGAGTGCATGTGGATGTATTCACTTATTATAAGAGCCTTCAGTATGTGTTCACTAAGAAAAAATTGAATTTGCGACAAAGAAGATGGCTTGAGCTTCTTAAGGATTACGACATGAGTGTGCTTTACCATCCGAGTAAGGACAATGTTGTGGCGGATGCACTTAGTAGATTGTCGATGGGTAGTGTGTCTTAAGTCGAAGAAGGAAAGAAGGAATTGGTTAAAGAGGTTCATAGACTAGCTCGGTTGGGAGTTTTTCTTATGGACTCGACAGAAGGTGGTGTTATTATTCAGAATGGTTCCGAATCATTCTTGCTAGCAAAAGTGAAGGCAAAGCAAGATAGTGATCCCATTTTACTTCAGCTTAAGGGTGCAGTCCATCAGCAAAGGGTTGAGGTTTTCTCCCAAGGGGGAGATGGTGTGCTTCGTTATCAGGGTTGACTATGTGTGCCAGATTTAGATGGGTTGCTCCAATAGATTTTAACTGAGGCTCATAGTTCCAGATATTCCATTCACCCCCGGTGCCACCAAGATGTACCATGATCTACGGGAAATCTATTGGTGGAATGGTATGAAGAGGGACATAGCCAGTTTTGTGGCTAAGTGTTCCAACTATCAGCAAGTGAAGGTAGAGGACCAGTGACCGGGTGGAATGATTTAGGATATTGACCTTCCCACTTGGAAATGGGAAGCGATCAATATAGACTTTATTACAGGTTTGCTTCTCACTCAAATGCGACATGATTCGATTTGGCTGATTATCGACCGGAGGACTAAATCATCCCATTTCTTGGCTGTTAAGATTATGGACTCAGCGGATGATTATGCCAGACTCTACATCCAGGAGATAGTTCGATTGTATGGTGTTCCTGTGTCCATCATTTTTGATAGGGGTACTCAGTTTTAGAGATCGTTTCAAAGAGGCCTTGGTACTCAGGTGAAGCTTAGCACAACTTTTCACCCTCAGACAGATGGCCAGGCAGAGCGTACTATTCAGACTTTATAGGATATGTTGAAAGCATGTGTGATTGATTTCAAAGGTAATTGGGATGATCACTTACCTCTTATCGAGTTTGACTACAACAACAGCTTTCACTCTAGCATCCAGATGGCTTCGCATGATGCACTTTATGGTCGGAGATGTAGATCTCCTATTGGTTGGTTTGAGGTAGGTGAGGCAGCTTTGATTGGCCTAAATTCGGTTCATGGGGCTGTGGAGAATGTTCAGCTTATTAGGGAGAGGTTGAAGACTGCTCAGAGTCGACAGAAATCGTATGCGGATGTGAGGAGAAGGGGATTAGAATTTGAAGTTGAGGATTGGGTTTTTCTAAAGGTGTTACCCATGAAGGGTGTGATGAGATTTGGAAAAAAAGGGAAGCTTAGTCCTTGTTTTGTAGTTCCTTATCAGATTCTGATGAGAGTTGGTAAGGTTACTTATGAGTTGGATTTACCATCGGAGTTAGAAGTGGTTCATCCAGTTTTCCATGTCTCCTTATTGAAGAAGTGCGTTGGTGATTCGACCTTGATTGTTCCTTTGGAGGATGTAGGTGTGAATGATAGTCTCACCTATGAGGAGGTTCCCATAGAGATTCTTGATCGTCAGATCCGGAGATTGAGAAATAAAGAAGTCACCTCAGTAAAAGTTCTTTGGAGAAACCAGCTTGTAGAAGGAGCTACTTGGGAAGGGGAAGAGGCCATGAAGGCCAAATATGCCCACCTCTTTCCTTCTGACTCAGTTTCAGCTTGAGGTAACAGTTCCTCTTTAGTATGTCCCTTTGATTCTATTCCGCTGGTTTCTCTCACGATCCTAGCATGCATTCATGTTTTCGAAGTTGATTCAATCATGTTTTAAGTTGAAAAGTTCAGTTTTCATGATTATTCCATGATTTCCATGTTCTATTGTTGGTTGCGCTGTTTTCTCTCCAGATTTTCTTATTTAGTCTTCATTCGAGGACGAATGATCCCAAGGAGGAGATAATGTAACACCCCAGAAATTAAACCAACTATCTAAGTTTGAAAACTCTGAAAAATCCCATGTTTCCAGGAATGACGGGTCTAAACCACGGACCGTGGTTTAAACCACGGGTCGTGGAATGGATCCATAGTTTAAATCTGCAATATTAGCCTCTGGTCTGAGAACCACGAGTAGGTTCTACAGACCGTAGTTCATTCTACGGGTCGTAATATCCACTCGTGAAATCTGACCTTTGGGCTGACTGTTGTCCCAGGAACCACGAGTCCAGTCTATGACCCGTGATCGGAATTACGAGTCCGTCCTGTTGACTCGTGGAACCTGACCAGAGACCATCTAAGTCCCCAGGAACCACAATTTGAAATGACGACCTATGATTCATTCTATGGGTCCGTCTTGTGGACCCATAGTTTGCCTTCTGCAGCTTGATTGTTGGCCAGGAAGCACGAGTGGGAACCATGAGTCGTGGTTCAAACGACGACCCGTAGAACCGACCTGTGATTCCTGAAGCTGACCCCTTTTGTCAGCTTTTCTTAATTATTTCCCAGAGGTATTTTAGTAATTACCCACACTTTTAAATCCTAAGTGAGGTCGTTTTGGACATTCTTAGCATGATTTCTAACCCTATTAGCCTAAGTCCCTTCTCATTACTTCATTCATCTCCCAAAAAGGAAAATAACTCTCTCAAGCTTAAGGTCTCAAGCTCCAAGTCCAAGTCTCCTAATCTTTTCAATTTCAAGTGGATTAACTCCAATCAAGGTATGTGGGTATTTAACAATGGGTTCCTTCCACCCTTGTGCCCAAAACCCAAAATTTCAATTTGTGATTTCATGAACTTTCAAATTAGGGTTCTTACCCAATTCTTATAGGTTTTGCTATAAATTACCTTCTCATGATTTTATTATGAAATTTCATTAAATTGCATGATTTTGCATGGGTTTTTACATATGGGTTCCTATTTCATGAGTTGAAGGTCAATTATGGTAAATCCTACATGCATGAATTGATTTAAGCAAATTGGGGAAAATGATAGCATGATTTCATGAATTTCAAGCAAGTGCATGCCTAGTTCCTATGTTTAATGAAAGTATATGTTATTATGAAATTGAACTAAGGCCATGCAAGTTTTCAAGTTATGAATTATTATGCAATGCAACACACCCGATGTGCCATCAATGCTCATGAATCATTTTCTAAATCAAGATTCGTGAGTAGTATGAAGATCAGGGGTATGAACATTTTTATGAACAAGCTTGACATCTAGATATGTCACATGAATGTGAGCCTTATGTTATATATTTTGGGAGTAGTATTTAGCACCGAGCGATGAGGGTTTTAGATAACCCAAGTTCAAAACTATGTTGTCATCGTAGTTTACCCTCCGTGGCATATGACAGGATCCTTATGAACATGGTTCTAACTTGGCCGGTTAGGACAACCTTTTTCAGTGTGGGTGCATGACACTGGACTCCATGTAGCTCAGCATAGTTTATGTCGGTTAAGAGAAACTCCCACATGGTTATTTTCAAGCTATGAAGTTATATGATATCATACTTTGAATTTTAACCGTACTTCATGTTTCATGTCTTATATCTTGATAATCCTCTTATGTTATTTCTTTATGAAAAGGTTCACCTTAAGCATGTTTTAAGTATGTTTTTATCATGATCATGCATATCTCACATACTCGGTACATCCTATAGTACTGACGCATATTTTGTGCTGCATCCTCTTGATGATGCAGATTCAGGTGTTTCCCATCAGGCTCGTGGCTAGACGAAGTTGGGTATCCAGTCAGTGTTAGTGAGTCCTCATTGTTCGAGGGCTAGTTAAGACTCTAGTTTGTTTAGACTACCTATGTTTATACTTTGAGTTAGCTAGGGTCTTGTCCTAGCAACTCCTTATGTCATGTATAGAGGCTTTTCATACATAGACGATATTCGGGTCTTCTTCGAATTATGTTCTTTTGATTTTATCTTATGGATTGAGTTATCTAATTCGTATTATGCTTTCCGCTATGCTTAATTGATATACCTGAATTATGCTGTGACCAAGGATTAGCTTAGGGCACTTGTGATCCCAGGTCCCGTGTTACGCCCAGGGGGTAGCCTCAGGGCGTGACATATGATCGGTGAATACACCCACGTGTACCCCATACAGGTAATGTCTCCAAATCTTCAAGGCGAAAACCACGGCTGCTAACTCAAGATCATGAGTAGTGTAGTTCTTCTCATGAGTCTTAAGTTGTCTAGAGGCATAAGCAATCACTTTACCCCGCTGCATCAAAACACAACCCAAACCAATTCTAGAAGCATCACAATACACAACAAAGTCATCTAGGCCCTCGGGGAGAGCCAACACTGGAGCTCTGGTCAGCCTAGTCTTCAATTCCTAAAAGTTCTTCTCACACAAATCAGACCACTAAAATTTAACCTTTTTCTGAGTCAATCGAGTCAAAGGGGCAGCAATGGAAGAAAATCCTTCTACAAATATCCTGTAGTACCAGCCAAACCCAAAAAGCTCCTAATATCATACAGAGAAGTGGGTCTAGGCCAGTTCTTTACTGCCTCAATCTTTTGAGAACAACTCGAATACCATCTCTAGTCACAATATGACCCAGAAAAGCAACAGACTGCATCCAAAACTCGCACTTGCTAAACTTAGCAAATAACTAGCGGTCCTTGAGAGTTTGCAACACCACTCTCAAATGGTCTGCATGCTTCTCCTCACTCCAAGAATAGATAAGAATATCATCAATGAAAACAATTACAAACATATCCAAATACTGTTTGAACACACGGTTCATCAAATTCATAAAGGTTGCAGGAGCATTCGTTAGACCAAAACATAACAACAAATTCATAATGACCATACCGAATCCTGAAGGCTGTCTTTGGAATATCACACTCTCGAACACGAAGCTGATGATAACCGAATCTAAGGTCGATCTTGGACAAGAAGCTAGCACCCTGAAGCTAATCAAACAAGTCATCTATCCTAGGAATGGGATACTTATTCTTGATTGTGACCTTGTTCAACTGACGGTAGTCAATACACATCCTGAGGGAACCATCTTTCTTTCGCACGAATAAGACTAGAGAACCCCATGGAGAAATGCTAGGCCTAATGAAACCCTTATCAAGAAGATCCTTCAACTAATCCTTCAATTCCTTAAGTTCTGTGGGAGCCATTCTATAGGGAGGAATAGAGATAGGATTCGTATCTGGGAGAAGATCTATCCCAAAGTCGATCTCCCCCTCGGGAGGGACTCCAGGCAAATCCTCAGAAAATACTCTAGGAACTCATTCACAACAGGAACAGATTGAAGAGATGGGGTTCCGTACTCCGTGTCCATGAGCTGAACTATATGATAAACATAACCCTTAGAAATCATCTTCCTAGCCTTAAGATAAGATATGAAACGACCTTTCGAGGATGGGGGACTACCTTGCCATTCTAAGATAGGTTCATTTGGAAACTTAAAACTGACCACCCGAGCACGACAATCAACCGAAGCATAACAAGCATACAACCAATCCATACCAAGAATAACATCAAAATCAGTCATCTCCAACTCTACTAAATCCACTGAAGTGACTCTATGAAGGACTGAGATAGGGTAATTTTGGTAGAATCTCTTGTCTAGGACTGACTCACCAACAGGAGTGGAAACACAAAAGAGTTCTAAAAGAAAATCAGGACAAGTTTCAAATTTGCATGCTACATAAGGAGTCACAAAAGATAGAGAGGCTCTGAGGTCCCACAAAGCATACACATCAAAAGAGAAGACTTTCAACATACCAGTGACAACATCAGACGAGCTCTCCTGGTCCTGGCGAGAGGACATAGCATAAAGGCAGTTCTAGCGCTGACCACCAGATCTAGAAGCGGTGCCCTGCTAGACTGGTCGACCTCCTGGAGCTGCTGGGGCAGACTGAGTCCTACTACCACCCTATCCCTTCTTAGCTGAAGAGCAATCTCTAATCCTGTGACCAACCTGACCACATGCTAAACAACCCTCTCTACCGGCTAGACACTCACCGGGATGATTCTTCCCACACTTGGTACAAACAGGGAAAGAAGGCCCATTTGCACCATTCCCTTGAGAATAAGAGCCTGCACCTTTACCGGACTAATCATGACGAGGCATGGAGGCCTGAGAAAGAGCACTAGCGGTAGAATGCACAGGTCCTGATGACTTCTTCTGAAAGGAAAATCGATACCCACCTCTGGACTTTTGATGGCTAAATCCCGAACCCTCGGATCTAGCCCTCTTGTTCTCTCTAGCCATCTCCCTAAGTTTATCTCCCTCGATCTTGTGAGTATGGGTCATGAGTTTGGGGATGTTCATATCACACAACAACATAGCAGACCTACACTCCTTCTTCACCATATCTGAAACCCCATAGATAAACTTGCTCATCTGATCATGCGGCTCCGCTACCATAGAGGGGGCATGCCTAGACAACTGAGTAAGCTTCAAACTGTACTCTTGGACTAATAATAACCCCTGTCTCAAGTTCACAAACTCCTCAGCCTTCGCTTTCCTCAACTCTCAGGGAAAGAACCGATCGAGGAAGGACCTCTCGAAACACTCCCAAGTCATAAGGACCTCGTCCCTAGCTCTAGCTTTCTTCCATTGCATAAACCAAATATGAGCCACATCCTTGAGCTGATAGGACGCGAGCTCCACACAATCAACATCACCCACTTACATAACATCAAAGATCTTCTTTGCCTCATCTATAAAGCTAAGTGGGTCTTCACCCACCTTCGAACCCCAAAATTCAGGTGGGTTCATTCTAACAAAATCACGAACCCGGGCGCTACCCTACCTTGAGGGTGAACGGGGATAAGAGCTGGATGGTTGGCCTGAGCGGCCATGGTTTAGGCTAGCAAATGGATGGTGTTCTTGAATTTCTCACCTCGTGGGCCAGAACTGGAGGAGCAGCATTTCGAGCGGCTCGGTGAGGCATAGCACGTCGAGGCATAATCTGAAATGTACAAGGAAGGGATTAGAGGGACATTAGAGTTAAACTCTTTCGCACGATATGATCATGAAGGAAGTGAACTTTTTCTAAAATATCTCATAGCCTCTCGCTCATGTGTGTGATGTGTGGCACGCTTCACACACATGAACGATAATCTACTCGATGCGGCTTCAGACATCCTAGGACCCTTGAACCTAAGGCTCTGATACCAAGTTTGTCATACCCCGAGGCTACCCTCTAGACGTAACACGGGATTCGGGACATGAGTGCCCTAGATTAACTCTCGGTCATAGCATACTCAGATAAGCTTAAGAAAAATAAAGGGAAGCATACATAGAAAGGAGATAGGAATCCATAACTGAAATAGCAAAAAAAAATCTACAAGAACCCATCCAGAATACAAACTAGTCATGTCTGAAGCCTCTAAACCTGAAATAAGAGTTGATGGGACAAGACCCCAACTAACTCAGGTAATCCAAAGGAAAGAGACATAAAATACTAACAGAACTCTGGTCCTCGAATAATGAGGACTCACCAATAATCAGCTGAGTATCTGGCGTAATCTAGACACGTGTCTGAGGGCAGGAACCTGAATCTGCATCGTAAAAGGATGCAACGCAAAATGCATCAGTACTATAGGATGTACCGAGTATGTGAGATATACATGAATCAGAGATGAGCATGCTAATAACACTTATAAAACTGAGATCATGCTATAAGTGTAAAACTGAAATGCAAGAGACTCAATGCTATGCCAAAGTAACATATACAAAATATCATAAGTAATCATAATAATTCTGAAGTCTGAAAGCAAGGAGTCAATGCATTTTAAAAGCTGATATTGTTTCTGTGGGAGGTTCTCTAACCGACATAGACCATGTGAGTTACATGGAATTCGATGTATACGCCCCATCGAAAGGACCCAATATACCTTCTGAGGGTATAGAGACATGATTGTGGCGTGATCACTAAATCTGATGCCCAACTGAGGGGACATAGAACCTACGGGGGCACGTAGTTCTAGGACTATGGGTACTCTCACCCTGTCCAACTCGGTGCTAATACTACTCCTAAAAAATATATATATAGCTCATAATACTGTTAACATATCTGATGTCAAATCTGTTCATGACTTACGTAGACATATCTGGATGCCAAACCTTTCATAAAACATAGGGACATATCTAATGTCCAAAACTGATGGAAAAGCATAAGGACATATCTGATGTCATGCAATTCACAAGTCATGAGTCTTAATACTTTGCAAAACCACAATTCAAAATATACTTTCCTTTCTAATATCATAACTTGAAGAATTAGGCATGCAATTTAATGAAAATAGAGGTCATGTTACCTAAACATACCAATTTTACTTGAAGACATACAATTCAATGAAATCATGCTAGAAATCAACCTTAATGCATGGGCTTTTAAAACCAATTAAGGAATCTTATTCAAATCATAAATAAACCATAAGGAACCATGAATTGATGCATAGAAACTAATTTCATAAGTTTTCCCCAATTTAGATTTAAAACCCTAATTTCACAAGTTCATAACTCAAGATAAGATTTGGGGGTTTTGGGCACAAGGGAAAGGAACCCATTGTTGAATGCCCACATACCTTGATTGAAGCTAACCCACTTGAATTTGAAAAGAAAAGGAGACTTGATCTTGGAGCTTGAAGGAGTTCTTTTCCTTTTAGGGAGATGAATGAAGAATTGAGAAGGGACTTAGGCTAATGAGGGTGAAAACCCTTCTAGAAATAGTCAAAACGACCTCATTTAGGAGTTAAAAGGGTGGATAATGACTAAAATACCCCCGGGACATAGTTAGAAAAAAGCTGGAAAATGTTTACTTTCAGGGACCACAGATGGATTCCACGGGTCGTAGACCAAACCACGGCTCGTGGTTTCCATCCGTCATTCCTGGCCAAAGTAACAAGCTGCAGAAGGTATACCACGAGTCAACAAGATGACTCGTCAATTGAACGACTGCCCGTAGACCTGAGCCGTAGTTTCTGGGAAACATGTAATCCTCTGAATCAAGTTCTACGAGTTGATAGGACGGGCCGTAGACTGAACTATGGTCCGTAGAACCAACTTGTGGTTCTCAGACCAGAGTCTAAACCTGGCAGACTTAAACTACGGCTCCATTCTATGACCCGTGGTTCAAAGCACGATCCGTGGTTTGGACCCATCATTCCTGGAAAACATGAAATTTTACTGAGATTCTGAGTTTAAAAGTTGAATAAGTTTTCGGGGTGTTACAGTACGTGAACACATAATGCATATTAGAAATCAATAACTATCACCTACCCCCATTCTGGGTATATAAACTCAACCTTAAATCCCGTCTGAAGACTAAGCCCAATTCACCCTTTAACACATACTAGTAGATACACCCATTCCTGACCCTCCTCCTAGGACCGAAATACAACATGGGGAGAGACCTCCCTAACATTGGTAATTCAACCATTTACGATATTTCAGTTTCTTTATAGTGACATTTTAGAGAATCTCCTCTTTAACCTGTGGTTAAATTACCCAAGTTTCTCGGTTCCCCGAACCTTCCCGACACCCTAGTCCTCAGATTTTATCATCACACAACACCAAGTTAATCATAACAACCTGAAAAGTCACAACACTTTATCACCACTCAAACAATTCTAGATTAACCAATTCAAATTACAACAATTCTCCTCCAGACTCCGTGCCCGAAGTCCTAAACATGGATTCTCCTTTCCAATCTATACAATGATACGAAAAGAAAGCGAGTCAATCTACTCAATGAAGAAAACCTAGCCTACCTGGATGCCAAGCAGCTCTACCATGCAATTTCTGGCTCTGTGAAGGCGTTTCCTGACGATTGACAGGCCCAAATATATGGTTTCACATCCTTTCAGCCGAAATCCCTCCTCCCCATGGCTCCCAAGCTTTGGAGAAGCCTAGGAGGATTCATCGAGTAACCCTCATCTATTTTTAGGGCTGAATGGGAGAGAATAAAATTATAAAACTTATTTTTGAGTTTTCTGATCCCATCGTTCTGCTATAGTGGTCCATGCTCCGCTATAGCGGTACCGCCGTAGCAGAACCTACCGCTATAGCGGTGCTGACCGCTGTTGACTTCCGCTATAGCTGTAATTTCTCCACTATAGCAGAGGTCACGATAGCGCTGTGTCAAATGCTATAGCGGTTGACACAGAACAGAACCTCAGAAAATCCCCACAAATGGCTCATTTCAAAACCCACTTTGAAATCCTGACGTTTCGTACCAACCCTTTCACGTTGACTTCGACATCGGGAGTTCTAATCACCCGAATTCGTTTCTGAAAGGTCTCCAAGATTCCTTAAGGTCTTGGCTAACGGAAAACTAGCTCGACCCAAGATATAATACCCAATCTGCACCCGAATTTTCCTAGATCTTACCTTGCTCAGAATTCGTCCGAGACTAGCCTAGCCCAAGATTTCCAACTCCTCAACCCGGAAGTTTTCTAACCCATTTCTTCGCACGAATAACTCACCCATAACGAGGTGCCTTTTAATAATGACTAAACATGTCATTACAGGTAGACTGTACGCGGACCTTACCACTATCTCGTTGAGGTAGATAAACTATTTTCAAAAGACCCTCGACTCAAGTGTAGCAAATCTTGGTACAAAGAAAAAGAAAACACAACAACTAATAATAGAAACAATGAAACGCCTACAGGAAAGGACAAGAAGAACAACAAAATAATGTAATAACCAAAGCACAATAAATAGATGGTGTCAGATATCAAAAGCAAGAACTACAAGAATACGTGTAGTACAACACAAACACCAACAAGCCTAAACTCTCGACAAGCAAGTCAACACTCCATTATCTACTAGCCTTTTACCCTAATACGCGTCCTCTACACCCTCCTATCTAAGGTCATGCCCTCGGTAACATGAAATTGCGCCATGTCCTGTCTAATCATTTCTCTCCAATACTTCTTAGACCTACCTCTACCTCTCCTATTACCTACTACATCCAACTTCCGCACCTCGGTACTGGGTCGTCTACGCTTCTCCTCTTCACATGTCCAAACAATCTCAATCTCGCTTTCTAAATATTACTTTACGTAATTATTAAAACTAAATATGAGAAAAAAGATACTACGCATTCTTACATTGCTTGGTCTCTTGACTGAAGAGTGATGTTTCAGCAGATGGAAAAATCTCAGCATGAGGTGTAGGTTATACAGGTTTGTTGGACTAAACCAATGGCTGCACTGGTGAAACTTAACACTGATGGTAGTGCTTTGACCAATCCTGGTGCTATTGGAGCTGGGGGTGTGGTTAGAGATGATGGAGGCAATCTTATATGTGCCTTTGTAGCCCTTTTAGGGGTAGGCACTAATAACCAGGCTGAGCTACAGGCAGCTATTATTGGGCTCACTTGGTGCATTCAACATGGGTATAGGAAGGTGATTATGGAGGTGGATTTAGAATTGCTAGTTAATTGGGTGACCTTACACACACACCATCCCTGGAGTTTACATAAGTACATTGTGGAGCTGCAGGACATAGGCCAGTCATTGGAAGTGTTTCAATGTCAGCATATCTACAGGGAAGCAAACTTTGTAGCAGATGTTTTGTCCAAATATAGTCATCAACTTCATCAGCTCCAATTCTATACTGATGTTCATTAATTACCTGCTACTGCCAGGGGATATCTCAGCATAGATAAGTTGGAGGTGGCCAACTTCAGAAGAAGGAAGAAGAGAAGGGTCAGAATACCACCATAGAGTAGCAGTTCACATGTTGTTCTTTGTTAGTCTAGGTGCTCAATTGACATACTGGTTTTTCTGTTTCTTGTTTACCTAGTGTTAGTCCTAGGCCCTCATAGCATGGGAAAGAATTGAGAGCCTTAGTAGGTTCACAATTCTAGTACCACCAATAGGATTGGAGATAAGGCTTTATGTTCCCCTCCTTTGTACTTTTTCTACTTTGATCAATAAAATCTTAAATTTACCAAAAAAAAATAAATGAGAAAAAAGTAATAAAATTTTCTTAATTTGCTAAAATGGACAAGCAAACTAAAACATCTATATTTTGATATAGGAGCCAAGTAAAATGAAACAAAGAAAGTATTTTTTTCTCGATAAATAAAAGGATTTCATTAATTAATTATATATTCATGACTTAAAAGAATAAAATCTTTCTTTCTTGTGTGTAAGCTTTCTTTACGATTTTCGCTTTATTATTATATTTAATAAGAGTAAATATCAAGTTGCAATTATCCAGAGAAAAAACATTCATCCGGTCATCAGCGAATTACGAGCAGAATGCTTGCTGCACCAAGAGCACCAGGGGTGGGGCTGGCACGCTTCAAATTCGAAAAGCCATATGGGAATGTTAATCTTGTGCAGAGAAGGGTGGTTATTGCAGCCAAAGCTACTTACACTCGTATGCCTATGGACACTCCTGGGGCTTACCGGCTCATAGATGAAGACACTGGTGAAAAATTTATTGTTTGGGGAGGTACTGAAGATGACTCTCCTATCCCTTCCAACCAAGTTCTCTCTTGGAAACCTCTCCATTCTCCCAACAGCACTATCAAGGGTACCAGCAATCAAGGTCTACTCTCCTCTACTTTAACACCAATGTTTTTGCTGCTTTAATTACCAAAAAGTAAATTAATCCAAGAGGACAAGGCTCAAAAACACTATCTCGTTTTCTCGAATGCAAGTTTCCTCAAGTATCACTTTTGAATTGTACTATCCAAAAATGAACTATTCAATGTAGAAGAAGAAGCAAGGAAAAGATTTTTTGAAACAAGTAAAAAATAAAATCAATGCAGAATTTTTTGGGTATATGATGCTAATTGGATCTCTGTATTGATTTTTTCTTGTGAAATGTTTTGTATACTAGCCAAGATGACCTATCCGGTATTGCTTGATAAGGGGAAAAAGAAAAAAAAACGGATTCTTTTATTTGTTTCAGTCTGTTTTCTACTAATGAAGAATCTGAAGCTTACACATATTTAGTGTATTTGGTTTATAATTTCTAACATGAGCTATAGAGTATAGAGGAAAGGAATATGTAGTGCTGTTTACAGAGTATATGCAACAATCTTCTTCTGTTTATTTGTTTACTCCAATTACCTATCCTCCTATAGAGCGAACTACCAAGTTCACTGTTCTTAAGATTGTTACTTATTTATCATGTTCAAATTAGCAATTGAAAAGAAAATATATGTAATTTAATTTATTAGGTACTTGCCAAGCCAAGTTGTCAGATGGTTACATTCACCAACTGATTGTAACATAAGTATTGAAGGATTAAACTGCCATAACGTTCCAAATGTCTATTACTTTCTATTTCTAAGTCAAAAGAATAATCAGATGGTATATAATATCCCTCTAATAAATCTGCAAATGTGCTTGGCTATTTTTTCCTATGGTTTTCCTTGAGAAGTTCTATGTTACGGTTATGCAGCTTCTAATAGGGGATCAACAGGGAACTTTGGCAGACTGAAATTCCGAAGAATGAGGGATCTGGTTAGAAAAAGCTACACAAAAAACAAAGAACGTGATGTCATTGATCACGATGAACACAATGTTAGAGATACCTCTTCTCAATCATCAATAAGTTCATATAGTGAACCTGATCAGTTAAAAGAGCAACAAAATCTCAGTGTTCCTCGAGCTCTTGCCAAAATTCAACAGCTAGAATCCAGAAAAAATTCCCAAAAAATCGTCAGAATGGAAGATAAAGGCTATAGCAGTGATTTTGATGCAGAATCTGCACGACTAGTTGATCCTGGATCAAAAGCTTCTGCTTCTTCCTTGCGTGGATGGGGCAGTGGGCGATCAATTCATCACAGACCTAAGGGGGACGAAATTTCCAGAGAAAGGCAAAACTTGGATGATGGGAACAATTTCTTTAGTAGAAAGTCCTTTCAGGATATGGGATGCAGTGACTATATGATAGAAGCCTTAAGAAATCAGCATTTTGTGCGCCCTTCACATATTCAGGTAGAAAATTTACTTTATTTCCAGCTATGTTGCTCGGACTTCTCAAATATGCTGATGGGTGCGTATCGGATCCTCCAAAGGTAGTGCATTTTGGAGGGTCTGACAACATTTTTGTAAGTCCGAGCAACATAGATTTCCAGCATTGAATGGTCAATGCTCCAGGCTACCTCATTGCTTTGCTGCAGTTCTAATGCAATATAGTACTTAGCATGCCAAAAATCTCATGGATATGATATTATGAACTGCATCATCAATATATTTTTGATAATGGTAAGGTATTATAGATGAACAAAAGCAACAAGAAAGTGCTACAGAGGTTTACAGGTTACTGCCTCATCAATATATCTATCTTGGTATCTTTACCTCTGCTTCAATGAGCTAGTATGTGGCCATTGAATAGCCTGCTTTTAAAATATTTCTTCTGCATATTTTCAAGCTATTCTTTATTTCATATAATGATTCCTGTGAAGCTTCATTTCCGTAAACATATGGTCCAGCAGTTCCAGCTTTAATTATTTTTCGTGTCGGCAATTTGTCATCTGCTTTTAGATGGCTCCCGCCATGTATTATTTTGAGAAATCTCTGTTGATGCTTCTTACAAGGAGTAATTATAGACTACTTGCAGTCTATGACATTTGGATCCATCATGGCTGGAAAGAGCTGCATAATATCTGATCAAAGTGGATCCGGAAAGACTTTGGCTTATCTACTACCACTTATTCAACGTCTTAGGCAAGAAGAACTTCAAGGACTTAGCAAACCGTCATCTCAAAGTCCTCGTGTTGTAATATTGGCACCAACTGCTGAATTGGCTTCTCAGGTCTGTGTAATTTCGTCTTTCACTAATGGAACATTTACCACTTATTTCCCCAACCCTCTGCCAACCACACCGAGAAAAAGAAAAAAAGAGAGAAAAAGAAGCATAGTCAATTACCAGCAGATACCTTCACGGATGTGATATTTTCCAACTTCACCTAAATCATCAAAGATGTGTGAGAACTGCTATCGAATATATCTTGCACTGATTTCCTGGCCAAGGGTCCAAGCTAATTTTTATAATTTTCATGGTGTATCTTCAATATAAAACATTTGCTGCTTTTCCACCATCTGTACAGGGAAAGTACACTTCGCCTTATGGTTATGTAATAACGCATCGGCTAGTTGTTTTTTTGTTAGCACCTGAATCTCGAAATGTATGAAAACCATAGGTAAGAAACCTAAACAGGTGCTATCCATTGTCGTGATTCAGCCTTGATACTTTTAGCTTTTCTATAGGAAACACCAGGGTCATTTATTCACCTTTTTCTTCCTTATCATACTTTTAATAGTTAAATCTTTGACTCTTTCGGCTCCAGTTACTGGGTTATAATAGTAGTTCTTGACAGAGATGTTTGTGAATTAAAGCACGTGTGATTGTAAGTGTATTGTTTTATAGTAGTTCTTGACAGAGATGTTTGTGAATTAAAGCATGTATGATTGTAAGTGTATTGTTTTATGGATAAAGCACATAAGATTATCAAAACTTGGAAAGGGTTATAATATTCATCATGCTTTATCACCCCCAATTACTTTCTCCTGCAAGTTCAAATTGCTTGAGAGATCTATATACTCAGAATTTTACATTTTGAACAAGAATTGATGATTTGGACATCAGAGTCCCTCTTTTCCCAAAATGTGAAGCTAGGAATCTCGGGAGATGTTTTGTCTCAACCAACTAGCTCCCCCTTTTTGCCTGATGAAAGGATCTTATGTTTGTAGTTTGACATTTTTTGGTTTCTTTGAATCTCTCTTCCAAGTTCCAGGGGTGAATTGTTTGTTTCACATGCTTGTTCTTTCACTTTCCCTCCTTAGTTAGATCTGATTTTTCTAGTTCAAAGCCTCATCATACAATTTATTGCATCGACTATGCTGAAATATGTAAGAACTTTCATTGCTTAGCTGTATTTTACTTGTCAAAATGACAAAGCAAGCTTACTCTGCTCCTGCAACTTTTGCAGGTTTTAAATACTTGCCGTTCATTTTCAAAATCTGGTGTTCCATTCCGTTCTATGGTTGTTACGGGTGGTTTTCGCCAGAGAACTCAACTGGAGAACCTAAGACAGGAGTTAGATGTTCTTATTGCAACTCCTGGTCGGTTTATGTTTCTTATCAAAGAGGGTTACTTGCAGTTAACTAACCTCATGTGGTATTAACATTTTCCTTGAATAGTCAAAACTGTTTAACTAGCCTCAGTAGAATTACATTCTCTTGAGTAGTTAAAGCTGTTTTCCAGTTTCTTGCAATTGTTCAATTCTCACTTTTACTTGGGGGCAGGAGGAAGAGATGTGGACGTTGCGGATATATTTACTGTCTTGTTTATTATGCAAGGTCTACTAGCTTTGGTTTAAAAGTAGTAGTCTTAAATCAAATAAAACTGTACAATCACCATTCACCAATGGCTAGCATATTTGAGTGTTGTTTCTTTCATTCTTGTAGTCTTTTATCATTCAGTTAACTCGATAACTGTGTGGAAGTTTCATATTGCATGGAGATTACACCTAATTATTTTTTTCAGCATATCCTTAATGCTGAAGAATACAACATTACCAGTTTCAAAAAAAAAAGTTTCATATTGCATGGAATGCTAAAGTAGGAGTGCAGTTGATCACATCAATAGTTATGCTATGTGCCACTAGATAAAGTAAGAAATATAATAACATGTGATAAATCAAAATTAATAAACAGGGATGTGAAAAGTTCCTCTATCTAGAGAAGTAATGGCAAAGAAAGATTAATGAAGTTAAAGAAGCTGCCACTGTTTCTTTCTTCTTTTTTTGGGGGTAATAAGGAGAAGCTGCCATCTATGGTTGCTACATGATATTTAATAACTGCAGATACCCTTTAATTTATCAACTTTACTTATCCCCCCAAAAAAATGGCACTGGTCCTCTTTCTTAATCTTCATGTGTTTTTTGAATAATACTCGGTAACTTTGTCTACCAAAACTTAGACAGATGGAAATCACTTAGTGTTTTTCCTTTAATGGGATTTGCATCCCGTTCTCTCGTGGTTCAATTTAACTTCATTAACCGCTAAGCTACACACTTAGGTGCTTACATGTCCTTTTTCTAAATTGATATACTTCTTTACCAGAAACTGAAAATACGATATCAGTTACTTGTAGAGTTTTAACACTTCATGTCTCTTTGTTCAGTGCTGTGTTGGATGAGGTTGACATCCTTTTTAATGATGAGGATTTTGAGACTGCATTTCAATGTTTGATTAATTCATCACCTGTCATCACACAATATCTATTTGTGACTGCAACTTTGCCCATGGAAATATACAACAAGTTGGTAGAAAGTTTTCCTGATTGCGAACTAGTGACTGGTCCTGGTATGCACCGTACAAGCCCTGGCTTGGAAGAGGTATTTCTTATTTTACTCCTATTAAATGGTACAAATTTACTTCACGGCAATTAGTTTCTGCTTGTAGCCTTATTCTCTTGTCAAAGCTGCGCCCCAATATTTTGTATTAGCTTGCTGATAAGAGCACCTTTAAAAAGGTTATGGTTTCCAGCTATAAATTTAAATCCTCCAGAATCCTATGAAAAGTTGAAATGAATGTTCTTGTTTCAGCTGTAGGATATGTCTAATTGTAATTTCTGGTTTGATTGCCTAGGTCAAAGTAAATTATTTTTAATACGCGTACTTCCAGGGTTTCCTCTTGCCTTATTGAAGTGAGATCTTGATTTCCATGTAAATGATGAACCTCATACGCTAGCAGACAGCACTAGCACTGTTTTTCCTGTCTATGAAAAGAGACAAGTAAAAGTCTTTTGATGTGATCAATTATTTTATCAACATTTCATCATCATAAGAACAGTTTATGTTACACCTAAGAGTGCCCGCCGGTCCGGACCGGAATGGCCGGACCGGAACAGACCGGACCGGTACGACCAGTACCGGAATGGTGACTGGTACCGGAATGAACCGGACCGGTTCAACCGGTATGGGTACCGGATTCCATCCCATTCCGGTTTCAACCGGAATGGACCGGTATCGTACCGGAATGGTACCGGAATGGGCCGGACCGGTTTACCGGAATGATTTTTTTTTTAAAATTTTTTTATTTTGAATTACATTTTGAATTTCAAACTTAATTTTCAAGTGATAACTTATAACTTAAAAGTTTTTATAATTTATAACTTAAAAGTTAAATAGTTAATTATGATTTAAAATTTTATAACTTATATAAATTATATTTGAAGTTTATTAGTTTGTTAAAGTTTTTGTTTTTTAAAGTTTTTTAATTTATAAGTTTTATTTATTTTAATTGAAGTTTGATTAAGTTTATAGTTTATATATATTTTCTAAGTTATATATTTGAAATGTTTTAGTTTGTTTAAAGTTTTTTATTTTTTTAAGTTTTCAATTTATAAGTTTATGTTTTGAAGTCTATTAGTTTATGTTTTAGTTTATTTTTTTAAGTTTTCAATTTATAAGTTTGTTGTTTATTTTTTTATTTTTTTAAGTTTTCAATTTATTAGTTTATGTTTTCAATGAATAAAAGTATAAAACTATAAAAGTATAAAACAATGATAAAAATTAAAAAAAAATCAATTTATTCAAAATTTCAAACTAATATTACCATTTACAACTATTAGTAAAGCGCCTAATTTACGCAGCCACCTTCTAGGAAGGGTTCTGTTTCAACTAAGCGCGCCTAATTTACGTAGCCACCTTCTAGGAAAGGTTCTGTTTCAACTAAGCCTCGAATGTAATACTAATAGTTGTATAGATTTATAAATTTATCTTCTAAACTTTGTAAAGTTTCAGCTTCTTCAACCTCAATTCCTGGTAAAGCTGCTTGACGATCTTCAAGTTCAGCGCCATCATCACTATCAAATCCAATGAGGTTATCTATGGCTTGTTCTGCTACTTTTTGCAACTTTGGTCTTCCAACGTTTCTTCGCTCGGCATTGATCCAATCTCTAAACAACACCGATACCTCCAAACTGTCTTCTGCCAAGGAATATCTATGGTCTCCAATTTGAAATCTTGCCGCGCTGAAAGCTTGCTCCGAAGCAACTGATGATCCTTGAATAACTAGCACGTCTCTCACCATCTTGCTAAGTTTTGGAAAGTGTTCTTCACGAGATTTTCACCAATCCAATAGCTGTGGTATGCCATCCGTAGTTGGAATATTATCAACACCTGTTCAAGATACTTAGAAAATTCACACTTATTAGAAAAATCAAGACCAAGTTGTGATCTTGCTTTACCATGGACACCTGATCTCGATGTAGAAGTTTGAGGGGCATGAACATGATCAAGATTTTCTAAGGTCACAGTATATTTGTCATACATTTCCTTAGCCCAAATTTTAATACTATCTTGACATGTTATTAAATCCGGTGTTTCTTGTGGTGAAATATCTAAATTAGTATAAATTTCTCTAACTAAAGCTTTTGCACCAACTTCTTTATATTCCGGGTTAAAAAGAATTGCAGTTAAATAAATTTGTGGAATAGGAAAAAAAAAAATTTAATTTTTTAATCATAGCTTCAATAGAATCTTTAAAATATGAATTTTGTTTATAGATAGCAAAAATGCATGAAATATTCCAAATATGTATTAAAATTTCACTAATAGTAGGATAATATGTTCCAGAAAAATTTTTGGTAGCATCAAAAAATGATTTTAAAAAGACTTTAAGTGCTTCTACTGCATCCCAATCACTGTCCGCAAGTTTATCATCAGGATAAGCATTATGACTATTAAACATCATAGTAATAGGTTTTTTTATACTTATAAGCAACTTCAAGCATTTCATAAAAAGAATTCCATCTAGTTTTAACATGTTTTGGAACTTTTCTAAATGGAACTTCACACAATTTACAAAAATCTTTATATTGTTGAATTCTACTATTATTATTCATATGAAAAATCCAAAAAATTGCATTTTCAACTTTATCAATACAACTATCAAATACCCTAATACCATCTTTCACAACTAAATTTAATATATGTGCACCACATTTGATATGAAAAGCATATTTACTAATTGGACAAAGTCTAGTTTCTAGCATAGTCATAGCATTTAAATTAGCAGAAGCATTATCTAAAGTAATACTAATCACTTTATCAGTAAGATAAAAACGTTGCAAAATTTTTAATACACTTGAAGAAATATAAGCACCAGTTTTTTTGTGTTCACAAATTTTATAAGCGATAATTCTTTTTTGCATTATCCATTTATAATCAATCCAATGTGCAGTAACAGTTAAATAATCAAATCCGTTAGGACTACGACCCATATCAGTGGTAATAGAAGCCCTACAATCCATCATATAAAAATATTTACGAAGATATTGCATATGTTTTTCATAAAATTCAAAAATATCTCTTTTTACCATGCTTCTTGTAATACCTCCAAAACTGGGATAAAATGTATCCCGAATATATCTTATAAAACCATCATGTTCTCCAAAATTAAAAGGCAAACCACAAACAACAACCATTTTAGCAAAATTTTCACGATCACGGTTCCTATTATAGGGCCGTTGTGAAACATGACCAGCAGGATTTGAAGGATTTAGTGAAGTTTGAATCATGTTTGACCCGCCAACAGAAGGTCCAACGCTAGAGCCAGCATCACCTTGACTAGCTAGATATGCTTGCCACTCTCTCGGATGTTTCTTAAGCAAATGAGTTTTTAACCCCCCAGTCGAACCTCCACTAGCACCAGATACATATTTCCAACTTTGTTTACAAATACGACACGTAGACACAGTTTTTTCTTCATTTAAAAAACAAAATTTCCACACAGCTGATTTTAAAGGACGTTGTGGTTTGGTCTTACCCCTCACTGGAGCAATAGGGGGAAGATCAGCTCTAACTTGAGGATTATCCTGAGTTGGAGCTTGGGGAATAGTGGGGGCGGGGGCAATAAAGGGACTAGTCGGTGTATCAGTTTCTTCTAAATCATCATCCTCATGCATTTCTACTTCTTCATTTAATTCATCTTCTAAATCATTATACATTCTTTCATAAGCTTCGTTGGGAATAGGGTCATCCTTAGTAAATGGAAAATTAGTTTCATTAACATGCGTAAATTCATCTGTATTAAATCTAACTTGAGGAAAAGCAGGGCGGAGAGAAGAACTAGAAGAACCACTACCTATTTTACCCTTCACATAACTTTTTGTTCTTGAAATAATACCTTTTTTACCGATTTTTTTTTTGAGATGGATCCATAATATAATAAAATATAAAATTAGCAAATTAAAATAAACAAATCACAAGTTCACAAATCACAAATTCACAAATAAATCACAAATTCACAACTAATAAACAAGAATAAAATTTAAAAAATTAAAGAGTGGAACGAATATACCAAACGTCTGCTGTAAAAACAGACGATTATAACTGAAATTTGAAGAAGATTGCTCCTCCAAAATTCACCAAATTATACTTCACTTGCAAAATAATAAGAATAATTATAGAATTTGTAAATATTAAGAGATGAAAATTGAGAGAGAATGAGAGTTGAATGGATGAATAAAAATTAAAAGGGGAAGGGGTATTTATAATGAAAAAATAGGAGGGGGGCTGTTGGGGGGGTGCTAGGGGGTGCTGGGGGGGCTAAAATAGCCGTTGGGTGGCTGAAATAGCCGTTACCCAACGGCTTTAAACGATTAAAAAAAAAAAAAAAAAATAAATCCCGTTGGCCGGTTGACCGGACCGGAACCGGTTTGTCACCGGTACGAACCGGTATCGGTTTGCCGGTATGGATCGGTAATTCCGGTCCATTCCGATACCGGTACCGGTCCATTCCGGTACGTACCGGACCGGTATGGACCGGTACCGGTACCGGAATGGACCGGAATGGTACCGGTCCGTACCGGTCCGGTGCCCACCCTTAGTTACACCTATGAATCTCCTCTCAAAGTAATAGATGGAATCTTTTTCTAGTTAAACTTCTATCAGTGGGACGAAAAAACTCTCCGTTTCTATTTTTTTTGTTTGTCCTGTTGATAGGAAGAAAGTTTGACCCAAAGAGTCTTTTTTACTTTATTACTTTAGGGACTGGGTGTGGGGGTGGGGGTGGGTTTCATACAACTGAGACGAAGTGGTTTATGATTGAATCTCAGAGGTCCGATCAGTGAACGAACGGAAGTAACTACTTGGAAATGAAAGTTTATGTGGTTCGTATTCCAGCCCTCTATGCCAATACCAATAAAAAGAAGGAAAAAGAGATAAAATTAAACATGAGTGATGTTGGATGATTTTTTGGTTGTTATGTAGTTCTTCTCACGATTATCTTCGTTGTGGATGAAAAAGAATGCTTTGCACTTTGACTTCAATTATACAAGTTATTGAGTGGATACGTTGCATTTCTTGGAATACTTTATTGTAAACCAACATTGACAATCTAGGGAAATCCCAAAAGATATCTAGTACCAACACTTCTCTTCCCTACCTGGATTTGCATAAGAGTTGAGTATGCAGCCCATGATGGTCAAGCATTAGAAATTTTAAGTTCAAATACCCGTTGCTTTTGATACTTATCTTAGTCTTTGATTTACCTTCTAATATTTGTGTTTCGGCAATTAAACTATATCATTTTCTTTGTTCACACTATGGTAACAATCTTATTGCAACCTACATTCTACGGTTCTCAATTCATATCCTAGTAATATTGAATTTTCACAATTTTGTTCCATGCTAGGAGAAAAAGAATATCAATATGGAAGTATACAAGTAAATGGATACACTATTTGGATAGAAATTATTGGATGTTATAATTACTCAAAAACTTGTTGCGTCCTAACGCACACGCAAGTGTACGCGGTCGTACAAGTAATATAGGATTGTAAGTCTAGATATCGTACCCACAGGGACTTGTCGATTAACTATTTTACTAAATTAAACTAGTTCTAATTATTTATTCAAGTGTAAAATTCCAAAGGTGATTAACTAATCTAGAAATAAAAAAAGAAGAAGTTAACTAATGAACAATTAACCAACAAGGAGCAGATTTTCACGTAATCAATGTGATAAAATCGATCTAGGACTATGGATCTGCTAACAATCATGTTTAATAAGCAATTTCATCGACTTGTTAGTTCACCTAGTTGTTGATTCCGGGGTTGATATTACAACTATGGTCTCTCGAGCCTCTAGTTGCCTATTCAAAATAGCATCACAACTACATCGTTGAGCGGGGATGTGACATCTTATTTTAAAAGCATTTATATTTCTTCCTGTATGAACCAAGCAAGGCGTTCTAGGTATATTTCTATTCTAGTCGCTAACCTACCCTTTACGTTACAAAAGAGAGGTCTTGCTCCCTATATTCTTCGTTCTATCTCAATGATTCTTCTCTCGAGTTCACAAAGAGATTATAGAATGGTCGCGAAGCATTAAAATAGTAAGCATAAGAATATAAGAACAACTAATATGATAAACAAATAATCGAATCAATTGTCTACTAAACAATCATGTAGTTAGCTACCATAATCCTAGAACGAGAAGTTTAACTCCACATAGACATGGAGCAATTACAACAAATCATCCAAAGAAAAACGTAAAATAAATAATAAAGGAGAAGAAAAGATGAAACCAATATTCTCCGGCCTCCACGGCGGCTCCTAGCTCTTCGTAGGTCAAAAGTTGTGTAAAAATCGTGATTTGAGATGTATTTATAGAGTAGGAGGAAAATAACCCCTTTTCCTACTTGGATTTGGAGTAGAAAAAAGCTGGAATTTTTCCGGGTTAGGCTCTGGCGCGCCGCGCCACCCATAGCGCCAACTTCAGTCTTCTGAAGTTTGGGGCCTGGGGCGACGCGCCACCAACGCGCCAGCCACACCCCTCAATAGTTTGGGGGCTGGGGCGATGCGCCACAACCCAGATTTTCTTCCTTTGCTCTCTTTTTCTCCCGGAACGTTGCTAACTCCTTTCCAATGCTTTTATGCTTCCATTTTAGCTCTCATGGGTTGTTTTTCTCCATATTTTCCCTGCAAAGCATCTAATCACATATATTAGGTCACCACCATGAAAATGCAAATAATCATAAAGATATACATGACTTTTGCCCTCGAAACAAGACTAAAATATGGGTAAATGAGGCAATTAGGCGTATAAATACGCCCAAGATCAATGTTATAATTACAAAAAGTTCAATGGAAACAAGAAAACTACAGAAATTAGAGAACAGCTCGCGGTACTGTAAGTAATAGACACCTGCCTGAAAAATTAGTAGCTTTTCTTGAAGAGAACTAGTCTAACATACGCCACAAACAACACAGGTGATTTCCTTTTCTATCTATGTTATGCTAAAGCACTATTTACCATTTGACAATCAGAATGTTACTAGTCAATTTTAGCTGTTTCTACTGTACAACCCCATGCTTAATGACGTATTATGTGATAGCGTGAATTACAGGACTCCTTCCAGAAGTCTTTGTTTGAGGTGAAGTTCTTCAGTTTGATGGTTACATATAGTCTCTTCTCTCGTTACTCTGTAGCTAGACAAGATTTATAAATATGTTTCCTTCACATCCTGTCAGGGGCACTCTAAAGGCTTTGCCATCCAGTCAGTGCCTCTCGCTCTGTGGTAGACATATTTTAGTTGTCAGACTCATCTACGAACTACTTTAAGTCTTTATTTTGTGTCTTATCCTTCTTCGGTCATAGAGCCTTAACTCTTTCGTCGTTTTACGGAAATAGCGTCACTACCTTCTATTCAAACAGCGAGATGCTTCTTCCATCTATACTCACATAAAAACAGCAATATGGGCATAGAGTCATGTCATGTCTTCATAACTATGGGACTGATGCTGTTTTTGCACTACCAGGTCCTTGTAGATTGCAGTGGAGATGAAACAGCTGAAAAAAGTCCGGACACAGCTTTTCTCAACAAAAAGAATGCCCTACTTCAGCTGGTGGAGGACAGCCCAGTTCCAAAAACAATTGTCTTCTGTAACAAGGTGAATAAGATTTAGTTCCTCCTTCAAGTATGTTTATTGGTCTTGGGTCGCCCATATGACAATTCTCATTCCAAATTAGATCCTGCATGCATATGCAGATTGATAGCTGCAGAAAAGTTGAGAATGCATTAAAGCGCTTTGATAGGAAAGGGTTCTCCATAAAAATTTTACCGTTCCATGCTGCACTGGACCAAGAAAGCAGACTTGCAAACATGAAGGAGTTCCGTAGCTCAAAGAGGGAGAACATTTCTTTGTTCTTGGTGTGCACTGATAGGTATGCTGTAGCAAAGTCCTTTCTAGAATTTTTCAGATAGTTATTTGTGTGTCAGTTAGATGACGCACTTCATCTGTTTTCCTCACTAATCAACAAGGAGGGACGAGATTTGAACTGATGTCTTCTAAACAATGTTGCAGAGCATCCCGAGGTATTGACTTTGAAGGTGTAGACCACGTAGTCCTCTTTGATTATCCTCGAGACCCTAGTGAATATGTACGTCGTGTTGGCAGAACTGCCAGGGGTGCTGGAGGAAAAGGAAAGGCATTCATCTTTGCTGTTGGGAAGCAAGTTTCTCTTGCTCGAAAGATAATGGAAAGAAACAGTAAAGGCCATCCACTCCATGATGTGCCATCAATATTGACTTAGCATCTTGCGAAAGGGAGCATGGAACCTGGAAAACAAGACACAACTCAAAAAGGTTTTTATTTTGCAAAACCTTATAGGCGTCTGCTATTATGTGCCTCCCTTTTATAGAACACACCTATTTCCTTTCATACCTGGGTCGCAAATGAGGAGAACTGATCATCCTTTCTGTTGTCAAAGATCAATCTTGTTCTAGCTCTATCCTTTTTTGGGGGGGGTCGAAAAAGGACTAATATTTGCTAATACTAGAAAAATTTATTACATAGCTTGATTGTGTAGGATACCTAGTACCTGGACAATCATTGTAAACGAAGACGAAGCAAAACCAGGGGGTACATTATATTATATCAAGTTCTCAAAATCATCCAGGTTGCTTCCATGCTTGGCTAGATAATCTGCTACCTTGATAAGGTATGCTTTATTTCTGGGTGTCCCACTCTAGTTATCAGCAACCTGCCATGTTTAATAATGTTTGAATAAAGATTGTTAGTGTTGGGTAACATGATTTCTTTACAATCCGTTTCAGCTTTTATTGGGATTAGTTACCTTCTTGTAGCAATTTCCAAACCCGTTTTTAGTGCCATGATTTCAGCATAGATGTTTGTTGTGTCTGGAATATTCTTGCTGAACCCTATAATCCAGTTTCCATGTTTGTCTCTGATTACTCCATCGACTCCTCTTGGACCTGGGTTGCTTTTACATGCTCCATCTATGTTGAGTTTATGAGTACATTCACCCAGTGGTTTCCATTTTCTGTAGCAACTTTGAGTACATTATCTATTCCTTTCTATTGTTTGTTAGTAGACTATATTTAATAGCTTTACTACAAACATGAGCCAAGGGAAGACAGTTTCAACCTCCTTTTTAAAAGAGAGTATTGTTCCCGTTGATCGACAGATGCCAGATTGCGAATGGAAAGAGGTCCTGCCATGACAACAAGCTATGGACAGACAGATTCAGATTATATTCCCGTTTTATCCGTGTGTGACCAATAGTTTTGTTAAGATTTTGATTAAAATGTGAAGGTACATAGTTAAGATGTTTACAGAATTCCATGGCTACCCTGCAGTTAACCATTATGTGTTCTATATTTCTATGTTTATGACCACAGGCATGTTAGTCATTTTGTTAATCATTGTTAGTCATTTTAGTCATTTTGACCTGCAGTTAATCATTGTTAGTCATTTTGTTGTTCCTTTTTCTATTGTTTACAGCAATCATATGGTGTACACTATTAATACTCCCTCTGTCCCAATTTATATGATATTTTTTTAGTCAGTTCAAAAAGAATGATGCCTTTTTATATTTCGTAACATTTTAACTTTAAACTTTTTATTTATCCTTAATGAGATGATTTATAGCCACATAAATATGTATGACTTGTTTAGACCACAAGTTTCATACGTCTTACTTTCATTCTTTAACTTGATGCACACGATCACATAAATTGGGACGGGGGAGTAGTAAAACTTGGCATTGTTACCATGAGCCCAACTTCCTTTATATATATGTTGATAAGCAACTTGTAATGTGATTCTTAACTGTGCTGGACACATTTCCCGAAAAGACCGTCTTTGATATGTCAAAATGTATGGATTATTTAGGGTGTGTCTATAATGGAGTATCAACCATTAATGCCAGCTTATCGGCATAGAATAGAAGGGACATAGATATAAGGTCATTGCCTAGACACTTTTACAAGTTTCCATTTATGACTGACTATTGTCTCCATAGTGATTCAATTTAGATAGGACTTCCAAATTAATTATGAATAAGTAAGGATGCCTTGTTTTATTCCCTTAGTTGGTGATATAGTAGTTATACAAGATATGATAAGCTGACCTAAATTTGTACCCATAGTTTGTTTATGACCAGTCTAAAGATTTCAATTTTAACTGGCATTTTTTTTTTTTTGGATCTTTACTCTTTTGTTTTCAAAAAACATCTTAATACCTCATGAACAATTATGACATTGACCCAAGCCCTTCTTCCTTGAAGAAAATTGGATCAAGTATGGTGGATAACTTTTGATAATATGGGCTTGATACTACTAATAATACTTTTTGTGTTCACTTTATAAGTTGTGTTACATTTTAACAAATAGGTCTATATTGCCTAATATTTTTAGCGTTTTGGCACTTTGGTACGTCTAATTCATATCTGAGAAAATTTCATAAAAGACAATAGTTTAGGTCTATATTACATAGCTTAGCAATAGTTTTAATATTTACATAATTAAGATATAATCTTTTTGATAATGATGTATCAATTTCTTAGTTTTTCTGATAAGCAAATATAATTTTATAATAATTTTTCTGAATACACATAATTTTTTCCTGATATATAGATACAATTGATTGTATCAATATGTTTCAATAGAAGGAGAAATTTTTGTTCCCATACATAGATGTGATATCAAAAATACATGTATTTGGTATAAAAAAATTGATATCATTTTCCCTTTGTCGAAACCCTTTGTGCTTTTCTCCTGTAACCTTGGCTACTCTCTTTGCACCACAATACATATAAATATAATAATTGCAAGAGGTGAAGAGTATATTGAGAATGGTTTCAGGGAGGTGGATAGAAACTGGAGCGACCCCATTTTACACTTCACCAAAGCCGAAAATTAATTGGGTGTCTGACGTTTGGAATTCACCGTCGCCGGCTCCGGCATCCCGTTCTTCGTATAGAGAGAATCAGATCGGGATTCGATCGCATGAGTTTTTGGCTAGACAGTTTGTGATAATGAATAACTTCTAACTTAGAGGAAATTAAGTTTTATTTTTTAGATATAAAATATAGGGTGAGTGAAGAGTATGAATTTGTTAAAAAAAAGAAAACTCTGGTTGAATTGTCTAATTTCAAATTATAACTGAATAGTTATAACTCGTGAATAATACTACTACTGTATTATTTATAGTGGCTTGGTCATGAGTCACTAGTTTCCACCATTATCTTTTAAGCTAAGAATCCTACTTCTTCATGATCTTTCTAGTATTGTAATATGGGATAATTATCTACGGGAGAAGTTTATAAATGGTCCTCGGGCTGGTCTTGATACTTTGTCCCGCATAAAAAAAAACCTGATTAAAATAATCTTTATTTATTTAATGAAAATTCTTTGGACAAAATCTCCCTTCAAACCTATAAACTAATTTCAGACGTCGTACAAAATAATAATAAATTGAAAAGAGCTTAATATTATATTATCATGTGGTGATAAATAAATGTAGCTAAAACATTGTTTTTTATTGATTTATGGAGCTAAAAGAATTACTTGTTTTATTCGTTTTGTACTTCCTTTAAATAAAATTTACCCACCCAAGTATCAAGGTTCAAGACAATTGTTTTAATACTTACTATTTTAAATTTAATATATATAATATATATATATATATATATATATATATATATATATATATATATATGATTTGGTTTGAAAAGTTTTTGGTATTTTTTATAAAATAAAAAACTAATCATAATTTTTTGGTACGATTATAGATTTATATTGAAATTTTTATTTTTATTAAAAAAAAAAAATTAAAAATCGACTAGCTGCGCTTTAACCGATTTTTTAGAAATCATTGACAACTTATCTCAGGGACTTTAAAACAACAAATTATGCCCCATAGGTAAGATTTGACACTACCTCATTGTGTCTAGACTTATGAGATGCTCTGTTGCCTTAGAGGCAAAACTTAGCCCAAAGACTTCCAAACAAGTTACGCCCCATGGGCAAAAGTTGACACTACCACATTGTGTCTTAATTTATGAAATGCTCTATAAATCTTTCTTTAGAGGCAATACTTAGTCCAAGGACTTTCAAAGAACAAGTTACGCCCGATGGGCAAGAGTTGACACTATCTCATTGTGTCTTGATTTATGAGATACTCTACAACTCTTGCCTTAGAGGCAAGACTTAACCCAAGGACTTTCAAACAACAAGTTACCCCCCATGGGCAAGACTTGAGACTATCACATTGTGTCTTGATTTATTAGATGCTCTATAACTCTTGCATTAGAGGCAAGACTTAACCTAAGGACTTCCAAAACAAAAAGTTACACCCCATGGGATGAGATGTTGTATAACTCTTGCCTTAGAGGCAAGACTTAGACCCAAGGACTTCCAAACAACAAGTTACGCGCCATGGGCAAGACTTGACACTATCACGTTGTGTCTTGATTTATGAGATGTTCTATAACTCTTGCATTAGAGGCAAGACTTAGCCCAAGGACTTCCAAAGAACAAGTTACGCCTCATGGGCAATAGTTTACACCATTTGCACTAAGTCTAACTTATGGGGTACGTAGTAACTATTGCCTTAGAGGCAAAACGGAGCTCATGGGATTTAAAAAATTAACTTATGCCTCATGGGCAACAATTTACACTATTTCAAAAAGTCTAACTAATTAATTGGATACTATATAACTCTTGCCTTAGAAGCAAAACATAGCTCAGGGGTTTAAAAAAATAATGTACGCCTCATGGGCAACAATTTACACTATTTCACTATGTCTAACTTATGTGATACTCTATAACTCTTGTCTTAAAGACAAAACGTAGTTCAGAGAATAAAAAAATAACTTATGCCTCATGGACAACACTATTTCAAAACTAGGATAATCTTTTTTATAGACTGCTCTATCAATTAGATGCTAACATACATTATTTTTCCTACATTAGATAGAACTCTTAAGTTTACTTTCATGTCAAAGAAAGAAAATCCTCTTTGTGAATTACCTAACTTTCTGTTCAATAGCAAAAATAATAGAATTGAGGAAAAAGCATAAAGAGAAGAAAAAAAAGGTTTTTAAAAGAAAAAGGGAAAAGAGAAGGAAAAAAAAATTTAAAAGAAAAAGAGAGAAAAAACAATAAAGAAAAGAAAAATAAAGAACGTGAAAAAATGAAAAAAAAATAGAAATTGAGAGACAAATAAGGATGGAGAGCTGTTTAAAAACATTTGAGGTGTAGCTAGGCAAAATGTATTAGTTTTGTATAGTGGAAGACAAAAAATCAAGACCACCCATTTTTAGGACACCTTATGTAATTTCCTGGGGGGCATTTTAGTGTAATTAGTTTAGTTTTATGATCTATTTTGTGTACCTCTCCCTTTAGAAAACTCATATGAACTACAGTGAAAGTACCTAAGTTACACGTTTTGAACGTGTTATAATATCTTAAATTATTATTATTTTGAGTTATTTTTGTATCTTATTTTTTTCATATCGATTTTTTCCTTATACATTGTCATCATATGTTGATTCTTTTTATGATCGCTGTGTGGAAAGTTTTTTCTGGATAGCATTTAAACAAGAAGGGAATGTGAGAACTTGCATTACATATTTTGAACATACCCTGACATTATAAAAATACTATTATCTTGGAGTTAATTTTATATCTAATTTTTGTATATAATTTTATTTTTTTGGAAATTAAAGAAGGTTTTATTAATTACGAAGAGCCGGAAATACAAAATCAAGGGGGAGATAACCTACACCCCCTTCTTAATCTATCCTTTACATCCTAAGAAATTTATCCTTTACATCCAAAAGAAACAAAAAGACTAGACCAGTTAACCTATTCTGTAAAACTGTCTATGAATATCACCAATTTACAGTTACTTCTAGCCCGGATGCATAGTGCAAGCTCAAGTTGATGTAGCAAAGTGTCCAGAGGCTTTTTGTGTTTGTTGAAATATTCTTCGATCCATATGTTGTAAACAGCTCCAGCAAATCTAGCCTTGAGCATTTTTTCCCCTTGCTGTTCTCTTCACCCAGTTCCATTTTTCTTCCCACTTCAATATAGTTCTGCCACTTCAGTAATCTTCTCCACAGTATGTGTATAGATGATCAGCAGTTTCAAGAGCATTTGATCAAAAAACAGAGTCAGCAGTGACAGGGAGTTTCCTCTTTAGAGGTACATCTTTAGTTCTCAATCTACCATGTGATTGTAGCCATAGTATAAACACTTGTTTAAACTCAGCCATATTAATTGTTTCCAGTCCACGTTTCTGTATATAAATAATGCCTTGTGAAAATTTATGATTTTTATCTCGACTAAATTTATAAGAAAAAGTGGCTTTACAAATCGCGCGGGCAAATTAACTAGTATATTTAAAATTGGAAGATTTCCTAAGAGCTGCGATCACACCATCATGTATCGCAGCTCAACCAATATACAACGTCAAACTAGCTTAAAATTTCGTAGTGACCATCAGTTTCTGTTTATCCACTGTAAAAAAAAAAAAAACTAAGTAGACAATTTTAGCTATTATTGATTTAGGAATAGTCTGGGAGAGAAGGCATGCAAAGGAAACCAAGGTTGAATGACGATTTGTACAATTCTCTGGTATGGTTTCTGGTGTTGGGTTTGAAAGCTCAATATACAGAAATATAAGAATTTGAGTATTGAAGGGACAAATAAAGTTGGAAGAAATTTCGCCAACGGCTGTCCCTTTAAAGAATTGGAAGTCCTACACTAATTGAACAGTTATGGACATAAATTAACAGAAGAGGAATAAAAGTAGATTATCTACATAATATACAATGTACAAATAGAAAATTACTTGGATCCTTTACATTCTATACTTGTCTGAGACTACTTTGATGAAGAAGATGCACAGAGCTCCGACCTCGCTCTTTTGCCTTGTCAATTGTAGATAGAAGTACCTGCAGGAAGTCCTCTGCTTCATCTTTCGATGTGAAAACCAAATTGGTCTGGAGTAGCGGAAGCGATGTGCGAGGATTGTTGTTCCATCTCTTTCCCCTTGTTCCCCAGCTTCTTTTATGTGAAATCTGGTTCTGCCTTAACAATGCATCTGAGCTACTTCCCACAATATGTACTTCATCATCGTCGTTATCAGCATGAATTACACTATCCATCCCGATTTCTGTTTCTACCAACCACTCTGGGTTAGCAGGCACTCCTTGAAACTCGGGCATTCTGTATTTTACTAAACTGGAGCAAGAGACGATTAATATAAGTCTCTCAGTGAGGATAACAAACTTCCCATCATGTCTAAGAGCTTTACACACAACTAATACTTCGTCTTTGAGCTTAACATGGTCTTCAGCCTCTCTAAGTACAGATACTCCAATTGCTTCTTCCCAAGAGTAAGGCCGTAAAGGAAGTTCTCTACTTAAATGCCTTGGAAATCGGACCCTAAAGCGATGAGATCCCAGATTATGAAGTTTGCTCCGATTTCTGATGCTTTGTGCAGTTTTGCCGGTGATATCAAGGATACTGGCTGCTGGTCTTGCCACAAGTCCTGTCACTCCAAGAGCTATACCTGCAAGAAGAAATATATTATCCACACCCATGCATAATGTTCCAGTTGAAAGCTTGAAGCTACAATAGTCTAAATTAGTCGAATTCACTTCCCAGGAGGTTCAATTTTCCTGCAATAATGACCAGAAGAATAGCATGGATAAACTTGATACCCGAGAGAACTCCTGGAAGGCCATGTCTCTCTGCCCCTTTAATAGGTGATTGCAATAGACCAGTCAGACCCTGCAAAGCAAGAATAGGTACCAATTGTTTTTGATCAAGTAAGGAATAATTTCATTAATAAAAGGGGGAAACTCCCATATAAAAGTAGTATACCAAAAAAGAGAACCTACAAAAGTATACGGTTCTCTACCATGGACACACATTCATCTGTGCAAATAGGAATCTCATGGGTGCACCAACAAAGAAAAAGGATATAAGGCTATTATTCAACATACAAAATCATGTTCAATTCCCTCAAAAACTCTTCTATTTCTCTCTCCATACTACCCACATAAGAGCAATGTCCCATATCCTGCGCCTTCTCTTCCGCTCTTTTAAAAGGCCAACTGAATAAAGTGTCCTTTATCGTCCCCACATAGTCCACAGTAGTCCAAAGCATCTGAGAATCACCCACCATAACCTTGAAGCTATCTGACAATGGTGTAGAAGGTGATCCACACGCTCTCCCGAGTTTTTGGACATGAAGCACCAACTAACATATGTGATCCTCCTTTTCCTCAAATTCTCGGTTGTCAAATTAGCTCTTCTAGTCGCCATCCATATGAAGAAACATACCTTTCTTGGTGCGCTGGGAATCCAAACTGCATCATGCGGGAAAATCGTCTCATCTCTTGTGAGCATCTTGGCTTTATGATACTTTACTGAGCAACGACCACCATTCCCGAACTCCCATCTCCAAGAACCATGAATTTCCAAGGATGGAACTTGTTCGTAGAGTGTCTCAAGCAAGTTTTGCAATTCCTCCGTCTCCCAATCTTGAAGATTTCACCTAAATTGAATATTCTAGAGAGTATTTCCTTCTTGTATCTTCCGATTTGTTGGACTCTCATCTCCCTTTGATATGAAATACTATGAATAGGATATGAGGCTCTCAAGGTGTTATCCCCGCACCACTTGTTCCACCCCAAAATTATCTCTACTCTCATCCCCTGCCTTGAAAGTTATGTTTCCACTAAATTCCTCCCATCCCTTCAAGATATTTCTCCAAAGGCCGCACCCAAAAGGAGTAGTAATGTTTCTAACTCTCCACCCCCTTCCATAACTCCATAATTTTCCGCAATCACCTCTCTCCATAGTGTGTGCTCCTCTGTTTCTAATCTCCAAAGCCACCTATTAGACACATTTAAGTGAAATTTTCTTGATCCATCGGCCGAGTTCTATAGGAAATTTCTTTGTAACCTCTCCATTTTTCCAATCACACTAGCCGGTGGTTGTAGCAAAGACATAAAGTAAGTGTGAATGCTCAAGAGGGTGCTCTTGATTGCACTTCATTTCCCCCTTTTGACAAATATCTCTTCTACAAGTCTTCTTTCAACACTTTCACAGCTATGAATTGTGAAAAAGAGATGAATCAAAATTGCAAGGCATAACCCTCAATACACGCTAATCCTTCTTTAGCGGTAACGTCTTTGATACACATGAGATACAGTGAGACTCCAAGAAGCTATAGAATTCTAAAGGCATGAAGAGCCAAAAGAATAAAAGAGGAAGTGATACAGGCCTCTATGCCCATGGGAGCTAAGAACTCAAAATAATATACCTCTAAAAATTCATTTATCACCCCTTTGCTATGGGATGATATTCCCTTCTGGTGTCTTTCCATATTTCTGACAGCCTGATCATCAAAAGTAAATGCCACGATACCCTACAAGATGAAATTAATTAGTATGAGGGTCAGATAACATACAGTTTGAAAAAGATTCTTGATGCAAAAGTACCTTGTGCGCAGCTTTGCTGAATTGGGTGGCAGCATCACTTAAGGCATAGACGGTGTTACTCAAAAGACTAGAGGTCCCTTGTGCCATGCCTTTAATAAACCCTGCACGAGTCTGCAGAAAGAACTGGGTTTACATCTAGTGAGAAGGATAAAAGAGCAGATAACGCAGAAGGTACCTTGATATTCTACTAAAAATCTATATTTCTTTCGCCTCATATCTTGATCATATTTGTGTGGTTTACATCGTTATCTTGGGTGTTTTGAGCTCATACATGTTTTATGTGTGTAGGAAGTCTGTTGGACGAAAACGGACTGAAAAGGAATGATTTGGTGCAAGTCGAGTCAACAAAATAAAGAATTGAAGAAGTACAGCTCGTCTTCCATGCTCGCCTTGCGAGCATCCTAGACGAGTCACGAGAACCAGCCGTGTGCAAAACAGCGAAGCGATGGCATGGCAAGGAAGTTAACGAGCCAGGCCAAAAACATGCATGAAAGGGCTCGTCAACCTCCTCGACACGCGAGGCCATAGACAAGCCTGACCAGTTTTTCTATTTGGAGTTTGGCTTGGTAAGTGAGACCTCCTACACACTCTAGGTCATATTTAAGACCCCAAAGAGACAAGTCTTTTGAGAGGAACACATTATTTTGAGGAAGAACACGCAGAGAGGCGAATCAACGGGAATTCCGCTTAGAGTTTCACTTTCTTCCCTTCTTTTACTTGTTCGTTATGGAATTCTATGGTATGTTCTTAAACAATATTTTTATTAATGATGATTCTATGCTATGTTCTTAAACAATATTATGAGTAACTAGATTCCTTATCCGGGGTTTTGATGAACCTTTTGTAGGATGAATTCTTGTTACGTTTTAATATAATTTAGCCCTTTGAATTTCTCTACTTGTTCAACTACGCGTTTATTTCAGTTGATTGAATGACCATCAATTGATTGTGCCTATTTATTATGTATTGCTTGAGAAAGAATGCATATTTAGGTTATTGTTGAACGTCACTCCTTAGGTATATGAGAGATTAATACTGCGGGTTTAAAGATAAGGAAGCTTTGACGTGGTCATATTGCGCGGTGAGACAAAATTGCTAATATGTCTAGTAAATTATTGTGATTGCTCGAGAGAGAATTGTTGTAGGTAGATTGCTCACGATCTGTAGAGAATAAACCGACGAGATTATAGATAACGTAGCGAGAAGGATTCCCACAATTGGAGAAATCATAACTCTAAGCATCCTTAATATTGTTTCCAACTTCATCCTCTTTAGTTTATAATTTTATGCTTTAGTATTTTCTAGTTAGTTTAAAACAAAAATCTTAATCTTTATAACTCAAGAAACTATTCGTACTTATTTTCTTAGCAATATTGAATAGTTATAGCTAAACCTTAGTTCTCTGTGGGATTCGACTCCGGACTTAAAAGCCGGACTATATTTCCAGCGACTGCTTATCCTTTTTAAGACGAGTTTTGGGCGTGATCATACCTGGAAAACACTTTGTACAGGAGCTGACAAGAAATCTTTAAGGCCAAGGCCCATGCTCCTTGCGAACCCCATAGGATTTCCAATAACTCCTGCTGAACCAAATACCTGCAGCAAACGACCATATTTCACTTGTCCATGACCACTAAGAAGACCATTGCAAGAAACAAGTCGTTCAGTTAATAAATGAACAACTATCAGATTGAAGATAATAAATCAAAGCTTGGCTCTTCAACTCATTTACCAACATAGGCAAATGGATACTTACACGGAAACCAAAAAATTTAGTTCATCTGAATAGCTTTGAGTGCCCGAAAAACACATAATCGGGAAGGTTATTCATGAATCATCACAGTAAGTATGACATCATTACACAAATTTTTTATTTCCGCGGTTTATAAGCAAGTACAATTCCATACTATATTAAGCTGGAGAACTACTTCTATTTTTAGATATTCGGATAAATGGATTAAAGCTCAGAAGCATTAGTAATGTCAATTGTCAGGTCTAGTGATAATAAGATATCTAGGTTTTCCCACCTCTAATCCCCTGCATCATTCAAGGGTTCTTGTGTCTTTTCTTCAAGCTTATGATTTTCTTTCTCCTAAAGACTTATTACATAGAGCTTTTAGAGTTATAGCCAAAGGCATTTTGGATAGTTGATAATGAGAAAGATACTATGATGTGAGGGGTTTGGAATGCTTAAAAGAAAGCCAGACGCCACCATTGGGTGTTACAGCAGATGAAGAAGAAAAAATGGGCACCCACAATGAGGTAACTAGTACAATCTTCTTGAGTAAAACATCATAGAAGTACCCGTACAAAAGTGTGCAACAAGACAATCAAAGCACAGTATGTAATCGAGGTGGTCCCTTGACAGATAATTTAAAGTTGGACTGTCAATATTGGTCTATCCACAAAGTTCAGAGTATATTTTGGTCCAATCAATTCAAAATGTCTTACATCTGATAGATAAGATAAGCCCCTCTCCCCTTCTCTTTACTCTACATTCTGCATAGCTAAGGGAGTCCTAAAGCAAAACAGGAAATCTCTTCCATGCCAGCAAAGACAGACAGTGCTGAAAACTCTTCCACCTAAAACCAGAAAACCAGTTGAAAATTCGGTAGCTTTGTTTAAAATATCCACTGAGAAACTTAGGCTATTATTGGAACTACCTCTCTTCACACTCCCTTCACATTAAAATACAAATTGAATATAATGAGACTTCTTGAAGCTTGTTCTAATTTCTATGAAGCTCACATTGATGCAAGATCAGATATGTTGTGCAAGCAAAGCCTAGACCTTGTGCAGACTCAACTCCTCAAGCTTTATACCGGGATCTGAAATTCTGGTTGACATATGATACAGAAGTCAGAACTGGGATGTTCTAGCCTTGACCTGATATTCAAGGCGCAGTGCGGTTTTGTCTGGTGAAGTATCAAGAACGATGTTTTCTTATAGATTTAGAATGGATGTGAGTGTTCAAATTCTCTAACTCTTCTACTGAAACTAGTCCATTCAAATCCCCTAGCAGATATGAGATCACGTTACGGACTCAGCCTGATGACTCAAGTATTCAAAATTTGTTTTTAAGGGACTCAAGAATGGTAGAGGTAGTAAAATTGCAACAGAGTAGTGCGGACACATCTGACAGGAGTTCGGTCAATTGAGTTATACACGAGTGTGATAATTTGGAGAGAAATTCTCCATCTACCCATCTACTGAAGGAGGAGCAGAGGGTTAAGTGGTTAACTACAGGGAAGACAGTTAAGGTGTGCAAAAATTTACCTTGTACATCTCATGAAGAAATTGTCGTGTGTAATGCTCGATAAGTATCTCTTGAACGGATTCCCAGCTAGCCAGCTGATGTGAAAGGATTACTTGTTTAAGGTGAATTTGTGCTCCCTCGATATCAGCAAGTGCCATAAGACCCCTCTGTGAAAGTCAATGTCATATGGCTTGAGAAGCACATATATGAATGAAGTTGCTAAGTGAAATTTAGCAATAAACAGTATTGTTCTAAGATGGTTTCTCAATCTGATTGTTACAATTAACCATAGATTAATAATTTAGAAAATCATCATATCTTCCACCATCCTTCATATAGCCTTACATGTATAAGAGATTCCCCAGATGTAAGCACTCCATTTCGAAGCAACCAGGGACTGCTGGAGAAACTACAAGAAGAAGTTCAATGTTATAAGCATACAGTAAAGTCAAATGAAAACATGATATGAATTACCTTAAAGTCAACTTGATCGGTGCCACATCAAACAATTCAACATAAATCTTCTTCTGTTTTTTGGCTAGAAGGTGAATCTGTTGCCAGGGGGCTCCAATAGGGACTATCAAAGGTAGCAAAGAGGTCCTATTGCTGCTTTCTTGAAACACAGGAATATTAACTGAGTAGCATTCATTCACATTTGATTTCTTGGGTGCCCAATCTATGGAGTTAGAGGTGTTCAAAATAGAGACACCATCAAAAAGAGGATGGTCTGTTGAATTAGAGTGCTGTAACACTCTGCTCTGCAACCTTGAAGATAAAGTTTTAATGAAATCAAACAAACTCAAGATTACATCCTGATCAAGTTCAAGATGACAATCTGTCACTCTGCAAGAAAATAGACTAGTCAGGCAGTGATACAACATAATAAATGTTGATAGAGTTCGAGACCAGTACTTTTGAAAGGAATCAGTTACAGACCTTAGACTTATGTGCTCGAAGGAAACAAGTGACAGATATCGATTCTTCCACTTTGTCACCACCAATGAAAGAACCGGTTCCCGTGAGCTCTCCAAAGCACTTTCTGCCCTAATTCCACTAGTAATACCCTTACTAACATCAAAAGACAAGATGACAGGGTAAGGTGTACATGTTAACTGGTTATCAATTTGCAAGGATGTGATTTGCAAGGAGAATCTCTGTTGATCTACACTCTGCGTGAAATCAACTGTAATGTCTCTTGCACAAGCGAAAAATAGTTCCTGAAAAAAGAAACGGTATGACAACTCAAAAGCATTTCACATTGAAGTTTACAATTTTATAATCTTCAATTACAACCATAGAAGGTACCTCTGGCATAGAGCTTATTAGAGAGATGCCAACATAGGGAATGTCCACCAATATTCTCTCTTTGCAGTCAGCAGAACTTTCATGCTTCACTATCTGTTTTTTTTCATCTTTAGACTGATAGATGTGCGGACCCTTCAAACCACTCAATACATGGTAACTTGAATCAATGATGCTCAGAATCTGTATTTGGAAAATAAAACTGTCACTATAAAAGAGACATGAAAAGAAAGATGGTATCTGAATGTTAAAGCATCATCAATGCACCTTGACTGCCCCTTCAGAGTGGACAGAAACAATCAGAGTTCTTTGAGGCTTCTGGAAAAAGTAAGCAGAAGTCATGTGTAAGAAAGGTAATAAGATTATCATATAAATGACTGGAAAAATATTAATTATGGTCTCATATACAATATAATCTAGAGAGAAATTGTGATTAATATAAAGAGAATGATAAGGGAACTAATTACAAAACATAAGAGAATGGTAAGTCCATTAAACCTAAAGAAAGCACTACTAGATGAAAGTAACATAAAAGAACCACAATGCAGAGATCATCAGCTATCAACTTTCTATTTTTTTTTTTTTTTGGATAATTACAAGATTGTAGTATTCTGCAATTCTCTTTTACACACAAGCCTGTACTTTCGACTTTATAAATCCAAGTTCTCCATTTCACAAGGCAATAACCTGTCTGCTATTTGTAGTAAAGTATCTTACAACATTTCAGGTGTCAGTGATTTAAATCCAAGGTACTTTTTGTGCATGTACATAAAAATAATGTGCCGACCGCCAACCATTTGAGAAACTACCTTATATATGAAGCCATATAAAAAGTGGAAAACCATTCACTAAGAGCAGATATCAAGGATATCTTCCAATTGAAAAAACCGAGACAAACTGACATGGGCAGTTTCGTAGGAGGAGATTTCAATGGGCACATAGGTTCGTCACCGAGGGGTTATGACGATGTACATGGAGGTTTTGGTTTCGGGGAGAGGAACGAAGGAGGAGCTTAACTTTGGATTTTGCTAGAGCCTTTGGGTTGGTGGTAGTGAATTCGAGCTTCCCCAAGAAGGAGGGTCTCTGTCGAGATTGTAAGGTTATCCCAAGTGAGAATCTTTCGACCCAACATAAGTTTTTGGTGATGGATTTGGAGATTAAGAATAAAGGGACGAAGAGGGTTGTGGATGATCAAACTAGGATCAAATGGGGTAGCTTGACTATGGCCAGTGTCCTGGAGAGAGGGGAGAAGTTGATGGCTAAGGGAGCTTGGGGGAGTAGGGGGGATGCAAACAGTATGTGGGATAAGACCGCAGGGAAACGGCTAGGGAGGTGTTGGGGATCTCGAGAGGTTGATCTGGCAGGCGTCGAGGGGACTGGTGGTGGAATACGAAAGTAAAAGGGAAGGTGGAGGCAAAAAAGGGCGCTTACGCGAAGTTGGTGGAAAGTACGATCGAGGAGGAGAAGAGAAAGAATAGGGAGAAGTATAAGGTGGCTAGGACGGAGGCTAAGTTAGCGGTTACGGCGGCTAAAACAACGGCATTCAAAAGCTTGTACGCAGAGTTAGAGGCTAAAGGTGGGATAAGAAGTTATACAGGCTAGCCAAGGCCAGAGAGCGGAGGACCCGTGATCTTGACCAAGTGAAGTGCATCAAGGGTGAGGATGGCAAAGTTTTGGTGGATGAGATGCTCATTAGGAAGAGATGGCAGTCATACTTCCATAAGCTCTTGAACGAAGCAGGGGACAAAGACATTGTGATGGGAGACTTGGAACACTCAGAGAGGTGTTGCGATTATGGTTATTGTAGGCGTATTAGGGTTGAGGAGGTTAAGAGTGCTATTTGTAAAATGCGTAGGGGTAGAGAGACTGGGCCTGATGAAATCACGGTGGACTTTTGGAAGAGCACAAGCAGGGAAGTTATGGAGTGGCTTACCGAGTTGTTTAATGTCATTTTCAGGATGACAAAGATGCCCGAAGCTTGGAGATGGAGTACGATGATTCCATTGTACAAGAACAAGGGTGACATCCAGAATTGCAACAACTATAGGGGTATCAAGTTGTTATGTCACATAATGAAGGTTTGGGAGAGGCTTGTGGAGTTGAGGTTGAGGAGGATCGTGACTATTTCTGAGAATCAATTCGGATTCATGCCAGGACGCTCGACTACAGAAGTCATTCATCTTGTGAGGAGACTGGTGGAGCAATATAGGGAGCGGAAGAAGGATCTGCATATGGTGTTCATCGATCTAGAGAAGGCCTACGATAAAGTCCTTAGGGCGGTTCTATGGCGGTGCTTAGAGGCTAGAGGTGTCCCCGTTGCATACACTAGGTCGATTAAGGACATGTACAATGGAGCCAAGACTCAAGTAAGAACTGTGGGAGGAGACTCGAAGCACTTCCGCGTATTGATGGGGCTACACCAAGGATCGACCCTTAGCCCATTTTTATTTGTCTTGGTGATGGATGTTTGACGCGACAAATTCAAGGTGAGGTGCCATGGTGTATGTTATTTGCGGATGATGCAGTTTTGATTGACGAGTCCCGCGGAGGAGTTAATGCTAAGTTGAAAGTTTGGAGACAGATCCTAGAGTCTAAAGGGTTTAGGTTGAGCAGGAACAAGACGGAATATTTGGAGTGCAAGTTCAGTGAGGTGGAGCAGGAGATGGATGTGGTAGTGAAGCTCGATACTCAGGTCATTTAGAAGAAATATATTTTCAAGTATCTTGGGTCTATGATCCAGGGAAATAGGGAGATCAACGAGGATGACACCCACCGTATTAGTGCTGGGTGGATGAAATGGAGGCTCGCTTTCGGAGTCTTGTGTGACAAGAAAGTGCCTCCTAAAATTAAAGGTAAGTTCTACAGAGTGACGATTAGACCAGCTATGTTGTATGGGGTGGAGTGTTGACCAGTCAAGAACTCTCACATCCAAAAGATGAAGGTGGCGGAGATAAGGATGTTAAGTTTACTAGGAAAGATAGGATTAGAAATGAGGTTATTCGAGACATGGTGGGAGTGACTTCGGTGGATGTCAAGATGCGAGAAGCAAGGTTGAGATGGCTCGGGCATGTGATGAGGAGGTACACGGATGCCCCAGTGCGGAGGTGTGAGAGGTTGGCTATGGATTGTTTCAGGCGAGGTAGGGGTATACCGAAGAAATATTGGAGGGAGGTGATTAGATGTGACATGAAACAGTTACAGCTTGCTGAGGACATGACCCTAGATAGGAAGGTGTGGAGGATGCGAATTAAGGCATAAGGTTAGTAGGAAGGGATGCGCCCATGCTAGTAGGTAGGAGTGTTTGGTTTTGTGGTCCGTGCTAGTAGTTGTAGTGCTACGCTTGTAGTGTCACGCTTGTAGTGTCTTGTTTTGGTATTTTGGTCATGTTTATTGTTCCACGTTGGTCGACTGTAGTATTATTTTGTGGTAGTCGTGTTTCTATTACTATTTGTTGTTTCCCTATTATTCCTGGTTCTTATACTATGTCAATTTATAAACTGTTTTTGCTTTGGGCAGAGGGTCTATTGGAAACAGCCTCTCTACCTCGCTTCTGAGGTAGTGGTACGGATTGCGTACACTCTACTCCCCAGACCCCACTGTGTGGGAATATACTGGGTATGTTGTTGTTGTAGTAGTCTGTTTGGATTAGCTTTTGGCTTTTGGCTTATTTTTATCATTTTGACTTAAAACAAGGTGCTTATAAGCACTTTTTTCATTTACCCAAACACTTTAAAAGTGCTTAAAAGCTATTTTGGCTTAAAAACAATTAAAATAAGCCAATCTAAACAGGCTCTAAGTGTGTGCAATTTAGCACAGTATCAAAACAGATGTTCCGGGTTCAAGTGCCACCAATTATACATAAGCGGACTTTTGCTTCCTTAGCCAAAGAAAAAGGATGCCCCTTAATTTAACCTTTTCCACTTTCGAAATTGAGAATTATTAAGAGTCCCACATCAGAAAAAGGATAGGCAATTGGTCTCCTTATATGGACTTGGACAATCCTCCCCTCATGAGCTAGCTTTCGGGATTGAGTTAAGCCTAAGATCCATTTCTTTATATGGTATCAGACCAAACTCATCTCAATTCATGGTTTACCGGTGCTAGGCCCCCATATTAAATTGCCAACGTAGCAGATGCCTAGCCCTGGGCGTGAGGTGGGTGTTGAGTGTCCCACATTGGCTAGGGATGGGAGATTTGGTCTCCTAATATGGACTTGGACAATCCTCACCCTATGAGCTAGCTTTTGGGGTTGAGTTAGGCCCAAGATCCATTTCTTTACATGGTATCAGAGTCAGGCCCATCCCAATCTTGTGCTCCACCGATTGTCGTTCTTGATCCACACACCAGGCTTCCGGCCCTGGGCGTGACGGGGGTGTTAAGTCTCCCACATCGGTGGGGGATGGGTCCTTTGGTCTCCTTATATCGACTTGGGCAATCCACCTCTCCTTTGGGGTTGAGTTAGGCCCAAGATCTATTTCTTTACAAGAATAAAATATAATCCCTTTTGAAGAACCCCCTTATCTTGTATATTTCCTATCCAACTGATCAGTAAACTGGTTGTCGCTCAATGCCTTCAAGGCATCTGTAATAAATATCTGGTAAAAAAATTGTTGCTCTTTTGTCACCAGCAAATATTTTTCTAAGAATTAGGTTATTGGTGTATACTGGTCTAACTAGTTCAAACAATAAAAGTGAAATTTAAGGTAATATTATTTTAGAATTATCAATTCAAGTACAGACTTCTGATATTTTCTAGTTTACATAACAAACCAACAACACCAACAGGTGTTGGTATTACCAGGCTATGCCAACATCAAGAACAGGATTCGGGTCAAGTATGAAAAAGTAATATGGTGAGTTCAAGCTCTGCTTAAACTTTACAAACTGAAGTATAGAAAGTGAAGTACCTCAGGTGTGGCAGGTAGGTATACGGGTGCATAGTCTTTTACATCATCTAGAGCATATGATCCTATAACACGTTCGCCCGGAACCTAAAAATTCCAGAGAGAAACTTTACTAACATAGACATGCTTAAAATCCATTTAGCTTTTAAGTAAAGCAAAACATACCTCAATAGTGAGACGATGTGGATAGCAGGGTTCATCCCACGCATAAGGGCAAGAAGTATAGGAATGGACCATAGTTTCAAAAGTTTCACACCTTTGCTGATAAACACGTAGCCGCTTGAATGCACAAAGAAGGGAAAGGGTGAATTAGTCAAAGATCAACAACTAAGCTGAAAACCTGATATTTGTTATCCTGGTAAAACATTTGGAATGAGCAAGCTTGCAACATATGACAGATATATATATATCAAGATTTTCACCCTTAATAAAACTACAGTTTAAAAGGGCATAAGCACTCTGTATCCCAATTTGTCTGACTTGGTATGGCCAGAATGGAAAGGAGAGAAACTATTAGAGCACAAGATGTCCAAAAAAATTGGTGGAATTTTAGGATAATTTCAGGTTAGCACTCTTCTCAGTTGAGTTAAAATTTACTTCCTATAGATGGTAAATCTTTACCGCATCTGGAAGGCCAAATCCTTTTGACACCTAAAAAGGGAGTTGAGGAACTTAGTGATGGTAAATCACTTAGTCTCCGACCCCTTATTTTCTTTTGGTGCACCCATGTAATTCCTGTTTATACAGAGGATTGAGTGTCTTTTGGAGAGAACAATATTTTGTAGGTTTCACCTTTTTTGGTATATCTCTTGTATACGGCCAAGTCAGCCTTGTTATAATCTATGAAAACCTTACTTGATAAAAAAAAAAACAATACACTAATCAATTCCATAATTTGATGAGTTCGCTATGTGATTAGACCAATATTTCCTAATTCAGTAGATATCTTAACATGTGGATTAGGAATGACTTTGTAATATGATACTTAACCTAAAACAGACTTTGTCAAGGACAAAAACTTTAAAAGATATCAATTTACTTTACGAAATCTTCGACCTTTCTTATGTTATAGAGAACTTAAAGGTCTTCGATAAAATAATTTTGGATAATATATGGATCTCCTCTAGATAGCTGAAGCTTTTAGATGAGGTCAGGTACATACACAAAATGAAATGATGATATCTTAACGTACTCCCCTCAAATAAAGTTAATTCCCACATGTGGGAACCATGTTAAAAACCCAATTAAATCAATAATTTATTTTCTCATCCTTTCTTTAATAGCTTGAACTTTTAGATGAGGAAGGGAAGGAGGAGGAGAAGCACAGATAATTAGGGAAGTGGAGTAATTGTGAAGACTCTTCTGGTTGTGCCATTACCAATCGCGGCCCCGAATACGGCCACTCATCCGCTGAGCTGGCCGAAAGAAGGACCTTTATAGCCATAATTCTTCCCCCGGTTCTACCTCCTTCGCCAAATGACTACAGGATCATCGGTCTACTCTACCTCAATTCACCCCTCGCCCCGACATTGGCATTAGCTAAAAAGATGGCATAGCAATAATTACATAAATGGAATCATATTTTTACTAACTTAGGGCCCGTTTGGACATGCGATATGAAATCATGATATGAAATAAAATGATATGAAGTTGAAGTTTTATTTGGACATGCAATTTGAATTTCTTACGTTGCATTTCTTTTCATAAACATAAAACCCCCACAAGTAGCGAAAACTATCAACATTTCCTCAATTCTTACATAATCTTACCAAATGAACAAATCATAGTTCATAAACAAGATATCGAAATTCCCTAAGGCACCGCATCGATAAATCATATATCTCCATATTCTTTTTCTAATAAATGTTTGCAATTACAAACTTTCAAATACACATAATTTTATAAGGATTTACTAGTCAACAATAGTAGTAACTAGCTTTTCTTTAATACAATCCTTTCACATGGTACGAACAATCTCTTCACGCGGAGCATGAGTCTTTTTTTACAAAATTTAAAATGATGAGTCTTTTTTTACAAAATTTAAAATGATGAGTCTTTTTTTACAAAAAAAATAAAATAACGGGTCAAGTTTTACATTTATAAACTTGAAATCGTGATTTGGAATCCCAAATCATGTTTTTTGGAGAATTTGGGATTTGAAATCATGATTTCAATTATGATCCCAAATCACATGTCCAAACGCTGATTTGAAACCATGACTTTATATAGCATAACCCAACACTAGCTTAATTTGAATTTCTATGTTAAAGTTTGCTACTTAAGGAAAACAACGACAGTAGTGTGCAAATTAGAGATGAAAATCACCGGTGCACCCTTTTAAAATGAGCAAACCCAACAACATTCACTAGACTTTTAGATACTTTATGCTCTTTTTAGTTGAATAACTTTAGTCCATTGTTCTCAAACAAGAATTTATATTAAATTTTTTCTTTTTGAAGAGCTTACATCTATATAAAGAATTTGCTACAGAAATATGTCACAGTATCCTACAAATGTCCCTAGTTTTAGACATTTATTTTTCTCAAGGGAGTCATGTCCTTGTCCCACCTTGTATTTGTTCACAATTTACACTTGCTACTAGTATCCTATGGCACTCAGCAATGACATCTATATCTGCATTACAATCAAACTTAGATCAGTGTTGTCAAAGGCGCACTTAAGTCTTGAAGTGAGGCTCAAAAAACGTTGAGCGCCTCACCTGGCTTAATGTGCGCATAGGTGTTGTCATCAAGGCTCTAAGACATACTTTTCCTTGCCAATAAACGTTTCCCAAAGAGGCCAGACTAAACAGTTGATATTTCACTTTATTGTTATTTCTTTTTCAATTTCTTTGTCTATATATTTGATATTCAAGCTTATAATTATAATTTTGGACTAAACATATATATTTGTATTTTATCTCTATTTGAGCCTTTTTTCATTAAAGTCCACGCTTTATTTGCACTTAAAGCCCCAACATACCTTAGAACTTTTTTGCGTTTTTGATAACACGTCTTAGACAAATAATTAGGGTGGCGGTGGTGAAAATATCGGAGGTGACTTTAAAGCAAGTTTTTTATGGTAACAAAAATCCTAGAAAATATTTTACCCGTCTTCATATGGCTAATAATGCTAGGTATCCCACGTTTGTTAGAGATCGGCTATGAGGAAATTACACCAGGTGTCCCCAAAAGTGTTCGGTCTTGAATTTTTGTCCCCGCTTAATAAAATCTTTAAACAAGGACCTTAACTTGAAAAAATTCGCTAGGAAGAATTTATGTTGCCCATCAGACATAAGTTCTAACCTTTTCCTATAAGACCGAACTTGTGGTCAATTAAACAAGTTCACTATCTTGAAATATCCTGAACATCTGCTTGGCAAAAGTTAGAACTTATGCTTGATGAGCATCGAAGGTTTAGACAAATCGCAATTTATCACCATCTTGCCCGCCTCTTATTGATGACTGACTATTATGTAAGTGTTGACCTAAGTTCTAACTTTTGCCTAAGGCAAAACTTCTGGTCAATTGCAGGTTCATAGTCTTAAAATGTCCCGAATGTCTGCCTTATGGGCAAAAGTTACAAATTATGCCTAACGGGCAACATACCTAAATTCTAACTTTTGCCTATAAGACAGAACTTCTGGTCAATTGAGCAAGTTCACTGTCTTACAAATATCCTGAACGTCTGCCTTGTTGGCAAAACTTAGAACTTATGCCTGATGCGCAACATACCTACGTTCTATCTTTTGCCTATAACGCAAAACTTCTGGTCAATTGAGCAGGTGTACTGTCTTAAAATATCCTGAACGCCTGCCTTATGGGCAAAAGTTGGAATCTTCTAAAGGAGGCTATTTTTTAAAAAAAATTGTTAAACGGGGCTAAAAAATCAAGACCACCCTTTATGGAGCCATTTTTCGGGGGACAAAAATATCAAGACCAACCCATCTTAGGGCCATTTCTGAACTTGACTATCTCTCTCAAATGGTTTTGGGAAATTCTCACCTCATGAGCTAACTTTTGAGTAGAGTTCGGCCCAAGAACCATCTCGTATCATGGTATCCAAGCAGACACATATCCAAGTTTTAAGTCTCACCACCAAAAAATTGTCAAAATGATTTTTTAACATACACGCCTAATTATTTTCCATGGGTCAAGCACTTAGAAATTTTCTTTGACAATATGGTGGTGGTGAAACTTAAACTGAGTATCTCTGCCTGCTCTGATACCATGATAAGAAATGGACCTTGGGCCTAACTCAATCTGAAAAGCTAGACCATGAAGTGAGGATTACCCTAAACCATATAAGGAGACAAATAACCCATCCCTCCACCAATGCGGGGCACTTAACAAATACAAAGTCAAAAACTATTGTATTGCATTGAAGGAAAATACCTCCTGGGAGAAATTGTCAATACGGTATGGCATAAAACCAGTATCATCTTCTGACACAAGAATCAGGTTTGTTCCAGACTGACCATGAGGGCTGCCAACGATTTTATCATCTCTAATTGAGACATCAGCAGTCTGAACTTCCACACATATCATGTTCACGGCACCAGAGAGAAAATTTCGCATTTTAACCTGAGTATCACCAAGATGTTCTGGCAAGAAGCAACCGGACCATTGCCATCCAGGTTCAGCAAATTGAATAGAGACTAGCAACTCCCTAGAAAACATTGACACATAATAAATAGCAAGAATAAGAAGAAAAAAGGAACGAAGGTTACGCGAATCACAATTATGCTTTTCATTCATCCAATCTTAAAATGTATTGCCTCCCAGACTTAACTAATCAATCGCATCATAAGAATAGTGTCAGAAACGACATCTTACCAATGACTATTCCCACAAATATGCTCCCTCACATCGTAACAATAACTGTTCCCATGATGGGCAAACTCTCTTCAACTACCCTTTATAGATTCGAGCAGATTCATAAAGAGATTCAAGTGTTTCAACGGACACCTTGGCAATGATAATGACAAATTAAAAAGTGGATGGCATGGATGGGGTGGCTATAAAATAGTTTGTTACTGTGTCATGCAAGGAGACCTAAAGGATTAGTTTGAAAATCCCCTAACAAGAATTTCAGACGGAGGGCTTTGCATGCATTTGGAGTATGATACACATCCCATGCTTCTACTGCACTAAATTACGATAACTAGGTATTGGAGTTCTATATGTAACTATGGATGCACTTAGTTTGGAAGTAATTAACACTTATTAGGGCATTTGTAAATGAGCAGACTTAGAAGTAACTTGAGATATCAATGAGCAATGAAAATGTCAACACCGTCATAATATACCTCGATGTATCTGTCCAACGAATATGAGAATGTCTTCCAGATTCCAACGTGAAAACATCATCTGTTCCTTTCTGCTTGTAATACAAGTCCTTATTGCATGCATTACTGATTACGTATCTGTAGAATTATGGGTGCTTTATTATAGATATTTCCTGGCAGGAAGATCTTAAATAAACAACTAGAAGATAGTGGTAAACGACATAATATAGCCATAGTAGAGTACCTTGGCTGAAAGGTAATAATTCTTGTCCTACCAAAAAATGGTGCTGCAACAGCACCAACAGAAATTACATAACCAGATTTCCTGGATGGTTGTGGGACCGTTACACTGCTAGAACCAGTAGGCGGCACAAGTACAAAAGCACTAGACCAAGAATCATTAGGAATGTCATCCATCAGAGAATTTGGTAGATATCTACATAGTCTGACCATAGTGTCACTAGAAGACGAACTTGGGTTAGGTGAATACATCCGGCAATTGACCTTCCAAGCATCACCTTCTGTTAACCCACAGGACTTTAAGCTGGATTGACTGCTTGTATAAGACCTACTCCTGTGAAACGATGCTTTTGAAGCATATATATCATGCTTCTGTGAACACCGGTGAAAATTTGTTGAATTATCAAAATCAATTGATTCCGCCTGAGAGAATTTACTGTCATGTGACTTTGTGACGAGGTAATTGTTCAAGGGAGCTACCGGCAGACTTTTGATATTTGCAGCTGTTTCAATATATTGATTAGAAGAAAAAATGCCCAGACCATCTTTCTTGTGGAGAATCAGGTCCTGCTCGTCGACATCATAGCAAGAAGTAATAACACTAAAATGGCCTTTTGTCCGATTAATGGATTCAGAGACAACAAGGGGGAAACCAGTACAATTGAATAGCAAAAATGGAACCGAAATGCATATTTCACGAGCTCCACAAAATGCATCCATCACCTTCTCAATTGCAACACATAGAGGACCTAATAAAGTAGAGATTATAGAATAAAAAATAATAAGAGACAACTAATAATGCTGGCACCGGTACAAGAACAGGAAAGCAAAATTCAATAGGTACCATCTGATGATTGTGGGTCAAAAGTAATAGTCTCCGACAAAGAGAACCTTGTTCCGCTGAACTTGGCTATTTCACCAAATGTTTCAGCCCGTGGAAATTTCACAGCTGAAGGTTTATATCCATGCATCTCGAAAGTTATTGTGAGGTCATGTGAAGAATCAACATGGAAGAAAGAAGTTTCAACCTGGAAGACAGGGAAGATTGTGCTGGTGAACACAAAGTAAAATAAATCAATTCATGAAAAAGTTAGTTACTATAACATAGTGCAAACCTCTGACACAGCTGCAGTATGACAAACACCAGCATTTTCTATTGTCACAGATACCGTCTCTGGAAGATAGTTCTTCAATACTAATGGACTGCTTAAAGTCAACTGATGCACATTCCTCTTCTCGGGCTTAACCATGTAAGTTACATTATTATGAGGTTTAAAGGGCTGAGTTAGAATATTGTTGGACAAAGAAAAGCCTTTTTCTGGTGACACAGCTGATGGTAAGCACCAATCACGCATAGATATGCAGCAGCGGAAAGGGTCACTGCTCGGATGAGATGGGTAGCAGACAAAGGAGCGCAAAAGGCTGATTCTATTTTCATTCGAAAGAATATTTGGAATACTGTGGGCTTCACTCCACAAGTAAGAATTACCAAGAGGACGCCATCTCACTCGGCCTGCTTCAGCCAAATGTAATGGAAGAGGAAACTGTTGACCAGGATAAATGGGGTCCAGAACCTGAAATGACAAAGAAGGGAGATGACAGAAGTTACACCAAACGTGTAGAGACCTAAATCCAGTCAAAACTAAATAGATACTAACATCCTTTTCTCCCGACAGATATATGAAGATTTCTACTAATCATTCTACCTATATACCTTTGGAGAAACACCAAATGGAATGTCAAACCGTACTTCAAGAGGCACAGAAGTTGCATTTGACACTATTACCTGAAATGTAAAAGAAACACGTAAACAGTACAGTAAATCAAAGCTGCACAATATGACCTGCATTAGCACTTACCGTTGAGTACAATCGCACCATCTTCGTGTAACACTGTATGGACACATCAATCACTACAGGAATGATAAAGCCACTTTTTTCATCTATTTTGTTGTTCTTTCCATCATTTATACTACTGTTGGGAACATTCTTAGTTGTATCAACATCAGACTTCCTCGATGATTTGGAAAAATCGACTTCAAAGTATCTAAGCCCAACAAGATCCATTGAAATAGGAACAGAAGGAAGCGATGTTCCCTCAAGTTGAACAATGATATAATGATGTGATGGCTCCACCGATTTTTTCTCACCAAGTTGATCACAGGATTGGGCCGGCCTATAGCGTAAAATTTGATCCTCAAGACTTTCACTAACATAAACTGGAATAGAAGATCCTGGTTGTAAATACTTTCCACTTTTCATGGAGGATACTTCTAAGCCATAACCACTCTGCCGCTGTTGATAGACATGGAATTCTAAAGGCAACGAAGTCAAATTTTGCAGTATATAAGGAGGAGAACTCCCAGTATCCAGATTTTCACTTTTCTGAGAATTTAAGAATGATGGGATTTCAGAATGAGCAGTCATCTGCGCCAGATCCCCTGCATTTTTAATCATCTCGATTGTCCTAGAAACAACCTTCACCAAAGGGAAAGAAAAATAAAAGAGAAATGTATCAGTAACCTGTTTAAACTGTACTTGAAGAATTGAGCAAGTCTGCAGTAGAATGTTTTAGATTGCGCAATTTCTCATAATTCATTCAATATATTGCGAGCACAATGCAAGAATTCTTATAATCCAATCAGATGAAAGGAATCTAAGGATGAGTATTTCTTTAACACAAAAAAAATTATAATAGTTGTGTATTAAAAACAAATGAACTCATATATGTGTGTGTGTACACATACACATACATATAACAGGGAAATCCCCAAAGGCCAGTAGCGAAACTTGGTGGGTAATGAGCCTGCCCCTCTATCTAAATTAGGGATAACTGTTTTCTTTAAAAGGGAAGCCTTCCCATTAATTTCAGCCACGGAACTCCATCCATGTGAGCATTTTGTAAAACACATTGAGTCCCAAGATTCGAAAAAGGAGGAGCAAGTTGCGCCAGGTTAACATCCAGCATAAAAATAATCAACCTATGATGAATCCTCTGAATATGGATAGAGATGATTCATGAAGTTAACCCGAACAATTCTGGATTGAGGCCTAGTGAACTTATATTGAGTGATATAATCACTTCCCTAAGGATGACCTAGCTAATTTATGCTTATTTCATATCATTTTCAAAGATGCAACGAAATAACCTAGTATATTATGAGCCACGGTTGAGCTTATATAAGTGGATAATACTGATCATTTGTTATTAGACATCAAGTTATCAACTGATACATACTTTGGTGTTTGATAATAGACTGATGATTATTCGTTAATTTCTTCTCCTGGAAAAAGAAAATTATATCTCAAGGGAAAATTACAAAATAATAAATAAATAATTTTGGAAGGGGAGAATAAAGGAAGGTCTAAGGAGTTTCCATCTATTTCAACATCACTCATTAATCTAAAAAATGAGGTGGAGTATTAGCCCAGGAAAGAGCAAATTCTAGCAATCACTACATGAGTTGATAGAGCCCTAACTAAAGTGGAATATACTCTCTCATTCATATTGGCCCTTAAGCAATAGGATGTGATTATTGCCTCCTACTTCATAAATTATAGAAAGCTAATGGATATGCCTATTGGTTAGGCTAATGTTTACTCCCTTTGGTACTGAAAAATAATGACCCATTGAATGGATATAATAGAACAATCGAAGCACACGTGCTAAGAAAATTGGACCTTAGACTTTAACCCAAGAGCATATAAAGAGACTTCAGGGCGTTGTCCTTCACCAATGAAGGACTCTCAGCAACCAGTTGAGAACACCAGGATTGACATTTGGAGCCTGAACAACATAACATGGGTTTCAACATTAGGTAAACCAAAAATAGGGATGAGTCATGCTAGGATACCATGTCAGGATATAGACCTTCGACCTCACTCGCCCCTAAACCCTAGCTAATGAGATGAGATCACCAAGAACCATATAAAGGAACTACAGCCCGTACCCTCACAAATGTGTGACTTTATCAATGCCAAAGTAAAAGAACTTATTGCTTATCACTGATTCAACAGTGACAGTCAAGAACATGCAGCCCATTGATAGCCTGATAAAGGATTAAGAATTAGGACAGATATAAACAGCTTCCATGGTGAACATAATAGAACTTCTCAACCGGTATTTTTTATTAACAAATGCAACAAAGAATTTTCCTGTAGAGCGGGTAAACTAAAGTACCTCAATAAGGGACTCGGTAAGATTCAAGTTAAGTTGAGTTGTCGATTTGATATGAAGATTGCTAGTAACGTCACTACTCAGAAGGGAACTGTCATCATGCCTTCTTATGCTTAGCTGGATTTCCCAGGGCTCTAGGAAAGGCTCCCACGAGACCTATTGTCCAAATAGAAAATGAAAATTAGTGAATCAGAATCAATAGAAGATATATCATGACTTTGTTATCTCTACCATGTCAATGTTATTGTAGTTCACTTCGACTTCACACTTCACCAAACCCTCGATTTCATTTCCAGCTACATTTGTGTGAAGAAGCAAGTTTGTCATGAGTAACTCCAGCAATGGTCCACTTGAACTCCACTACAGAAAAATGTACACATATTAGCAAAACGTATGTAGCTGAACAAAACAGGTAATTTATAAGATACAATTAGCAGTAAATGATCAAAGAACAATACCTCAATGCGCTCAAAAGATAAACAAAGGCAATACTGGAAAAACAACAAGCATCGCATAACTTATAAGCAGTGAAAAAACAAAGACCATACAGTTAACCAGATGAATACCAGAAGTGTAATGATCAAAAACGACAGAACAACACGGATGAAATTTGCGTTCTCGAACTCCCCCTCCACACACACACACAAAAAAAAAACAGAAAATCAGAAAACAACTCAAAAAGACTAGGAAAAAGAACCAAAAAAAAAGAGAAAAGGAACTCTTCCAAGTTCAGTGAAGAGGAGTTTGACAGTGAGGATAAAAAAGACAATGCCACTTTTTTCATGAAAATATGAGCATAATTGTAAAGAGTATGGACATTGGGCCTAACTCAACTAAAAATCTAGCTAATGAGGTGAAGATTGTCCAGAAGCATATAAGGAAACAATAACCCTCCCCTCAACCAATGTGGATATTTTAATACTTCTTCAGCAGGCAGAAGCAGGACATTTTAAAGAAAGGACAATATAAGATTGGGTGAAGCACTGGGTTAACCAAAATAGGGATGTGTCAGGCTCAATTACCATGTAAAGAAAATGAAAATTTGGGCCTAACACAATTCCTATTATTGAATTCTACAGTTAGTCAGTTACTTCTACATCTCCATCCATAGTGCCATCAGTCTTACTCGTACCGACTTTTGAGGAACCTACAATACCTTCTACATCTCCATCCACAGTGCCACCACTCCTGACTTATCATCGTCGTCCACGTCCATCATCAGGTTCAAATGATTTCCGTCATGCACCCAACCTTGCACCTACTACAGACTTGTCTCCTCTTAATCAACCGATTGCACTTCGAAAAGGGATACGGTCCACTTGTAATACTAACTCTCACTATACCCTTTTAAGTTATCATCGTCTGTCATCACCCCATTATGCCTTTGTATCATCTTTGACCTCTGTCTCCATCCCTAAAGTCTACTGGAGAAGCACTTTCTCATCCAGGATGGCGACAAGCTATGATTGACGAGATGTCTGCTTTGCATACAAGTGGTACTTGGGAGCTTGTTTCTCTTCCTTCAGGTAAATCTACTGTTGGTTGTCGTTGGGTTTATGCAGTCAAAGTTGATTCAGACGGCCAAATTGATCGTCTTAAGGCTCGCCTTGTTGCCAAAGGGTATACTCAAATATTTGGGCTTGATTACAGTGACACTTTCTCTCCCGTGGCCAAAATAGCATTTGTACGTCTTTTTCTATCCATGGCTGTTGTCCGACATTGGCCTCTTTATCAGTTGGACATTAAGAATGCTTTTCTCCATGGTGACCTTGAGGAGGAAGTTTATATGGAGCAACCACCTGGTTTTGTTGCTCAGGGGGAGTCTAGCTTGGTGTGTCGATTACGCCGATCACTTTATGGTCTGAAACAGTCTCCTCGAACCTGGTTTGGAACGTTCAGCATAGTAATTCAGGAGTTTGGCATGAATCGTAGTGAAGCTGATCACTCGGTGTTTTATCGACATTTTGCTCCAAATCTATGTATTTATTTGGTGGTTTATGTTGATGATATCGTTATTACCGGCAATGATCAAGATGGTATCATTAGTTTAAAGCAACATCTCTTTCAACATTTTCAGACTAGACCTCGGCAGGCTGAAGTATTTTATAGGTATTGAGGTTGCTCAGTCCAGATCAGGTATTGTTATTTCGCAACACAAGTATGCCTCGGACATTCTTGAGGAGACGCGAATGGTGGGATGTAGACCCATTGACACTCCTATGGATCCGAATGCTAAACTCCTGCCAGGACAGAGAGAGCCACTTAGTGATCCAGGAAAATATAGGCGTCTGGTTGGTAAGTTGAATCATCTCACAGTGACCAGACCTGACATTTCCTATCCTGTGAGTGTTGCAAGTCAGTTTATGGATTCTCATTGTGATAGTCATTGGGATGCAATTGTTCGCATTCTGCGATATATAAAGTCAGCTCCAGGTAAAGGACTACTCTTCGAGGATCGAGGTCATGAGCAGATCGTTGGATATACAGACACTGATTGGGCAGGATCACCTAGTGATAGACGTTCTACATCCGGATATTGTGTTTTAGCAGGAGGTAACTTGGTAACCTGGAAGAGTAAGAAACAAAGTGTGGTTGCTCGATCTAGAGCATAAGCAGAATATCGAGCAATGATTGTAGCAACTTGTGAACTAGTTTGGATCAAACAGTTGCTGAGAGAACTAAAATTTGGAGAAATCGGTCAGATGGAACTTGTGTGTGATAATCAAGCAGCCCTTCATATCGCATCAAATCCAGTATGTCATGAGAGGACTAAGCACATTGAGATTGATTGTCACTTTATCAGAGAAAAAATACTCTAAGGTGATATTGTTACAAAATTTGTGAAGTCAGGTGATCAACTTGCAGATATCTTCACCAAGTCCCTCATTGGTCCTCGTATTGGTTACATCTGTAACAAGCTAGGTACATATGACTTGTACGCACCAGCTTGAGAGGGAGTGTTAGAATGAGAATAGAAATTGTATATAGAATCCTAGTTAGAATAGGAATAGGAGTAGTACATAGAATCCTACTTGGTAAAGGATTGTATTATAGTGTCTATATATAGGATCTTTGTGTAATAATGTAGACACACAATACAATCCTTTACCAAGTAGGATTCTATATACTACTCCTATTCCTATTCTAACTAGGATTCTATATACAATTCCTATTCTCATTCTAATAATTACTATCCAAGATCATATAAGAAGACAACATCTCATTCACTCAACTAATGTGGAACATTTTAACAATATTGATCTAGAAAAGATTATAACACTGCGAAAAACTAGAGACCGCGTCCTATTTAGTAACAGATTTCCTCTATCTTTATGAGCTTCCATGAACTAGACTTCTCTGGAACAAGATATATTTCAACGTGCTCCTCCTAACTTTTAACAGACATGACAGAGCGCAGGTGAAACTGCTTTCGAGAAGCATGCCAGTTAATAACTTCACTCAAGCACTCAATGTCAACGAGAAAATTCATATAGAGTATACGAGATCCTGCAAGAGAACTCCTGTGCAGCAGCTAAGAAAATATGAATACCAGGTAACAATACCAGGTAACAGATATCAGTCACCACTGAGCAATAACTCCTATCGACAACTGTCCGTTGTTTCCAAATAAAAGGGAAACAAAAGGAAGCATTAAAGGACATATGATGGTGCTCTACTGCTTCCTAGTCTTAGCCGTTAAAAGCATAAATCATTAAAACTTCTAAAGGATAATAATCGAATTTAAAACAATTATATAGAAATAGAGCAAGTTATCAGCACCCTCTTTGAGTCCAATCTAGCAAAGGCAAACTACAGAAATGATGTAAATAGGGACAGCGTTATGGAGTGGAAATCACCTTTCCATCAGCCAAAAGAAGAGAGAACTTTCTAAGTTGGATATCAAAGTTCACTTGACTGAAACTAAATTGAGAAGGCCCAGCTGCTGGAACTTCAAAATCCACAAACTGCCAGAAATAAAGAATGTGATCTGACAACCACACATCCAGACAATGACACTGAAGATCCACCTTCCCATGGATATGCTCAATGCAACTAGTGCATATTGCAGCATCAAGGTTCACTTGAAATAGTTCAAACAGGGGCCATGAGCGTGTGTTATCATCCTTTACTAGCTCCACTGTACCCCAGGTTTTATCTAGATCTAGTTTCAGTCTCATAATGGTCCCCAAGTAAAACAGTTTACTATTCCTAGCTTGAAAGCCAACAGTGAAAAAGCCATGTCGATTTCCATAAATCATGTTCCGTAAATCAGTCATGTGCTTGTCACCCTGCTTCACCTCCGATATGTTAGAAACATCTTTTCTAACCCAAGCAGGAACATGAATTCGGAGACCAATAGTTTCCAACTCAACAGAGTGAACTCCAGAATCATGCCTCTCATTTACTTCAGTAGACAAAATATTAGGACATGTATTGGTATTTTGCGGGCCATCATTTTCACCATCCCTGAGTTGGTCAACAGGGACATATGCCATATTGTTTGATAATGAGTTCGTCATTAAGGTCTTGGGTTGTTTTGTTGAGGAAGACTGGAGTACATTAATGATTGCAACCCAGTCAGACAAATGTATCCAAACATCTAGCAAAGATAGAGAAACAGAAAGCATATTTTCACCCTGATCAGACAATGAAAAGGTTATCACAAAACCTGGTGAGCCAGAGTTAGAACAGCATTCAGCAAGCAAAACAGAGTTGAGAGACGAGAATATCTGTAGATAAGAGAAGGACATCTTCAGCCTTAAGAGATCATCATTTTTTAAAGAGGCAGAACAAAGGAACTGCATGTTAGCCTCCCCAATGAGCTCAGAAGCAACTGATTCTCCTTTCTGTTGTCGCAATTTTATGGACATTGACCTCACAGACGCTCGGATTGTCATGAAATTTTCAAGAGACCCTGGAGGTGGAGAATCGGCTAGTTCCTCTTTTCCCTCCCTGTGTAGAAAAAACTGTAAGGTATCAGATTTGAATGCTTCGGCTTGTTTAGTAACCAAGGAAAACTGATCCATGACATCCATTATTGCTTCACATCCAATTACGAGTGATGCACCTGTGGAAAAAGACACCGAGCAAATACTGAGATGCCAAAAAGTTCGTTTCAATACTCAAGAAAACCTATGACAGAAATCTGATTCTTACCTTCAGCGTTGAGTTGACAATCCTTGACTATTGTCATAATGCAACTTGGATAACAGGATACGACATCACAACATTCACATTGAGATGGTAATCTCACCCATATATCAGCACTAAACAGCGCAATCAAGATGATATTTGTCCAAGTGGGGCCACAAGAAGAACCTGACAAATTAGCTGCTTCTTCTTCCAATAGCATCAATGATAGCGATAAGTCATAGCCAAATAAGTTTAAACAATCATTTCTGTGAGCAATTTCATCTGCTGTAACCAAGCACTCCATAGGAATATCCTTCAGCGCAAACATGGCTTCACCATTTTGCATGAAACTAGAGTATAGCCGTTGTATATCAAGCTTCAGAAATTGAGATACGCTGCTCCCCATCGGTATAAATAAGTTGGAGTCCAGTATCTCAAACAAAAATGAAGTGCATACATTATCTTTTGAAGTATTAGAGTCGGAGCTTTCTGTAATAGGCAATCCACCTGGACTAGAGCTCAAATCAGGTAAGGTAAAATAACCAATGATAACTGCAAGGAACTCGGGCGGTAAAACACAAGACACGTGCTGGATACTGAAACTCATTTTCAACGGTGACTTTACACTTTCTTTCCTGACACGTAACTTTAAAGTTGGAGGGGAAGTGGATTTCAAGGGACCCCAAAGAAAATCCTGCATCATTTGAGTCCATTGTAAAGAAGAAAGAACCAACCCCTCAGCAGAGCAAAGTACATCCAGATAGTCGGCGCAAATACACAATGCAAACTTGACATTTGGAAACAGAAGAGTTCCAATTATGTAAGAGGATTCATGAAAATGAACTCTACAGCTGCTGAGCTCCAAGTCAATGAAATACGCCTTTTTAGAATCATAAACTTGAAAAGAAGAATTAACTGAAAATGGAGGCTGACGGTTAGATCTATCTTCTATGTCGTCCTTAGGATTTCTGTCCTTCCAGTCTCTTAAATTGAGAACCTTCCTCCACTCGGGGGTATTATCGTTTGAGAAATCTCCAAGATTAAGAAAAGAACCAGTATCTTTTAGGGTGATGAAAGGAAACTGATCAAATGAAATGGTTGCCCATTCAGAGAAGGAGGTTTCAAAGAAGTTGGAAACACCAGAATTTTGAAGCGAGGAAACAAAAGTAGGGTCACAATTCTTGCCATTCACTACAGGGTTGTCTGCAACTCGAAGAGATCTGATTTTAGATAATTTATCAATAAATCCTACCAAAACTACAATTATGAAACGGTGGCAGTGAATATCAAGACCGCTTAAAGTTAATTTACATTGATGACCAATGAATCCTGAATTCCCACAGGTTTTGTAATGGAACAGAAGGCACAGATCGTTGGTACCACTTCTCTTATCAGAATCCCCACTTTGAAGACCACTTCTGACATCATTATTATCAGATCCAGACAAGCTCTGAGATGAGCAAAAGATAAGGCTTTTCCCTTCACTTTTACCACCATAATCATGGATGTTTATTTCCGTCACTGAGACCCTTCCTTCCAAGGACTCTTTCCCATCAAACCTGCAACTTCATTCGAACTTCATAAATGAATGCTACAATGCTTAACAGATAATATTTGAAAAGAATCACTCTCCTGACACACAAGGAAATACATCCGACTCAAGAATAGATACCAGAACCTAATGTTTTCTACCTTTTTCTTTAACGTGAATACTTGACTTTTAAAGGTTAAATGGAAATAAGACTATTTCAACCACAACTTTAAGTGCACCTTTAGTCTAATCTCATTTGCCTCCTTTTCTTTTCTCGCCAGATAAGTAGTCATGTTCACTTGCTGCCAACTATCAATAAAATAAAAGTTAAAACAAGTTCAGCACCCGAGTGTGTAGTGTAGCAGTCAAAAAAGCTGCCATGAAAATCAAGGACACATGACGAGACAAAAAAGTAAGGTCAGTTCGTCATCTGATTAAGTCTTGGTGGGAAGAATCACACAGTACCTCTACTAGTGGGAGGACACATACAAGGTAGAATAGTCTAGGTCCGTGCAAGCTAGCCTCGACATCACTGGTAAAAGGAAGCTCTTCAAGAAGTCTAGCTGATTCCGAAGAAAATATTAATAGAATTTCAAGACTTTGTTCTGATCATTGCTGAAGTTTTGATTACAAATGGTGGATGTCATGACTGATTTATTGAAATCGGCATGACTTGAGGTGAACAAACAAAAACTGTGTAATTGTTATCAGTGCAGAAAACGACTCCTCTATGACTGTGCGACCTTTTGCAACTCAAAGTTATTTTGGAAATAAACAGCTAAGCTACAGATGCATGTCAAGAGACCATTCATGATAGTCACCAAACAGAAATGATTTTCAAAATCACGTTGATATGATGATTATGCATTAGAGCAGTTCTTGTAGCATTGTTACAGTGAAAAGCAAAAGGATTAACAGACAGACTGGATATTTATGATTTTGCCAAGGAGTATAAAGCTGCAACACAATTTCACTTCTTCATTTGTCTAACATCTTATTTTGTGTATTTTCTCTATTATTAATGGTAGATCCTTATCTGGATGATAGAAAAGTAAAACAAGATGCAAACGACATACCGAATATTTAATATCTGAAGCAAAAGCATGAGACTGCACGCATTTTCTACATCACTTTCAAAGTCGATCAAGAAACCAATAGATTTCACATTTGCAGTAATGGAGAACCAAAAAACAGCAGATATCATGCTTCCATTAACTGTAGTTGGGGGCAAGGAGTCTGATGATAAACGCAATATATCAAAATCCGCAATAAGTTCCATAATTGCCCCATATAGAGACGGTGAAAAGTGAGCAAGAACCGATGAAACCTCTATGTCAACCTGAAAGCAAGAAAGCAACCTACATTATAAACACATGATCAGACATCTTTTTTTTTATAAAGGTAATGTTGTATTCTTCAGCATTGAGGCCATGCTGGCAACCACCAAAAAAAGAATTTACATCAAAACTCCCAGAAAAGAGAAAAAGCAAAATATTACAGTCTAAAGAGAGCCTATAAAATCTAAAATCTGTCCAGCATCTTTTTTTTTTTTTTTGACAAAGAAAATCTGTCCAGCATCTTCTATACCCTCTTCTTTACACCAAATTCCATTTGACTCTCTGTACTGTTTCTGAAATATTTTCAAAACATCTGTTGTTTCTTTCCCTCCAACTGACCACCATACACGAGAGGGAATCATGTTCCACCATTTCTTCCGACTCTTGCTCCCACCTCTCCTGATCCAGCAGCTAAGTAAATCAGTTGTGTGTTCTAGCATGGTCCAAGTAGTATGTGTAAGATCTAGAAAGAGAAACCATTTGTGCAGCGAATTTGCAGTGAAGGAACAGGTGACTGTTAGTTTCATTTGTTTCATTGCACAAAGAGCACCAAGAGGCTAGCTGGATTCTGGAAACCTCTCCTTTGCAGCTTCTCATGTGTTAAGCAGGTTCTTCTTACCACTAACCAAGTAAAACATCACACCTTGGTTGGAAACCTGTTTTTCCAAACCTTTCCCCAAGGAAGACCTGATCAGACATCTCATACTCTGAAAATTAGAAAATATAGCAAGTGGAGTAGCGTTGTAACAGTCTACCAGAACTTGCTCCATACCACAACTCCAGTCGGTAGAGGTTTCAGTTTGTTAGTGTGAAAGTCCCAACTTGGATATCTTATTCATGCTTTACACCAACTACTATACCTTTATGAATGTCCATGTGCATAATTTAATCCGGTGACCGAAACCAAAACACTTGCCATATTTCATCAGATCAGAAGCACGAATTACATCAACATACACCAATAATCACCAAAAAACCATGGACGTCACAAAATTTAATTTCTAACTTATCCTTTTTAAGGAATGAGGGCAGGTGTTGATGCAATGGTAGATAACGCTTTTAATAACCTGTATGTCACAAGCTTTAAGGCATGGATAGAGTCTCTTTGTGACAATGTAAAGGAAAATAGTGTTCATTATATGCTGCTCTCTCCCTATGACTACACCAGCCAGAGAACACTTCATGCACGGGGTAAGCCTTTTCTTTTTGTTATCTTTCGGTCATTGCATATAAGCTTAAATTTCATAGATCCTATTGTACACAACCCACCACTAATATGTACATGCACATACACATAAAGTTGCATAAAATATTCAAGGCCTTGGATCCAGTTTTTATATTTTAAGACACCTTTGATTATCAAATAGATTCGATTTATATCAACCATTAGCATCTCTCCACAAAACCCCTTTGATGGAAGATCTCACACTTTTTCCCCCAAAGACGTACCCAAATAGACTGTGGGCAGCTCTCATACTTTGCCTCCCAAAATGGTTAACATGTGAATTTCCTCCACCCTGCTTACTGGATAAATGAAGCTCTTCCCCCAGCTAATGTGAAGCCCTGAAATGGCTACAAAAATTGTGAAGATAAGTCTTAGAACCCTTAATTGCTCCATCTCAGCATCACAGAAAATCAATGTATCATCTGCATCTTGTAGACGACAAATTTCTATGTTGTTGTCTGTATTTGTATTAACCTCAAAACCCTTGATCCACCCCTCATTTCTAGCAGTCTTGACCACATCATTTGTCCCCTCCATTGCTATGATAAAGATGAAAGGAGATAAGGATCCCCCTGCTTCAGACCCCTCTTAGATGGAAAAAACCTACTGGTGAACTGTTAACCAGATTGAGAACTTCACCGTACTGATGCACTATCTGGTCCACCTAGTGCCAAAGCCCATCTTCTGTAGAATTCTCAATAGATAATCCCAATTCAGATGATCATAAGCCTTCTGGATAACTCATTTGCCCAAAATTCCAGGTGTTGCACTCCTATGTCTAGTCTCCACACATCATTTGCTATGAGTATTGCATCCATAATCTGTCTTCCCCTTGTAAAAGCCATTTGTTGACCATCCACCAATCTGTGGATCACCTTCTTTAACCTCTCAGCTAGCAATTTGGCTATGATTCTATAAACAACTCCATCACATTCCATTTCTACCTCCTTGAGTATGTTATCACCATCTCCTTTCACTTTGATCGTGGCCCATCTTAAATGATTTTGCCAAGAAGTTTCCGCTTCAGTTTCAATCTAGCCTCCACAGAAATCTCCTATCTCCTTGAATACTTCATGCTACCAGTAAGTGGGACACCCATAAAAGGGATCCAAACCCAACCTCTTTTCACATTTGTTCGCCAGCAATATACATTGGAGACCACCACTCTAGGTGCACCTTAGATTTCTTTCATTTCCATTCCCCTCATCAATAAAATTACTTACTATCCCAAAAGACACGAAACGACATGCGAGTCGGTGGACACATGTAGGTATTAGTTGTAGAATAAAGATTTCAAACAGAAAAATAATTAATGATAAAGTAAATATCTTGCATAACAAATCTTTTATGGGTCAAATTGTCACTATTCTGATAGAAAAATCGGAACTACGTGTCTGGGGGATCTTGTATATAATCTAATAACCCACTTTGAAAACAAATGACCGTATATTTCATCATCTTCAATATATAGTGAAGTACACCAAATGCAGAAGGATTGTTATTTAACAATATTAGTTACAGGTCAAACGCAAAAATCAAAGAAAGCATCTTGTAATAAGCTAGAGTTCTCAAGATTTGAATGAAAGAAGGGTAAACCATCCTAAAGTAAAAAAAAAACAAGTAAATCAGACACCTTTAATTTTTTTTATCAGGTAAATGCATTTTCATTCATTAACAAGGCCACAAAACTGGCCGTATATAATATCCAAAATTGAGAAACTTTAAATCATACACCTTTAATAGTTATTTTATAGGTTTCTCCTTTTTCAGTATACCTCTCGTATACGACCAAGTTGGCCATGTTATTATTAATGAAAGATTTTACCAGCTCAAAAAAAAAAAGTCAAATAAACAGTCTAGAAATGTTGAGAAACTTTGATACTATGCATTCTTTATATTAAAGCAAATATACAGTTTCCTCTATATTTACTTTTTACTGACCTATGCCTGGAAGAGTAAATTAGTTCAGCATAAGATAACATGAGGTTTAGTAGATCTTCTATAATCATCTTAGTGAAAAAGCAAAAGGTTAAGTTGGAGTCTACATGCTTTCCCGTTTTAAATTGAACAGTGTGAATCATTAGCTCTTCTTCTGTCCCACATTGAACTGGGCCACCCAATGCAGGAGAAGGAAAAGAAGCATCTCTAGTATCTTGAAGACAAGAAAAACAATGAGCTTAAAGGTGAAATACTTAAATTGTACATTTTAGCAGTTAAACTTTTCCCTTTTCACCAGTCAAGAACATAGAGTCAAAAAATAATTTATCAATTAAATTAGATCCTTGCACCACTAGCAATATCCATCAATTTCAACTACACAACAACAGATAAAGGCATAAAAATTAAAGAACCTTGATTCCAAGAGAAATGCAAAAGATTATTGGAAACCAAAAATTTTATTGCTATCGCAAAGTATAGAAAAGATGGTCATGAAAATGATTCACTTACCTCATAGTTTTTCAACTCTGATTCATCAGAAATAATGCACAACGTCAAGTTGATATTGGTACTAAGTTTCTCCAGAAGGGGGACAGTTCTAGAGGAATTTGAAGTCAAAAGTTTTACCTGCAGCACAGAACCACTTAACTTACATCATACGAGGAAGTTGAATATCAAAGTGCAAATGACTGACCTCAAAATCACTAATGTTAATCTCGAAGTGATCATAGAGATCTTGAAGCTGACAGCCCAAGACAACATTACTAGTGCAATGAGGCGATGCTAATAAAGTATCTCTGTCACCTTTTGATCCAAAGGTTAATTCCCCTGCTTCCAGTACCTGCCCAAACTAGAACTTTTAGGCCACTGAAAATGCACCAATTACATGGAAATAATGAAGCCTTCTAGGTCTCGATCATAAATTGGTCAAGCACACCATGCAAGTGTGATGGATCACAATAAAATTACTGGAGGGCAACCCAATATTTTTTCAGTACACCCAAGTCAACTTATTTTTTTCCAGTTGAAACATACTCACTTCACACCGTTCATGTGAGATATTAGATGCCAAGTCTGAAGCAAAATTGTTACATAACCAGGCAAAAATTAAAAAAAGAAGAAGAAAGGAACATTAATAACTATTCACATAAGAATCCCAGCATATTTTGCACGGTTAAGATAAACTACAACTTAAATTTAGGGAACAGAATACAAATATACATGTGATTGAGAATTGCAAATCAAATTTATCCAACTTGAATAGAGAATATGAGCTATTTCGTACCTAGAAAGATTAACAAGCTAGGAGGAAAGCCCTGGAGCAAGTGAAGAGTTGAAGGACATTGGGTAGACTAATAATGGGGGAATGGGGATAATGCACCAACAATGGCATGGAATGAATTACCATTTTTGGCATGCCAGAATTTGCATCTCCACCAGGAACAAGGATGGTAATACCCAATATATGGACGTTCCATGTAATAGTCTTGCGATTTGATAAGACATGCCTGTGGAGAAATATAAAACATAGGAAGAGCAGCAGGGAAGGAGAATTATCATGGATATCAAATTGATTGAATCAGTATAATCATATCGCATATAAAAGTAAAATCCATGTCTTTGACGAGGCAAGACGATCTATTAAATAGATGAGCTTGCTCGATATACTTACTCAATTTTAGTCCGAAGTCGTGCATTCATATCTTTAATTCTGTTGATGGATGACAGAATCTGAAACACAGAACAATATCAAGTCACAACATCATCTAGCATGTAAAGACATTGCATTATAAAACAATGTAACGACTAGTTTAGGTATTAGAAAGTTAAAGAGTTATAATACAAGAAAGTTAAATTTTTAAGTTGAATAACATCTCCCATTGGAAAAATGTCATCGGCATTGTGTTTGACATCTATAATTTGGTTATACATTCATCAAATTATCAATGTCTCTCTTCTCTTCTCTTTTTTTATTTTCCTAACATGATATCAGAGCATCTACAATTTTGGTAGAGACGTAAAGCATCTGTTAGCTCAGGCTGTCTAAAATTCTCCCTTTTTATGATTTCACTATTCTCTTTTCCGGTGACTGTTCTGGCATTGCTTCTTTTCTAGGTAACCATTCCGATGACACTCTCTTTCTCACTGACTATCCCAGCAGCGTATGTCTCATTTTCTTTGATAATTTCGAAGTCACGATGCCTCTTTCTAGTGATCGTCCAACGCCAATGTCTATTTCAAAAGATTGTTTTGGTGACACAACACTTTCATTAGGTGAATGCAGTGTAATCAAAGGCGCGCTTAAAGCGTGCTTAAGCCGTAAAGCGAGGCTCAAAACTGTTGAGCGCTTTGCCTCGCTTTATGTGCGCTTCACTGACGTCATCAAGTTTCTAAGGCATACTTTTCCCTGCTAATGAGTCTCTTCTGAAAAGGCGACTCTAAACAATTGATATTTCACTTTATCGTAATTGTTTTTCAATTTCTTTGTTCATATATTTGTCACTCATGCTTATAATTATTAGTCTTGGACTTAACATAAATATTTGTATTTTTTTCTCCCTTTGCGCCTTTTTTCATTGAAGCCCATGCTTTTATTTGCGCTTTGTGCTTTAAGCCCCAACCGACCTTAGAACTTTTTTGCGCTTTTCGCTTTTGATAACACTGGGTGAATGTTCCAATAATATTGGGGCCCTTACCTGTAACTTTTGCAATGGCATCGCCTTATTCTGGTCAATTTTTGCATCTTTTTGTTTAGAAGATTTAAGAAAACATCTCCCCAAAAGACGTTGCATAAATGATGAGAAAAAGAAGATGCTACCACAAAATTTGGAAACTATAATATTTTAGCAACATTCTAGTGAACTTCTGATAAGTTGCTCCAAGTGCTCCATCAGTACTATTTTGCCAACTATTTACTCTGATTTAAAGTAAGCAAATTTCCTCCTTAACTTACGTTCGAGGATATGCTCATATGTAACTTATAACGTTAGTTATTGTTAAAGAATGGATCTTGAGGCCTCGCTCAATCCCAATAGCTAAGGGAGGATTTCCCAAGACTATATTAGGAGACCAAACAGCCCTTAACCCACCAGATGTGGGACTCCAACAGTTATATAAGAAAGTCAAAATTTGAGTTAGAAATCATCAAACTTCTCCCAAGTGTCCTGGCTACATTACGTTTTTGTTTTGAAGATAAGAACTGATTAGTTCCCCGCCTTGACTTATAGAAGATGTGCCCGGTGTTAAGAGTTATATTAGAGAAAGTTAAGTCTATAAGCTATATATTTACTGCTTCGACAAATATTATATACACACTGTCTTTGACTCCTATTAATAGTTGTATCTATTCACAAACTCATTTTATCTATCTTTTCTGTACTCTTATTCTTGTTGCATTAGGTCCCTATTGCAATGTAACTTGATGTTCTCTGTCACTGTTAGACCATCCATTGCATGATGTTCATTATGATAAGAAACATTCATGCAAAATGATATAAAGGCAATCAGAAATCAATTACCAAATGAATGTAACACATTGACGTTGAACACCACTAAACAAAATGTCATGTTTTAAGTTGTGACCTGTATGGTATACAATGAAATGTAATTTTGGTAATCAGTGGATTAACCTGGAAGCCAAAGTGGAAATAAGACGACTATCAAGCGATCTCAAAAAGTATCAATTTTTTATGGAGTTCTAAGTATAACAATCACAATAGCTTGAATACTTACCCTGTCCTGCAGAGAACACGAGTGTTCCAAAAGGGAAGAAAGACTCATAATATTCTTGAAACATTCTAAATCACAAGTTATGTGAAGTGGCTGGACAGAGACCTGTTTATACAAAGTTATAGGATGTCAATCTCTGAAAAAACCTCCTGTTCAAAAATTAAATAACTTATAGCAGCTGCATAACGTAGTGGTCATAGTAAAAAGTTTGTAACTCATCTAAATACTGTAAAAGCAAAGAAGATGACAGTACCTTTACAGATAAAGAAGCATCCTGTTTCAGACGTGACATGTCAAGTTGGAAACTTAGAGAAGGTTGATGAATTTTGGGCTTGCCTCCATCAGAATTTACCTAAATGAATTCATGGATAACCAAAGCAGTTTAAGCTATAACAGTTTACAAACAAACGAAATCTCAATTGGTTGCAAGAAGTGTTGGTATTCTATCAACAGAGAACATCATTTTTTGCAGGTGAGACGAGAAGGGAAAGCACCATGATATTTTTATATCTGTGGAAAAACTAAACGACAAACGAACATGTCTTATTATGTAAAATGTCCCCCAAAAAGTTGGCGACTGGATTTCTTTTAAAACAAAGCACCAGCATGATCCTTAAAATAGCTATGGTCAGCCTGTAAAATAGATATTCAAATCATAGGTGATGATCCTTATAGGTTATCTTCTTTTTGTTCTCTTGTTAAAAAGTGCATGTAATTGATAATCGAAGGATGAAAACTATAGCCTTTATTGTTTAGATAAAACAAGAAGATTAATTACAAACAGTAAGAGAAAACTGTTCAGAAATAAAGGAGAAGAGTAAACGGAAAGAGGACAAGCTGTCCTGAATAACATATAAATAAAACGAACACAGCATAGATCCTAAGTCGTTCTAAGTAAAACAATAAAGGGAGATAGATCCAATGCACCTCTAACCCTAAAACAAATTAATGTTTTATGAGACACATGAAGCCAATCATTCATTCTTCTATAGCATATCATGAACAACCTGTGAATACAGTTAGAGAAAAGAAGAAGAAATTTAGCGAAGCTAAGAGAAGAAACTAGGGCTAACTATGTTTAATGTCTCTTATACGCCTTCCAACTTTTGTACTTGAGCCGAGGGTCCTTCGGAAACAGCCTCTCTACCCCCACGAGGTAGGGTAGGGTCTGCATACACTTTACCCTCCCTAGACCACATTTGTGGGATTTCACTAGGTATGTTGTTGTTGGACGCCTTCCAAATGGATAATTACAGAGTATCTAAGTATTGTGAGTTTAGCAACATACAGACCACCACTGCCATGGTGTAACTAACTGCCGGGACTGGAAATAGAAAGACAAAGGAGTCTGCGGACTAATGCATAAATCAAGAAAATTAGAACCAAAACTATAAAGGACTAAAACGTACAAGTAGAAAACTTAATTCATGTTAAATATGGGAAAAAATGAGAAGAAGTGAAGCTTGATTATTCCCTCAAGACAGGTTGGGTATTTATAGTACAATTTAGAATGGTAATTTATACAAATCATAGAATATATTAATACTCCTCAAGTTGGAGCATATATATTATAAGCTCCAAATTTTTTAAGACCATCTGTCAACAAATCATTCGAGCTAACAAAGCTGGTGGCTATGCATCCAAACTCAATCCTTATGTCTGATGAAATGACAGTCCACCTCTATATGTTTTATCCTCTTATGAAAAACAGGATTTTGAGGCAATGTGAAGAGCAACTTGATAGTCACATATCAGCTTCATCTATTTGACTTCCACACACTATAAAATACCATTAGCGCCCAAGCTAACCATCTCGACTGTCGGAATGAAACCGATTAATATGGAACTGCTAAAGATGGAAAAAACGCAAGGAACGAAGTTGTGAGAAAGTCCTGTGACATCCAAGTTTGATTTTCGAAATGAAAGATTGAGGAGCTGCTGAAGATTCCATTGACCTGTAAAAAATGGGCCTAACCCTTGGGGATGCGGTAATACATTTAAGAAATTATTCCACCGAACGGACTCTTCAATTCTTGCCGAAGTTGTTTCAACCAAATAAGCTCAAAGGTAGAAAGGGCGATAGCTCGGTATTCTGCTTCAGCACTGATCAAGCGACCATGTCTTGCTTTTCCCTTTTCCAAGAGATTAAATTCCATCTAATCAAGACATAATATCAAGAAGTGGGACGTCTATAAAGATGGAAAACCTGCCCAATTTGCATCAGAATATCCAACAATGTCTAGATGACCCTTGTCTTCATATAACAATCCTTGTCTAGGATCTCCTTGATGTATCCTAGGATACGAAATACTCATTACTGCATCCCCATGGACTTTACACAGAGATTGGAAAAACTGAATGACAACACTTACTGCAAATGAAATATCCAGTAATGAAATAATGAGGTAATTCAATTTACCGACCAATCTTTTGTATCTGCCAGGGTCTTCCAAAAGTCCCCCCTATCCACAAACAAGTCTGACATTCAGATCCATAGGTGGAACAACAGGTCTCTTACGTATGTCTCCTCTAGTATATGCAAAGTGTACATTCATTTTGAGATAGTGATGCAAATCTTGGATTGGCGTACCTCGACCCCCAGAAAGTACTTTAACTTTCCCATGCCTGGTCTGAAAATTGTTGGACAAATTCTACTTTACTTGAATAATTTCTTCCCGATCGTTACCTGTTATGACTTATGACTATGTCATCAACATAGACTACCAGGTATATGCATTTTTTCGGACCATCATGTCGATAAAACAGAATTATTACTGCTAGACCACCTCATTGAATCTTTCAAATCATGCTCTAGGTGATTGTTTTAAACCATATAGTGATCGCTGTAGTTGACATAACACTTTTGACTCCCCTGAGAAACAAACCTGGTGGTTGCTTCATATATACCTCCTCGATCAGCTCTCCGTGCAAAAAACATATTCTTAATATCTAGCTGATGAAGTCCAGTGATTCAATGTTGCTAAAAGATAAGTAGTCCTGCGGACGTGTGAGTATGTTTCCCAAGTCAACATGGCTCACATTCAAAAGAAGACAATTCAGAAAGACTAGGGACTAATTTTCGAAGTTTTGTAAGACTCGAGTTGCCAGACAGCTGTGGAGAAGATCAGCGGAAGTGAAGGCAAAGGGTGATTCAAGTTCGGACACATGGTATAGTTCCTGCACTCATGTCTTATTCCAATCGTCTTCCGCGTACTCCAGTCTTGTACAACATAGTTAGCTAAGCTATAAAGAACCATACAATCTAGACTTTTAGTTAGTTTGCTAATGGAAATCAAACTGAATGGGCATTTAGGGAAAAAAAGACAGTTTAAAGAAACAGAAGGAAGAGGTTTTACTTCTCATATTCCTTAAACCATAGTTTGAGAACCATTAGCAAGAGTAACTGTAGAAAATTTTGAAGGAGAAAGATTGGAGAAAAGATCATTATTACCAGAAACGTGGTAAGATGCACTGGAATGCAGTACCCATGGACAAGTGGATGAAGGGCTTGGTTAAACAAGAAAAGGAATACTGAGAGCTGCCGGATCGAAGTGATTGTTGTTTGGCAACTTGATATTGCAGGTAATTACTGTAGTCTGACCATGTAGTTTCCAACATGTGTCCCAAGGATGGCCTGGCATGTTTCAGTTATTGCAATAGGGTCTGGTACCTTTACCTTTCCCTTTCTGATAGACATTCTACTCCTACAAAGTTACATTCTACACTGTTAATGCAGGTGCTTTAATTTCATTTGTATCAACTGGGTGTGAAGAGATACGCAGAAACCTAGCTGAGACATCTTCTAGGGAAGGAATTGTAACACTTCTCAAAATCTGATCCCTTACAAATCTGAGACCCAGTCCTTTCGAAGCCAGTAGAATAAAGAGCTTATCCTGTTGCTGCTCGAGTAGAGTTGTTACCAGAAAGTAGCATGAGAGAGTCAAACTGAGCTTGATTATTTTTCTGCGGGTCGACAATGTTTGGGACGACTTTGTATGTGTATTGTACATCATTCGTTTACAAAGTCTAAGCTTTCTTCCAAACTTCACAACAAGATTTACAAGATTGGAACAAATTAACTTAGGATCTAGAGAATTCCACAAAAGACTACATAATTGTGCATCCAATCTGCTCCATTTACTTCTTTTAGTAGCAACAACTTCACTAGAAATTTTTAACTAAGTGCTCATCATATCCCTGACCCATAAATCATAATTTGATTGACGCAAACCATGACATGTAATTACTACTTCCTTCCAACTTTACTATGGTAATAGTAGGAGTAGTCAAAATAGAGGAAAAGAGAGGTTTTGTATCACTGGAGCTAGTAGAAAGTGCTCAAAAGAATACTCTCTATCAGCAGGTTGTTAATGTTTTCGGTGACCGAAAGAAGTCGCCGGAAGTGTGAAACCTTTTTGAAATGGAAGCCAGGCTAAGATCGACCTCCATTATGCAGGAAAAAATGGAGAGAAGTTGATAGAAAGTTGCCGGAAGTTGCTGGAATTGGTAGATCTTCACCGAAATACCACTTTTTGGTGGACAAAAGAATATGAAATGCTTTGGGAATGTTGTTGGGTTGAGGAGACCTGAATGGTCTGTGAACCAGCAATAGAAAGCTGGCAAAAAAATTGTAACGTGCCGACGCGAAGGCTGAGCTCTAGTAAGACTTGGCGGTGTGTGTTGTCCACCGCCATTGTTTTTATTGATGAGGTTTTTTGAGTATGAGGATGTCGGAGGCTGGCGACTTGATAGGTGAAGGATGAGAAGTTTAGAAGTTCTTCCACACCTTCAATTTGGAAATTACTAGTGTGTTTTATGGCGAGTGGGCTGAGCTTTCGGCAGGAGCTTTTGTCAGTGGAATTGGAGAGCCATTTCTCTTGGCTTTGATACCATGTTAAACATGGGAAAGAGAATGAGAAGTGAAAGCTTGATTATTCCTCAAGCTAGGTTGGGTATATTTATTACAATTTAGACAAGGGCTTTATGGTAATTTATACACATTGTTAGAGTCCCACATCTGTGGCACAAGGGGTCTTTGGTCTCCTTATATGGTCTTGGGGGGAGGTACTGCCCAAGGAAAGGAAAAGGTTACTTCCAAATCAGGAATAATAAATAAAATAGAAACAAGATAAAATCTTATATCAAAACGACTTCTCCTCCCCTCATGAGCTAGCTTTTGGGATTAACATCAAACATGCAGAGGTCGTGGGATCTAATCGCACCGCCACCAATTATCAAAAAGAATTCACTTACTTGAACCATGAGTAAAAACCTGGCCCGCACGTGAGGGGCGTGTTGAGAATATATTTAAGTAAATAAAAGTGTGCTCTCTCTAACAACATAAACTTTTAGATGAGATCGGCACACACTTCAACATGATAAGAGTCAATGGTTTAGCCAGGTCGAAGAAAAATTCAAGGCGGGTTCTAATCAAGCTGCAACCAATTTGATGATAATGAAGAGTAGTCCAAATAAAAATTGTCCGGTGGAGAAAAAGTTCCAACCATCTTTTCAATATTCATGTGGTTGCATCTTTAAAGATAAAAATAAAATACTTTTTAAACCATTTTTAACCTATAATATTTTTAACCTTATATTTAACCATGGCAACTGGCAAGCATCAGTGATGAAGATTATGTGAAGAAGGAGGATCAAAATTATTTTGCCAGAAAATTCAGGCCAAGGGGAGATTTGTTAGGGTTTGCACTGAATTTTCTACCTTATTTGGATTCTAACATAATTGTGTTTTACTTCAAAAAGGTTTTCTTAGTGGAAAAGGTTTTCTTAGTGGAAAAAGACTCTTTCATATTTATCCATTTCATAGAGGAGAAGTTTTGCACTTCTATAAATTGAGCATTTTTCCTTCTCAGACAACGCCACAAAAGCATCCACAATGTAGTCGCTAAAAAAGTCTGGTTTAAGGGAGGGATTATTCCCTCTATAATTTTATGCTTTTTTATAGTAGTTTTCTCATATGTAGGTCAGTTGACCACGTCATAGTATTTTCTTTTGATCTATTTTTCTTTTGTTCCTGATTTATCGTTATTCAATATTTGCAATTATTAGCTTCTGTATAACACCCTTGTTACTTCAATCCCAAGGTTCATTTCTTCATCACATACAATATATTAACAGTTTAGCTCACTTCTACTAACTACCCTAATGACCAGATGAAACTTCTTATAGGCCTGGGCAACGAGTCGAGCTCGTTTACTTATTATTTTTGCTCGGTTCGACTTGGCGCAGTTATAGTCAAAGTTCTGCAAGACTCAATTCGGTTACCGTCAAAATTTGGCTTGGCTCAGTTAAAGCTTGATCAAGCTCAGGCTTGGTTGAGCCGACTCAGCTCAGCTCGGTTGGCTCACTTAAGTCATGTGATGATTACTTTAAAACTACATTCATCCATTAAGCTTAATTAAGTTAGTAACATGTTAATTAATAATTATACTCCCTCCGTTTCAATTTGTTTGTCCTATTCTGACTTGGCACAGAGTTTAAGAAAGTAAAGAAGACTTTTGATCGTAGTCATAAATTAAAGATATGTCAAATGTACCAAAATTCCTTTTAATCTTGTGGTCTTAAACATGCCATGTGGAAAGTCGGAATTAAAGAGTAGCCAAAAAAGGAAAGAGGCATTCTTTTTTAAACGGACTAAAAAATAAAGCAGGACAAACAAATTGAAATGGAGGGAGTAGTTATTCTTTAATTAATTCGATATAATTAAATTTATTATACCCATCATTACTTAAATGGTGGTACAACAAGAATTCAACAATTAAAAAATTTAATATTGTATAAGAAAATTACTTTATAGTTGCTTGAATTTTTATTTATTTGATTTTTTTGCATGAAAGTTCTATTTTATGTTCAATATTAACTTCACCTCATTTGATTTGGGTTTTAATTTAAACTAATAATGTACATAATTCAATGATGTTTCAATGTAATTATCAATTTAAACTAGTAATACTTATATTTTTCTTAATCAACAAATTTATTATGAATTTAATTTATTTCTGATGGTATAGAACTACGTTGAAACATTAAAGACTTGACTCGGGCTTGGCTTAAGATCGATTATACTTTAACAAGCTCGGCTTGGTACAATGCGCAGGTCCAAGGTACCTTTCCCAATATCTGTTAAGGTTCTAGACCAGCTAAGTCCAGCATGGGCGAGTGGAACATCTCAGTATGCAATTGATGGCATGGTTTTGAGTTAAGAATCATAAAAGGTAGGATGAAGGAGTGGAGGAATGTGGTACAAGTATTATGCCACATAAAATAACTGGAAGGTACAAGAACCAATCATTAGGAGACTCTGAAAAGTAGCATCTTAGATAAGTTTTTAAGAACCTATGTGCCACTTCCTTTTGCCAACAAATTGAGGGTATCAGGCAGTTGAGTTCAGTGTTACCCCCAATATGGAGAAGAGTTCATGCCACAACTTTCTTGTAAACACTGGGTTCCTATCACTTACTATATGTACAGGTAAACCATGCAATCTGTATATCTGATCCATGAACGCTTTGGCTATATCCCCTGCTAAATAGGGATGAAAAAGTTCAATGAAATGAGCATTCTGTTAGCATGTCCACCACAACCCAAATAACTGACTTGCCTTTAGACTTGAGCAGTCCTTCAATGAAATACATGCTAAAACTGCTCCAAGCTATGGTTGGAATGCCTAGAGTTAAACCAGGATATGCAACATTATCATATTTGTGCCTTGGACCTTCGTAACTTACTCAATGATATCTTCTCTCATTCTTTCCAGTAAAATAGTGAAGAGATATTTTTTAAGTTGGTTCAGTGACCAAATGTCCCCCAATAACTGAATCATGCCACTATAGTATGATCCTTTTCTTAAAGTTGCCTCTGTTCTCACTACCAACTTGCCATTTTTCATTAACTGCTGGTTGATACAAGTGTGCCCTTTTACTTCTCGATTTGGTTGACCTAAAGCATCAATCAATCCTTTAATTCAGAGTCCTCCTCCCAACTCTGTATAATCATCTGTAACAGATTAGTCAGTACGACTGAGAGTGATAAGCCAGCTAATTCCACCAACGGAGCTACGGAAGTTTTGATAGAGCATTTGCAACCTTATCTTCCTTCTCTTTCTTATATTCTATGATAAAATCATACTGCATAAGTTATGTAATACACTTGAGTTGGGAGCCAGTATGTCATTTCCGATCTAACAAGTACTTCAATGCCTTCTGACCTGTCTTGACAACAAAATAGTCTACCAACCAAGCACTGATGCGACCTTCCTACAGACATATCAATACTAATAACTCTTTATCATAAACATAATGAGTTTGATTTTGCATTGAAAGACCCTTACTCAAGTATGCTACTGGATGTCCTTTATGCATAAGGACTGCCCCAAAACCTGTATTGCAAGCATCTACAAATACGGACTTCCCAATACCTACATAGGAAGCATTTGATTCTATAATAAAAAGTTGAAAAAAAATTAGGCAAGTCAAGGACAGGGGCTGAAGTGAAAGTTATTCTGAAGTTAGTGAAGGCCTCACTAGCCTTTTTGTTCCATTTGAAGTCGTCTTTCCTCACAAGACCAGTTAATGGCTTGTTTATTACTCCATATCATTTAATAAACCTCCTGTAGTAGCTTGTTAACCCCAGAAATCCCCCCAGTTGTTGGCTGAGGGCAAGTCTGAACAACAGAGACATTTTTAGAGTCTCTAAACACACCCTCAGCAAAGACATAGGGACCCAGGTATTCCACCTTGTCAGCAGCAAACACACACTTGCTTCTCTTTACAAATAACTGATAGTTCACTAAGAGATCAAAGGTGATTTTCAGATGTTGTAAGTTCTCTTCCATATCCCTACTAAATACCAGGATATCATCAAAGAAGACTAGTATGAATTTCCTAAAATAGTGCTGAAAAGAATAAGAAATTCAGCTAAGCTAAGAAGAAACTACGGCTAACTATTTGTAATTTCTCATTGATGCCTTCAAATGGATAATTATAGTGTATCTAAGTGTTGTGAGCTCAAAACAGTACCGACCATCATTACCAATTTGTAACTAGCTGTAGTGATAGGAAATAGAAAAGACAAAGCAAATCTGCGGACTAATGCAAAAATAAAGAGAGTTAGGATCAAAACTACAAAGGACTAAAGTGTACAAGTAAAAAAATTGAATGGATAATATTACTTTTCATCCTCAATTATTTGTAAGTTCTAATTTTAGTCCTTGTAATATCACATTTAACCTTCAACTACTTGAAATATGCACTTTTGATCCCTTTGCCAATGAATACTAAAAAATAAAATTACTAACCATTCCACCATGAATACTAAAAAATAAAATTATTAACCATTCCACCATTTAAATACCCAAGTGTTATATTAAACTAATATTGTTACTCCATACTTGAGGGTGATATACTTCTAAAAATAGTCCAAATATAACATATTTCCTACATAAAGGGACCAAAAGCACACATTCTAATTAATTGAGTGATAAATGTGTTGAGTCATATAACACAAGGACAAAAATCAGTATTTACTAATAACTAACAAACAAAAAGTGTTATTCTCCCAAACTTAATTCAGCTCATTTCTATTGGCTACCCCAACGACCAGGTGAAACTTTTTATGCACAAGGTACCCTCCCGCAAGCTGCTTCTTCCAATGTGTATCATATACATACCACCTGGTGGTCACTGTCAATGATATAGTAATCTTCAGCATTTTCAGACTAAAGGAGAAATGTGTGGAGAGTTAAGAAAATCAATCATGGCGTAAGATTCTAAACTATTGATGTCTTATGGCTCTTAAGAGCCAAGTATGATTTACATTACAGGTTACGGCAGAAGTTGTCTCAAATGAGTTCTCCACATGATAACCTCACGCTAGTGAGCCCAACACTAGACTAGTGTCGGCTTCTTAGTCATTTTATTTCTTTAAACCATATGTCAGGCTACATCCCATTTCTATTTATGTATAATGTATTCACTAAAAGCTCTATTGACTCACTGTGGATAGACTTGAGGACTTTTGAGATAGCACACAGCTGACGCTTCTTGTAATGGAAGAATGAAAACAAAGTTGGATAAAGAATATAAGCAGATACACAGCTATACAGACACAAATTACACAGATCACCGTCTAACAAATTGCCTTCTCATTTGATAATAAATTTTAAAAGACCAAAAGAAAAAGTAAAATGCAGTTCCAAGAATCAGTATGAAGTCGAATATGGAACCATTGCAGTAGCAACATACAACTCAAAGGGATGAAATAACTAGAAAAAAAAAGTGAAATTTGGAGGGACAAGTCTAATGGGATTCATTTGCCATAATCAAGTTGTCCCCTATGTAGCATTAAATTCTTTGTTTCATGAAAGGATTAAACACATCAGAAACTGATTGCCAGTCAAAAAAAGATACTTTCAGGAGACATTTTCACTAGTCAGATCAAACGGTCAATTTGTACACACATTCACCAAATCTCTTGCTGGTGGACAAACCATTTATATATGTACAAAGCTTGGTAATGTACCCATTTGAGGAAAAGTGTTGCTTAGAAATAGTAACATGTAAATGTTTAACGGAGCAGACATTGAATACATTGTACATACAACATATCTATAGAAGCACCTAAACTCAAGACTTCTATTGAGTTCTTCTCCTATATCTCACAAACGCATCTATGTATCTGCTCCCCCAATAAACTAGGTCATGTGTGTAGACTATAACCAATCACCCAAGACTGTGCTTATGTATCCCGATACAAAGTATCACGAGATAACTAGTTCAAAATTTAAGACTTATAATTAATGCACAGGAGTTGGTGGTTAGGATTGTCAAAGGAATGGAATGTTCATTACTTTTTCAAAGCTCTAGTAGTTTATTGTTACCAGCCAAAATCTGAAATATTTCATTAGGTCAGAATAATATGCAAGTCAAATAAAAAATGTGTATGCACAAATGCAAGCAAACATAGAGACAATTAACTAGCCACCTAGTTGATAAGTAGTCTTAAATTTATGAGCCACAAAGTGAGCAATGTGAAAATATCAGAAGGAAAGATTTCAAATTGTTATCAAGATAGTAATCTTCTTGATGTGACTCTGGACATGTCACTTAGAATTACTAACTTCTTTAACAGAGACTAACCCTTGTTCGTAAAACGACTTGTTTGTTGAATGGATTAAGCATCTCAGCTGAGTTTATTTCAGCAATGACAACAGAGGCCTCCTCCCAAGTCTCACACCCAATAGAAATCCCTTCAAGTACCATATTGGCAATGGCATAACCCAGCTTCCTAGAAAATAAAACAGAAGATCAACTTGTAATTTCACCATAACATAAAACAATACAACAACTACGCGTCAATCCTGAACAAGGGTCGACCATGTGAATCCTCACTGACCATGTTACTGCACTTCAACTCATCTCATGCCAATTTTATGTACTCGATAAAACAATAATCAACATAAAATAGGTATCAGGCCAAGGATCAAGAAAAGACATTAACACACATATCGCATATGAATGATTAGTCTTTTTATCGTATTCAGTAACACCAGAGACATCACTGACATATCCAACGAAAGGAAGAGATTTCAAGGAAATCAGCTTTGTATGAAGTGTTTGGTATGATCCCATAGGAAGAGGTGGCAAATAAAGTAAGGAACTTCAGCCCAGTTAGCTTCATGTGAAGTGTTTATGAGATGATGGCAACACTTCAAGTACAAAGTCGTAGGTGTCTAAAACAAGCAGGTATATAAAACCCAAGTTTCTAGTGAAAGGCAGATTGATAAACTGTTTCCATTGCTTGTCCATTTCCAATTCAAAATGGGTCACCAGGTTACGCTTTTGAGGGGAGCTAAATCTTTAAAAAGAACAAGGAAAAAATACACCAAGGAGAAAGGCTATTGAAAAAGTTGAGTATAGATTCAAAATCACAAGAGTGATTTCCAAAAACTCAACCACTTAAATGTTGAACCCTAATGACCAGAAAAGGAAAAATATAGAATTAGTATCAGATAAATTTGTATTTTACAAGAAAGACATGACACCCTACATGCTCCGTATACTAGCAGAAACTTGTTTGATGTTGAACTTCAATGAAGAGAAATAGATTTGATTGTCTGCAGGAGCATCATCATTCAGTGATAGAACAGGCTGGAACTTTGTAGCTTCATATATATCCTGTAAGGAGAAAATGACAACAATTATTTTTGGTCAAAAGTTGAAATTCATAGCAATCATGTTAATAGAAATACCAACTCTTTATAAACCATAGTAAAACTAACATTTTTTTTATCAGGACTACAGTAAAACTAACACAAATGCCAACAATGGATGTTATCCATGTCTTGCTATTTACATAATCCATTTTCACTCTACTTAGAAATGTGCCACTAAAGTTGGATGAGAGATTGTGCAAGATTGGACACTATTAGAAAAGTTTTGTATACGAATGATCCATTATATCTTACTTAGAAATGCGGATGTTAAGTTGCATGTGCAATCATACAAAATTGGACAATAAAGAATTCTACAGAGATGCATTGAGCTACTATGGTAAGAGAGTCATGTGAGGAGCTGTAAGAGATCTGGAAATTATTCTTTGAGAGGTGATTGCCCCAACCATTATTCATGCTAGGAGGAGGTTTTGTTGCCATCACCAACACTGATCCGGATTCCCATGTAGCAAAAGCAAAAAGCACAAAAAAAATTGCAGAAGTCTATTGGAGCTTTAAGCTTAAAGGTGCAATTTAAAGTGTGAGCTTAGCAAATAAAAGCGCCAATGAAGGAAACCCAAAAGAATAGAAATGTAATGCAAGAAAACATAACTATAAGTACAAACAATAATAATCTGGATGAAAGAATGAAAAACTATAATTAAGCTATTATATGTTGTTGTTCCCTTAAAGACAGAATCTGTTGTGGATGCGTTGAAACAATTAAACTAAGTATTTAATTATATTTTTATTGGCTGTCTTTATTATTCTTGAATAGGATTTATGTGTCACAGTTTCATACGGACTAGGTTTAGTTATAGTTATTATTTTTAGAATAGGATTTATGTTTCCTACTTGCATAAGAGTTACACTTCCTATTGCTGTAATAATACTCCCATTTAAAGGGGTTTTGGAGGAATAAATTGGTAAGTCGGAGTTTAACAAAAACCAAAAGATCGGAGTTCTCTCTTCCATTGAACTCTAAGGTTTCAGCCTCCCTTTAACAAGCTGAATTTATATATCGTCCTATGACTCGATCCTTCTCTAAAGATCCTAATAATTTGGTACCAGAGCCTAACACAATGGGCGATGATATCGATTCCAGATTCGAGGAAGAACGTGCAATTACAGAAACCCTAATGGACTCTAAAATTGTTGCGATGGAACAACGCCTCGACGAAAGAATTGTTCAAGTCATCCAAGAACAATTGTCTAGCTTAGGAATTGGCTCCACAAAACCAGCAACCCATGGAACTGAGTTGAGTAGCGCCCCCATGACTGGCAGATCAACAACTCTTGCTACTAAAGGCAATACACCGCCTATTCAACTGGCCGATCAGAATAGTCCAACAAGTGGTAATTTTCGTTCGATAGTACCAAGGTATACAAACATGAATTTTCCTACTGATGATGACACCAACGATCCATTAATTTGGGCACATTGTTGTGAACAATTTTTTGAAAATCAACATACAGCGGAAGCGGAAGCGGAAAAGGTTGGAGTAGTTGGGTTTCACATGTTGGGAGAAGCACAATTATAGTATTATCGGCTTAAACGAACAAAGGGCCCAATGAGTTGGGAAGAATTTCAGAAACGTTGTTTCCAGCGATTTGGACCTCCTGAAAGTAGCAACCCAGTGGGCGAATTAGTCATACTTCGGCAAACTGATACAGTTGAAATTTATCAACGCCAATTTTAAGAAAAGTTGGCTAGGGTTGGAATTGGATGATTCAGTTGACACTATTCCAGAAGTTCAAGATGACTGACTGAAATTCGAGCTTGAGGACAAGCTCTTTCAACGTGAGGGGAGTAATGTTGTGGATGTGTTGAAACAATTAAACTAAGTATTTAATTATATTTTCATTGGCTGTGTTTATTATTCTTGAATAGGATTTATATCTCATAGTTTCATAAGGACTAGGTTTAGTTATAGTTATTATTTTAGAATAGGATTTATGTTTCCTACTTGCATAAGAGTTACACTTCCTATTGCTGTAATAATACTCCTATTTAAAGGGGTTTTGGAGGAATAAATTGGTAAGTCGTAGTTTAACAAAAAAACAAGAGATCGGAGTTCAGCCTCCCTTTAACGAGATGAATTTATATATCGTCCTATGACTCGATCCTTCTCTAAAGATCCTAACAGAATCCATTGGTGAAGGTGCAAACTCGTTTACATCTTAATGCCTAGAGTAAAGTGCCAATTAAGTGAGATGAAGCACACAATTGTGGATCCTCCGAGCTTCACGGCTTAGGGGCACTTTAAGCTAGCCTTTAACAACACTCCCTGATTCTTATATCAAAAATTACTTTACTAATGTGCTTAATAAGTTGTTTCCATGTAATTTCAAAACTTGAGTTTGAGCACTAGATATTTGCAATTTCTAGGTTTGGAGTAACAACTGTTTTTCGAAGGGCATTTACATGGAAATAGAATCTCCAATCATCAGAGCAATAAACATTTGTTGTGTACTCTCAAGTCCCCGATTTCTGTCACCATATGCACAGAGGCGGATCCAAATTCCTTCACCCGAGATCCAAGTCGGCACGGGCAAAGATTCAAGTCAGCGCCAGCAAAGATCTCTTGATTTCTTGAGGAATATTTAAGATTTATGGATTCAACATTTATGGGTTGTATCGGTGAACCATTGCATTTTTTAAGTTATCGGTTCATATTTACTATTTGTTGCAACTTCCATGGAATGTTACACATAAATTTATGCACCGCGTAGGAAGTACTGGGTTTGGATGAATCCAGTAGTAATACTCCGCATCCACCTTTGTATATACACTGTTATTTGTAATAATGTTTCATTTAGTCTATTGAAATTGTCTCCCTTCTCTGTTACCTCTCGGGGACAAGAACGAAGGCGGAGTTTCACTTTTAGATTTCGCAAAAGCTTTTGAGTTGGTGGTAGCCAATTCGAGTTTCACAAAGGAGCATTTGGTAACTTTTCGTAGTACAGTGGCTAAGACTAAGATTGACTATACCTCTCGGGGACAAGAACGAAGACAGAGTTTCACTTTTGGATTTCGCAAGAGCTTTTGGGTTGGTGGTAGCCAATTCGAGTCTCACGAAGGAGGAGCACTTGGTAACTTTCCATAGTACGGTGGCTAAGACTAAGATTGACTATTTTCTCCTTGGGAAGGATGATAAAGGTATTTGTAGAAACTACAAGGTTATGCCGAGTGAGAATCTTATGACCCAACATAAGCTCTTGGTAATGGATTTGAAGATAAGGAGGAAGAGGAAGAAGAGGGTTGTGGATGATCGGCCAAGGATCAAATGAGGTAGCTTGACTATAGCCAGGGCCCAGGAGATAGGGGAGAAGTTGATGACTATGAGGGCTTAGGGTAGTAGTGGGAATAGGAACAATATGTGGGATACCACTACTAGTTGCATTAGGGAAACAACTATTGAGGTGTTGGGATCTTGAGAGGTAGATTGGGTGAGCATCGAGGGGATTGGTGGAGAAATGGAGAAGTTCAAGGGAAGATGGAGGCAAAGAAGGTGTATGCAAAGTTGGTGGATGATAGTAAGGATGAGGAGGAAAAAAGGCCGAATACGAAAAGGTATAAGGTGGCGAAAAGGGAGGCATAGCTAGTGGTTATTGTGGCAAAAATGACAGCTTTTGAACGCCTCTATCTAGAATTATTACAAGGGTAGGGATAAGAAGCTATACAGGCTAGACAAGGTGAGAGAGGAGGGTTGGTGACCTAGACCAAATGAAGTGCATCAAGGACGAGGACAGCAAAGTACCGGTGGAGGAGGCACTTATTAGGCAGAGATGATAGTCATACTTTCATAAACTCTTGAACGAGATGGGAATATAAACATTGCATTGGACCATTTGGAGCACTCAGAAAGGCGTTGTGATTTAGGGTACTGTAGGAGTATAAAGGTTAAGAAGTTAAAGGTGATATTTGTAGGATGCGTAAGGGAAGAGCGATCGGGCCGAACGAGATTCTGGTGGAATTTCAGAAGAGGCAAGAAGGGCAGGTACGAAGTGGCTGACTGGGTTGTTTAGTGTGATTTTTAAGATGGTGAAAATGCCCGAGAAATAGAGGTTGAGTACTATGATCGCGGTGTACAAGAACAAAGGGACATACAGAATTGCAACTATAACCATTATAGGGGTATCAAACTGCTAAGTCATACTATGAAAGTTTAGGAGAAGGTGGTGGAGATGAAGGTGAGGAGGGGTGTGGCTATTTCAGAGAATCAGTTCGGATTCATGCGAGGGTGCTCAAATACAGAAGTCATTCATCTTGTAAGGAGAGTGGTGGCACAGTATAAGGAGAGGAAAGACATACACATGGTGTTCTTTTTTAAAAAAACTGGTATCTATACTTACACATGGTGTTCACCGACCTAGAAAAAGCTTATGACAGTCTCAAGGGAGGTCTTTTGGAGATAAGCGGAGGCTAGAGGCGTCCATGTGGCATACACTAGGGCAATCAAGGAGATGTACAATGGCGTCAAGACCCGAATAAGGACAGTGAAAGAAGACTCGGAGCATTTCCCAGTTGTGATGGGTTTGCACCAGGGATCAACTCTTCGCCTGTTTTTATTTGCCTTGTTCATGGATGAGTTAACGTAGAACATCCAAGAAGAGGTGTCATGGTGTATGCCATTTACGGATGACATAAATTTCAATTAAAAAAAAAGGATGACATAGTTCTGTTTGACGAGACTCGCGGAGGGGTTAACGCTAGGCCGGAGGTTTGGAAACAGACCTCGGAGTCTAAAGGGTTAAGGTTGAACAGGACCAAGACAGAATACTTGGAGTGCAAGTTCAGTAACGTAACGAATGAGGCTGGCATAGAAGTGAGGCTTGATACATAGGTCATCCAAAAAAGAGGGAGTTTGAAGTATCTTAGGTCTATCATCCAAGAAAATGAGGAGATTGACAATGATGCCACACATTGTATTGGTTCATGGTGAATGAAATGGAGGCTTGCATATAGTATCTAGTGTAATAAGAAAGTGCCACTAAAACATAAAGGCAAGCTCTACAGGGTGGTGGTTAGACCAACTATTTACATGGGGTAGAGTGTAGGCCAGTCAAGAAGTCTCACGTTTAGAAGATGAAAGTTGTAGAAATGAGGATGCTGAGATGGATGTGTGTGCATATTACGAGGGATAGGATAGAAATGAAAATATTTGGGGCACGGTGGGAGTGGCTTCGGTGGAGGACAAGATGTGAGAAGCAAGGTTGAGATGGTTTGGGCATGTGAAGAAGAGATGCATGAATGCCCCATTGCTGAGGTGTGAGGTTGGCTATGGATGGTTTCAGGGGAGGTAGAGGTAGGCAGAAGAAGTATTGGGGAGAGGTGATTAGATGGGATAACGCGGACTTTCAGCTTACCGAGGACATGACCGTAGATAGCAGGTTATGGAGGTCACAGATTAGGGTAGTGAGGTAGCTAGTAGAAAAGTGGTGTCTCGCTTATCCTTTCATATTAGTAGTCGTTAAATTACTACTATAGTTTCTTGTCCTCTGATTTCTGTTACTATTTGTTGCTTCTTGCACTTCGATTATCGTATTATTTTTTAAAATGATTTGTCATGATTTCTATAGTAGTTTGCCATAGCTTCTTCACTTCCATTATTTCCTTTTTCGTGTTGCTTTGAACTATTCTTTCATTGAGTCGAGGGTCTATCGAAAATATCCTTTCTACCTCCAAGGTAGGGGTAAGGTCTGCGACCCTTCCCAAACCCCACTTTGGGGGATTACACTGGATATGTTATTGTTGCTCTTTGGCTTCTAGGGGTCTTTCAATGTCCTTTCCAATTTAAGTTTGTCAATGTGGTTGTATTTTCGAATATTGGTCATCTTCAACCAGATACCAGTACTGTTGTCACCTTATTTTAGCCAATAACACCTTGATTTTTGCCTCCTAGCGATTTCTTCACATTTTGCCACCTTGTGTAACCAATCTCTGCCTCTATTCTTTGAGAGAATTCATTTGTTACTTCCATACTTCCTGCCAATCTATTAAATATTAGTAACCTTTCAAGGACGTCATTCTTTTTTTAAGATTCCAGGAATCTTATTGTTCCATTCTTCCAAGTTTTTTTTTAACACTATTAGTTTCTTGGCCAAAATGAAATTAAGTACACCGTTGATGTGGTAACAATACCACCACTGCTCACTACTATGCTTGAAATTTGAATCAGCAGCTTGCACACCATGTATCCTCCACATATCTCCGTAAAGGCAGATTACTCATGAGCAAAGACTCACTCTCCACTTTTAGTAATCTCCGATCTCTTCCTTGATAACTGTGTAGACGTCTTTTCTGCACTACCGAAGTACTCATTCTTCTCCTTAGTGACACCACCTACTTCTTCCCCACCAAAAATGTTTCAGTGGTAGGAAAATTTTAGTTTGACCACCTGGCATAGATCTTGGCCTCCTCAAGTGCGGAATGTCTCACCCCTAGTTCTCTGATATTCTTCTTATTGAATGTGCTCCTCCTTAATGGCATTTCGTACTTCTTTCCCACCAAAATTTCTTCAGTGGCAGGAAATTGTTGTTTGACCACCTGCCATAGATCTTGGCCCCTTAAGTGCAGACTATCTCACCCCTAGCTCTCTGATATTCTTGTTATTGGAAAATAAGTAATGGAGGAACTCCTGTGAAAAGTTAGAGAAAAGGGAAAATTCTTCTCTCAAGTAGGGATCTTGTGAAGGGAACTTAAGACTTGATGTAGATGTAATCACAAGACGCCTATTATCATAGTTAATATTCACGTTCGTTCCATATACTCATCAAGCTATCAGGCACGGTAACCAATTTTTTCCCAATATGGCAAGATTTTTGGGTGTATGAATTTCTTCTATAAATCAAGAAAAAACTCCAGTGGATTTATATAAAACAAAAAGTTGTATGACCATCATATTAAGATTTAAGTGCTCTCCAATTATTCCAAATTCTTAAGAAAGTGTACCTTGGGCTCAACTCAACCTCAAAAGCTTGCTCATGAGGTAGGAAATAGGAATTGCACAAGACCATATAAAGAGACAACTCCACATTCCCTCATTCACTATGGGATACTTAACACCCCATGCACGCCTAGAACAGGACATTAGGAGTGTGAAAGTTATAAGATGGGGGCTCAACATTAGGTAAATAAAGAAAGGGAATGGGTCTGACTCTAATACCATGCTAAGAAAATTGACCATGGGCCTAATTCAACCTCAAAAGTTAGCTCATGGTGTGAGAATTACTCAAGATCATATAAGGAGATAATAGCTAGTTTTTCTTAACCAATTTGGAGCTCTCAACACAAATCAAGTCCTATTAAATACACCTTTTTACCGACAAAATCGACAAAGATACTAATAGTTGAAAAACATAATTTTTTGAAGCTCTACATTCTTGGAGGATGAAAAAGATGTTCTGTTGGGGAAAAATTCACCTTTCTGTGAAGAGAAAATCTTCGTTATTTCTGTAGATAAATCTTTCGAATTACTTAATATTTAGGGATGACTATGATGGTGGATTGTTTTGATTGAAAGTGGAAAGAGATTTACTAGTCGAATAAAAATCGAGGAGGCAAACTCGTGTTAGGTATGTGAAGCTCTCATAGAAACTTTGCTTGGAAAGGGAAATAGATGCAAAAGATGGGGAAGGAAAATACAAACATACACATACAGGGTGTTTCAAAATTCCAACAGTAATAGCCGCTACACCAGAATAGAATCATGGTTGGGACAGGATGAAAGCAGTGATTATCCCAGAGAGATTACAACAGGGGATGGGGAGACAATACAGGAGATTCAGCACTTCTTGGGTAAGGCGGTCAAATCCAGGCTTCAGCTAGCTAATCCACAAACAAAGTAATATGTTGAAGCTACAAAAATCCACAATGGCATGGCAGAGTAGAAAATACATCAGTTGGACATGGAGCTGAACATGTGAATTCCAATTCAAGTGTCTGATGAGTAGCTTCTGACCCCTTCAATATTAGCTCAAACCCGGAGACAATTCAGAAAATGGTATGTTAGCAGGTGGAAAATCAGTGCAGGGCTCAAGGTAACTCCCACAAAAAGCATGTAAGTTTCATTTCATAAAAAATAAAAAAAGGGAGTGATAAGGCTCAGTCCATTGATTCTGCGCGACTTCAGAACTAATCAGTCCATTAAGAACGATAAACAATATAATATTTGCTTATTTACCCTCTTTTTGCTTATTTTAATCAATGCAGATACAGGGAAGTAAAGGAAAACGGAGTGATAAGGCTCACCTTGACCACATCATCAGAAATCACACCAGAGAATTGGCTAGAATCATCAGTTCCTCCAGCACCAAGCATGCCGCGCGATAGCCAATTTAACCATCCACGAGGCTTGCTGGATATTTGCTCATCGTCCAGAGGTTTAACAGTATTGACAATGTTGCTTACACTACTTGAAGATGAATTCAACAAAATATCCTGTAGACCCAGTGACAATAATTATTTATATACTTATATGTGTGTGTGCGCGTATATAAGGGAGTTTTTATTTCAACGAAAATGACGAATAGCAATACAACAAGCATGAAAAAACAAACTGCTGAGCCCCACCGCCAAAGAAAGTGCACTGCTAAGTACTAATAGATAGTAATTCTGTGAAAATTGTAAAACTAAAAAAAGGAGAGATAATGCACACTAAAAACTACTCCCTCCATTTCAATTTGTTTGTCTTTCTTTCTTTTTTAGTCTGTTTCAAAAAGAATGCCTTTTTCCTAATTTGGCAATTCTTTAATTCCAACATCCCGCATGACATATTTAAAACCACAAGATTAAAAGACAGTTTGGTACATTATACATATCTTTAGTTTAACACCACAAGATTCAAAAGTCTTCTTTATTTTCTTAAACTCCATGCCCAGACAAACTAAGACAAACAAATTAAAACAGAGAACTAGGTAATTTCTTCCCATCTGTACAAGCCTTGGTAGACAAAGCTACCCAATACATGTGTTGGTGGGAGATAGCAGGTAACTCCTGCAATAATCGAGGTGCGCGCCAAGCTAGACCGAATACCATGGTTATCAAAAAACATGAAACACGAAGCAAAATGATGAAATGATATATTTTGTGCCTATCCCACCCGCTGCACTTACTTCTTCCTTTAACCCTAAAAAGAGCATATCCATCCCGTGATTGTCCCCATCTCAGAAGTGGATTCCCTTGCAAGGGTACTTGAGTACGACTACAGCTATGAAAAGCTTATCGAAAGAGGAGGAGAGCGTGTAAACTCGACTCTAAAAGTTTCAGTTGCCTCCCTCTCCCGGAGCCCCCTCCCCCTACAATACAACAATAAGATACCTAGCAAAATCCCACAAAGTGGGGTCTGGGAAGGGTAGAGTGTGCGCAAACCTTACCGGCTTACCCCCAAACAAACAAAAGAAGAAGAAAAATTAGAACATCAAAGTTACTTGGTTGATTCTTTCGCCATATCAAAGAAAATGTGACTTGGTTGTTTTCGGTTGATACCATGCATACATTCAACATCTGCGGTGATAACATTTACGCCACCAATTATTATTATCATATCAGCTAGTTTATTCTTTTAAATGCGGAAGGATTTGCAATGCAACACAATTTTGGCAATAATGACTAGTTCTTTCAAACATAAACATACCTGTAACTCACGTTCAGCAGTAGACCTGTAATTTAGGATGTCATTCACTTCAGATTTTTTCTCTATTTCCTCAAGCATTTGAAGAACATCCACATCAATCACCTGAAATTCAAAGTAAAGATAAACAGTGATCAAAATGCAAGCTCAAGGTAACTGTGCAGCGCAGAACAGAAAAATATTTCAGCACTTTCAGTATTGTAGGTATTCAAACTAGAAACCGGCTGTCTGCACAACTGTTGTAATGGATTTCCTCAAGAGGTTTAAAAGCAGGTCCAAATGATCACACTCCCTTGCCTTGTTTTCAAAGGCAAAGAGCATAAACTCAAAAATACATGGTCTTGCCATAGAACCATAATTACCCGAGCTACCTTATGTTCATTTGGAACCGACAAAAGAAGTAATTTAAAGGAGCAAACATGTTATATGACTAGCTTACCCAGTCTGGTAAGTGTAGACTGTAAAATCTTATGGGATTAAGTCCATAGAAAATTTGGACTAAGTTTTGAATTCAAGACATTGACAGCGATTTTCGCACAACTTGCTCATAGTGCAAGTTCAGATTGTATATCATGTTGCTTGTATATTATATTAACTTCCACTTTAATTAAAAAGGCATAAATGAAGAAAAACTAAAGGAAATCATACAATGAAAAACAACATTTATATGAAATAAAAATTGAAAAGGTAACTTATAATGAACTCAAATATGCGAAGTAAATGCTGTACCAGTCATGTTCAGAAACCATTTGAATTATCGATTTAGATTTAAAATGCAGTTTCAAATTTCCAATTCATGGATAAGATAGCAATGGCTAGATTCTTATAGAGAGGCTACGCCATTTCTCTAGCTACTATACCAACTAAGAGCAAGTAATAACAAAGAGAATGTAACGACTGACCACCATAGATGTAAAATGAAACGTAGGTCCAATAAAAAAAGATCGTATTTTATCGTATGGATTCAACAAGATCGTATAGGGAGGTAGCGGCTTGGTCTTTATCTCTTGAATACCAATGTCACCTCACATATGCTGGCAAAGAAAATGCTCTTTTTGAACAGAGTAGCAGTTGAGCAGAGATTGTTTTATCGAAGTACTAGACTCTTGTCTAGTTCAGAATCCATTGCAAGCAGACATGCAAACCATAGTAGAAACAATCTTGTATGCAGAGGCAGTGGGGAATTCAAGAGGGGAAGTCGCTGGGGAATCTTTGCAGAAAGCAAATGAGGCAGAATGTCAGATAAAAGTTAGGGGTGATGATAGAAGGAGAACTGAAGATGGATCGAGTGAAATGGCTAACCAAAACTCAATTACCACAATCGAAGATTGGGAGATAGAGGAGGCTGAACCTCTTTTTATCCAACAACAACAACAATCAATTCTTGATAAAGAGAGGGAGGCAACAATTTGGGTACAATGAAGTATGATTAAATTGAGCAAAATTCTGGGGGCAGATTTTCAAGGTCATGAAGAGGAGGCCATGGAATTATTACTACAAATTGATAGTTCAAGAAAGCCAGAAGAATGGAGCCTGAATCTGTATGCAAGAAAACAAGGTTCAAAGGTGCACACGAATTAAAAAAACTTGTTACCTTTGATTACAAATTCAAGAGCAACAGGAATAGGAATAAGGGAAGGAACATGATATCTATTATTTAATGCAATTCAAACTAGTGTCTTGGAATGTTAGGGGACCGAACGATAGGGACAAAAGAAGACTGGTTAAAAGTCTGGTGGTAGACTGGAATGCAGACTTTATTTGTTGTTAGAGTGGGTGAAAGTCCCACATTGGTTGGGGAATGGACTAGTGGTTTGCTTATATGGACTTGGGCAATCCTCCCCTCATGAGCTAGCTTTTGGATTTGAGTTAGGCCCAGGTGTCATATCTTTACATGGTATCACAGCCAGGTTCATTCCCGTTTGGGCTCCCGGTCCACGCTCCAGTTGGGCCGTGGGCGTGAAGGGGGGTGTTAGAGTGGGTGAAAGTCCCACATTGGTGGGGAATGGCCTAGTGGTTTGCTTATATGAACTTGGACAATCCTCCCCTCATGAGCTAGATTTTGAGGTTGAGTTAGGCCCAGGTGCCATATCTTTACATTTGTTTCCAGGAAACTAAGATTGAGGGGGACATTAAAGAGATGGTGAAGGAGATATGAGAGGAAGATGGGTTAGATTTGCTAGCTTGGAGGCTAGTGGAACAAAAGGGTGGATAATGTTGATGTGGGATTGTAGAATCTTGAAGGGGGAGAATCTAGAAATAGGTGCCTATACTTTAACTTGCAAGTTTAAGGCACAACTTCAGAGTTTTTCATGTCGCATCATGTAACTGAGGTGTATGCACCTAGTTTTTATATTGAAAGAAGGTTAGTATGCGATAAAATTGGCTCTGTTAGGGGATTGATGGAAGGGCCTTGAGCTGTATGTGGTGACTTTAATGTTACCAGATTCACTTCAGGAAAAGGAACTACATTGGGAGAACTAGGGGTATGAGCCATGAGGGATTGACAGGATTTTGATCTCTGAAGAGTGGGATGACAGCTTTAGCAATTTAAAACAAATTCCTCTTCAGAGATTATTCTCAAATCACGTTCCACTCGCTATACATGGTGGTTTTTGGAATAGGAACAAAAATTACTTTTAAGTTTGAAAATTGGTGGTTAGGTTCTGAAGGTTTCACTGACAGAATCAGAGAATGGTGGAATTCCTGCAACTTCACTGGAAGAACTGACTTCATACTGCCATGCAAGTTAAAAGCTTTAAAAACTGAGCTTAAGGAATGGACTAGAAGTGAGCATAGGAAACTTGGGTTCTCAAAGGAAGAAGTTGTTAAGGAAGATGGAAAAATTAGATGCAGTACTTGAAGAAAGAATTCTAACAGAAGTGGAGACAGTTAGAAAGGCAGCAAATAACCATTTCTTTCTGCACTGCAATTTTACTGCTCAACTTTGGCATCTGTTCTTCACCCTCACTAAATTGGAATGGACAGTGCCTGAGCACACAGCTGACCTGTTGAGCTGTTGGATCAGAAGAGGTGGTAGCAAGAGCTAGAAGAAGTGTGGAGGATGATACCCTCCTGCATTTGGTGGTCAGTGTTGAAGGAAAGAAATGGGAGGTGCTTTGAAGACAGTCAAGTCCATTCATGATGTAAAATGGAATTGCCTAGTCACACTCAGTGTTATCAAAGGCGCGCCCTGAAGCGAGGCTCAAAACGTGTCGAGCGCTTCGTCTCGCTTTATGTGCGCTTCAGTGTCGTCTTCAAGTTTCTAAGGCATACTTTTCCTTGCCAATGAGTCTCTTCTGAAGAGACGGCACTAAACAATTGATATTGTTTTTCAATTTCTTTGTTCATATATTTGTCATTCATGCTTATAATTATTAGTCTTGGACTAAACATAATTATTTCTATTTTTTCTCCCTTTGTGCCTTTTTTCATTGAAGCCCCCGCTTTTATTTGAGCTTTGCGCTTTAAGCCCCAACAGACCTTGAGCTCTTTTGCGCTTTTCGCTTTTGATAACACTGGTCACACTATTATTTTGGTGTAAGGAGAACTGTATAGAGGAAATAGATGACTTAGTAGATTTCTTAGGAGCCTTGTAAATCTAGACTCTAATTTCCCTTTTGTAACAATTTTTTGGAGGTGGCCAGCATCCCTTAATGCTGAGGAATACAACAGTACCAATTATCAAAAAGAAAAGTTTGCATCTGGAGAAATATTAGAAACTTGTTGCCACAGTTTTTGCAACAAGCTGAATTCAAGGTAGGCGATGGGAGAAAATATAGATCTTTGGAAAGATATATGGCTAATCCATTCACCACTCGGAGCAATTTTCCTCCCTTTTTATCTTTGGTCCACGGCGTGGAAAAAACTATAGCAGAATGCAGTGAGGGAGTTGCTGAGTTTTTCACAACACTAGCATCTTTAGCAGGTTTAGAGGACAGTGAAGATCAATTAATATGGAAAGGACAAAGCAATGGGAGTTTCACTGTGAACTCCTGCTATAACCTACCTCTCAACAACTCAAAGTAACCTTCACAAGGTCCCTGAAAGCATGTATGGAGTTCAAACGCCCATGTTAAAGTTCTGTGTTTTGGTTGGCTGGTGGTTAAGAAATTTCTAGTTGACTTTCTACTGCCTTCCAAATTCAACTATAGGCTAACTTACTTGGACTGGATCCAGGAGAGCTTTCTAGGGTCCATGCTAACCGTTTCCTTGTCTTCATCAGAGAGGTAAGATTTATTTTCCCATCTTGAAAAATTCTCCACTATCCTTTTTCCAACATTCTAGAGTTTTTTTGTCTTATTCTTTTCATAAAGGGACATATGGTTTAAAGCTAAGGTCATGTAATCCTGAATAGTAGAAGAATGAAATTCTTACATCAGAGGTTAGTCTATATTTGCAAGGAAAACTATGCCAGTTTTCATCTTGGTGAAGAAGTGTCAGTGTATTTAAAAAAGGCTGCAAATGTAGAACAAAGAATGTGGAATACAAGGCTACAAGCAATAAGAGATACAATTACTTAGGCAGTTCTCCATGGGAGTACATGAGATATTCCTTGTTCTTCAACTCTTTTTCACTCATAGAATTCTCCAGATTTCTTAATCTCTCTCGTTATGATTTTTCCCTTTATGGGAGAAACATAACTTTTAAGGAATATGCATAATACAGGTATATATAACTAAAAAAAATGATAGGCAACTGGATTTAAAGTCACTAACCTGATCTTGTCGAAGGCATTTCAGTTTTATCTTGTACATATTCACATATTTCCGGCGGCAATTTCTAGCATGACAAATAAAGTACAATTACTTTCACAATTAACTTATATCAAATGTCAACATAAAATTAAAAGGGATAAGCGAAATGTCTCATCATTTATGAATAGTTGGTGTTGAGTGTCCCGCAATGGTTGAGGGAATGAGTTGTTGTCTCCTTATATAGTCTTGAACAATCCTTAACACTTTAACTTTTGGGGTTGAGTTATGTTCATGGTCCATTTTTTAATAGTTGAAACACTACTTCATTTTTAGAGGAACTCTATATAGATGTACCAAAAAAAACTCTACATAAATGTAGCAAAAGCTAAAGCAAAATTGTGGCAGGAAGGAGTTTTACTCTGAATCACTTCGAAGCAACTAGCTTATTAAAGGGAAACCATCGAAAATCCTTTTAAGCAGACCCTAATGCTTCTTTAAAAGGAAAAAAAGAAAAAAGATGAAAGCCCAAATGAAAAATATCTTCAATAATAAAGGTTGCATGCTCCGTAATAATATCCATATGAGAAGAATCTCAAGCTATAGCCCAAAACAAGGTAAGATCCCCAACTCACTCGATCAAGAAGCTTATTAAAAAAAAATAAGAGAAGTCAAAACAAATAGGAAATAAACCCCTATGAACTAAGCAACTAACCAAATAACAGCAATAATAAGACTCGAAAATTCCAAGTAAAAGAAGTAGCTAAAGACTAGATTCACAGCAGCACGAACAGTAACTTTCTCTTCCCTCTGCTACATCAGCTCTCAGACTTGAAAACAATTTGTCGTTGTTTGTTCTTCTTTCATGACACCAAAAGAATATATGTACATTCTGTGGAGAGAAATTCATTCCCCTAAATCTTGTAGGGAGCTAATAACTCTAAACGTGTCAAGGCATATACATCTATCACAGTACTCCATAACGTCAAAAAATTTAATATTATTTTTAAGCCGTATGGTACAGCCAAATCATCTCCAAACCGAAATTTCCTAACTTCTTAATGTTCAGATTTCTACATGTTGTTCAGGACCAAACACCAGACCTGTCTGGTAACAAGGACCACAGTTGAATGACTATAAGACGATGCAAAATGATTAGTGTCTTCAGCCTCCTTTTTATACATGAAGCATCCATTAGGTTGGCATTCGAGGCATCAAACATGGAAAAAAACAATAAGATACCACTGTTGATCCTTCAGGGTGGGATGAGATGGGGTTTTCGGGATAGGATTAAAAAAAATATCAAAATATTCATTTTGTAAATTGTGTTATGTAAAGACATATTTCAAAGTTGCAATCATGGTAAAACATGCCACCTACTTAGGCATTTCGAAAGATCATTGAAGGTCAAAAGCACTAGGGTTGTTGGATGTAGGTAAGATTTTATACGGTTCGCTCCTTCTAAAAGTCTAGCTAACCAGTTAAATTTTAATCTTTCCAGTTTGCCAAGGAGCTGAACAATACTTTCAATCTCCAAATCTTGGCAATCCCTCCTAAAAGTTATCTCTCATCCACAAGTTTTACATTGAATAGCATCTTGTAAAAATTATTACCTTTCTCCTTCTCAAAAAAAAAATTTTCCTTCTCAAAAAAATTATTACCTTTCTATCATTTTTGATAAGGTAAATAATTTTATTAACAATGGGAAACCCCGTATACAATCCATATGCCAAAAGAAGAGAACCTACATCAAATATGGTTCTCAACAAAAGAGGTCCAATCCTCTATACAAAAAGGGACCTCGTAAGTACACCAAAAAGAGACTAGAGAATAAACACTATTTAGTCTGTGCAACAAGAGGTCCACATGCCATACTTCACCTGTCTTACAGTTTCCACAACTACTTGAATAATTATCTATTATTCAATGCCAGTCTTCTTCCTTTATAGCCTTGTCCCATTCCATCCCACAAGTTTCCTGACCAGTTGACTTTCTAGAGCAAAACCTCTTAATTCTATTCAGTTTCATTTAACTTTAACTTGGAAAAAAAAAAACAGGAGTATAAGACTCACTCTACCTTCAACCAACAAATATTGTCTATTCGAGCTAAACAGAATTTTCTAAATTTCTCAAGCATGCCATGCCAAATTGTACTAGATACATATCATGCACCCTATGTGAGCCCAAGTGAGAAGAAGGGAAGGCTCCAATTTGCATTCAACAATTCCTGCCAAACTTGAATATGCTGACCTTCGTTATGTAACTTACATTTAACATGTCGCCAATTTTTATGTAATTAAGATACTATTCAAATACCAGCAGGATCAATTGAAGAAACAATAAATACTCACTTCTGAATCAGAAAAAGAAAACATCATCATTGTAAAAGAATATGTGATAAAGTTGGAGTTACACCATCTGTGCCTGCACGAAGCTACCTATCCAGTATTTCTCCATTGCTTCCTTTACATTACGCAATACTCTTATGACCAGTGTATAAAGGGAGATAAAGGGTCTTGTCTCACCATCTTTGTTGGAGTAGGATGTTGGCATAGATAAGGTAGGGCCCAGGCATGCATTCATATATCTTGACCACGTACCAGTTAATGTTTCTTCCTTTCCTGGAATTTTTTATTATATTTTGTTACCTCTTTTCTTAAATTCCAAAACATCGTTCCCCTTTTCCAAGTCTCTTGATTACTCAACAGCACCAAGCAGTCGACATGCATGTTGAAGAGCTTGTCCCATTCCATCCCACAAGTTAGATCTTTGGGAAAAAGTTTGGCGAAGTTCTGCTCCTTACAAAGTTCAGATCTTCACTTGGTTAGTAGGAAAAAATGCATGTCTCACGCAGCCTGATTTGCAGCAGATGCTCTTTATGAGAAGAGCAACCAGAGGACACAAACCACCTATTTCTGCATTGCAAAATTACTGCTCAATTGTGCACATATTTTTTAACATTTGGAACTAAGATGGACAATGCCTAGGGATGCACGGGAACTTTTACAAAGTTGGCACAAGAGGAGAGTGAGGGGCATGCATTCAAGACTTTGGAAGGCAAAGCCAGCAACAATTTGGTAGGTCATCTGGAGAGAGAGAGAGAGAGAGAAACTCCAGAATTATTGAAAATGTAGCTAGTCGTAAATTTCATCGTATTTCTTTGCTTTCTGTCTGGAGCAACATGGTTAATGTACATGATACTCATGATGCTGAGGCCATCATTGACCTTATTAGTTCATTACACTACTTGAAGATCTTTTGATGTACTCTGTTGTACGTGACAGCATATTCTTGATGCTGGTGCTTATATAAAACTTTACCTTATCAAAATTAAAAAAAAAATGGCATCTTTCGACGCAGAAACAAGGTTAGAATCATAGAATCCCATTAAGGATTTACATTTGGTTTCTTTCTTTTTACACTTTTGCTCACCTGTACATAATATTATTGTTTGGATCAAGTAAGGTTTTCATTGATAATAACAAGGCCAGCTCGGCCATATATAAGAGATATCCAAAAAGGAAAGACCTACAAATTATGGTTCTCCCCAAAAGACGCCCAATCCTCTACTACATGGCATGGGTGCACCAAAAGAAAATAAGGGGATCGGAGACTACTCCTCAATTGAGCAAAGCTCATCTCCAGCCCTTCAAAAGCTCTCCTATTTCTCTCTTTACAAATGACCCACATTAGAGCTAGAGGAGTAACATTCCACTCTTCCAACTGAACATCAACTTCTCCACTGACCTTGACATTACCCAAGTGATGCCAAACCATGTAAACATATCCTCCCATAACCTCGTGGCTAATTTGCAATGTAATAAAATATGATCCACATACTCACCAGTCTCCTTACATAGGAAACACCAGCTCATGTGGACAACCTTTCGCTTCCTACGATTCTCTGCCGTCAAAATCACCCCTCGAGTAGCTTACCACGTGAAGAAGCACACCTTCCTCGGCACCTTTGGGATCCATACCGCACCATAAGGAAAAATATCCTCCACCCTCACCAGAAGCTTCTCATAAAAGGGTTTGACAGAAAACACTGTATTATCCCCAACTCCCAACTCAAAGCATCGGGTCTGTCAACTGGCTGACATTGCTTTTGGAGTAAACTTAGCAATCTTTGAAACTCGGTGACCTCCCCGTCCTGGAAATTCCACCTGGACCTCAAATCCCAAAAAGTTCCATCCCCTTGTGTCCCCCTAACTTGCTGAACAGATAATTCCCTTTGGCATGAAACCCTATACAATATCGGAAATTCATCCTTAAGCACCAAACTTCCACCACTTTTGCCCCCACAACTAACTCTGCTCCCCTCCCCAACCCTAAAAGTAATGTTATCATCGAAAGCATCTCACCCCTTCATTATATTCCTCCACACACCACACCGAAAGGCATAGTGATCACTTTAGTTCTCCATCCCCCTTCCATTTCATTGTTCTCACCTATACATAATTCTCAGCACTCTCTTTTTGAGAAGGAATTTTCTCAGCACTCTCTTAGCGTTGTTCTATTGATACAATCATTACCTTTTCAAAAAAAAAAAAAATATGGCCCCTTTGTAACCTAAATGAAAAGAAAAAATTGATGGTCATTTTACTTTAGAAACAAGAACTTCTGATCCTAAGAATGGGACAGATAGGCCTAGTAGATTAATATCCAACTTTTGGCTGCAATTTCAAGCAGGGACTATAATCTGTGCTATGTAATAGAGTAATCCACGTGACCAATCAGCATTTTAGTCTACCAGATGAAGAAATGTGTGAAGGAGTAAACATGCCACTTATGCCCAACGCCCTCCCCCAAATAAAAAAAACCGTGGGGTAGAACTATCCCATGAATGGGGGATGCTAATACCCTCCACATTTTTTTGAAACTCACCCACCCCAAATTAAAAATACAAACAACCGCCGGAGAAAAAACCTATCTAATTAAAGTTTTAATTACTAGAATACAAGGGGAAGAAAGATGAAACAATTATATAAGCAGCAGCAGTGGTAGTAACAGCGTTAGGGGGTCAAAAGGAGTGGAATAATAACAAAAGATAGGCAGCAATTTTGGAGTAAGATCATAATGGGCTACCTACCAAACCATAATCCACTTCTGAAGGGATGAAGAATAGTGCAAAGGAGTATACGTGCCTTTTAATCCCAATGCCCTCCGCACACAATCCTCTGACTACCCATGCTCCACACCCACACTCATACACACAGAAAGAAAGAAAACAACTTACTAATTTTAACCCCCTCCCCAACCCAAGTCGTAGTCGCAGTAGTAATACTATATGCATCCTTAGGGTCAGACAGCAATAATTCCAAAAATGTACTAGTAGCAGTTTATGCATCCTCAGGGATCAGATAGCAAGACAGCAAAAACTAAGCATCTAACAGGTATTAAAAATTTCTAAAGTATTTTCTATTGTCCATAGAAACATTGATAAATATATATGCACAGATAAAAATGTGTATAACCTATTACAAGAAAGAGCAGAATGGGGATAAAAATGGCTTTCAAGTACAACAACAACAACATACCTAGTGCAATCCCACATGTGGGGTCTGGGGAGGGTAGTGTGTACGCAGACCTTACCCCTACACTGGGAGCCGGGAGGTAGAGAGATTGTTTCCAATAGAACCAACTCAAGTACAAAATATGGGTAAAGATATTTTATGCTATGGTTGCATCTCTACTTCCCCAACCAAAGAACCACAAACAAAAAGGAAAAATGGAACGAAGCTGAATATCATAGTTTAAGGAACTGCCTAAACAATTAACCACTAGGTCGAGACTCTACTGCTAAATACCAAGAAAATTTTGAGAATGCTATACTGTTCTGACAGACAAGAGTGTATCACTGGCATTGACTTTTTCATCACATTAATGACATACCTAATTCCATCCAACACAGGTGGCACATGTATGACAAGACAAAAAAGACAGGCCAAGGTATCAAAAATCATTAAACTTCTGCCGGTCGGTGAATAAGTTTCCTGTTTAATAATGAGTAGCTGGAGAATTTGATTTTTAACATTCACAAAGTGCAAACAAACATGAAACTGAATCGAATATGAAGAATTGAAATGCCAAATAATTGACTGTACCAGACTTATATCTAATAAACAAAACAAAGAAGGAAGTCCTCCAAATGCTTTCCCACATTGATTGGGGAAAAGTTTCTTGAGAAGATCAACTTACAGCCTCTCTCCAAGGTACTTCCAAGAAGTTCGCCTCAACCTCTGTTGAACATCCAGTAAAACAGATTGTTGTGCATACTTCCACCATGCTATTTGCCAGCCTTTAATCTTTTTACCTAAAGGACTCCACCAAGGACGAAACCGTCCATACCTACAACGCACAGACAACAGAACCACTTACAAGAACATCACCAATTTAGAAAGGATAATTTTTTCTGATGCATCTGATGGATGTTTACTCAAAAAATAAGAAAGAATAGGATGATAAACAGGAAAAACATGTCTTAAACTAAATATAGAACGAAACACAGAGATGTTTGGAAGCAGATATTCAAAACCTTTATTGGATAAATTAACATATTCATTGATATAGTGGAGAAAACCTACTGTATACAAGTAGTTTCCGAGTTCATTGATGATTAGATGTGATTACTCGAGAACCATGTGTTGATATCCCAATACTAAGCCATGCAATACAAGGAACATTGAGTGTGACAAGCTAAGAAGTACTTTTAATGAGGAGCATCACTTCCTATATCTTGCACATAAATAAGAGGAAATTCATCTTAATCGAGATATTTGTCTCTGTACGAACTGAAAAAATAGAGGGAAAAACATGTGGAAATGTCGTCAAAATCCGAAACAAGCAGACTACATGTATGCAGCTGCATGCTTTACTCAATAAATTTTGCTTGACTTTCAATTTTTTGTGGAGCACAAAATCTATACAATCCGAGCATTGTTGTGCTTTCTGGAGAATAATATTTCTGTATAGGTCAGTTCTAACACGTATAAGTTACATGTCTTGGGGATTTATCCCTTTTCTGTTATTGCAAAATTCATTTGTAATCATGGAGATGAGAATATCAACAGACAATGCACGGTTTCCCCATAAGCTGTTTGAAAATGTAGAACAACTTAACACACCATTCTATTTGCATAGAGATTCTTTCATTCACCATACAAAGATTTAAACAGCTCAGGTAATCATGAAAATATATTGACCAGTACAGCTTAAACAATACTCAGACTCCGCTTTAAGTTGTTGCAATCAAAAGTTCGGTTGAGAAAGCTGAAGCTCAAGGGAATGAATATGTACAAATTTAAGATTATATATTGATAGGAGATGCTGAGAGACAAACAGCAATGCAATGTAACTTTTGTAACTTTTTTCTAGGTTGAGGACATCTAGTTCTCAATCCTTCTTTCATCAATAAAATATTCTTCATCATAAAAGATGGGAAGGGGAAACAGGAAAAAAGTCAGAGAAAATCTCTCAATGTCGAAGAGTGAAAAATAGTTCAAGGTAAAACTATTGTGCTCGTCAAAGAACAGGCTTCTACAAGAAAGCTGATACAAATGAAAAACTATTGGATATGATCTTATTAACTAAAAACAAATACAAGGCAAAAGGTGACAACGTCTTACTTCTCTCTCAATTGACATGTCAGCAAATAATCACAAATGCTCAAGATTTGTTGTATTTGAATCTCATCCAGTGAAACAACCTAATATGCAATGAGAAAGGAGATCAGCAACTATGTTACTGAACTGCGAATGAAATTCTTTAACACAGTAGGAAATATCCTGTACAAACCACATTATTCATCTCTACACTTATGAAGTATTGAGGAACATCTTTCTCAAGCCTTCCTAAACGGTTCACCTATACAAGAATGGATAACAGCTCATCAGAAAACAAAAATGGAAGAAGCAGAAAGTTTACAAACAAAAAGACATGTTAATTTCACCTTGTAACACAAAACAAGTGCGCATGAGCCTATTTAAAAATTAGTCAACTCTTTCAAAATCTAATATAGATTTAAGTCAAAGGTAAATTTCCTAAGTGGAAAAGAAAACAGAAACTATATATAAAATGTTTAAATAACTATTTAGAGCATACAGTCATGTTGAACCATAGTTTTTGCTTTTCTTTACGAAAATGAAGGAAAACCTGTAGTAGAAGAGGTTTAAATTGGTGAGTTTAAGCATTAAACATTGGTGTGATATTCGTAGCTACAATGGAAAGCTTCTAGAGAAAAGGATTCTGTTGACTGTGATGTGGTGTATTCAAAGACCTTTTGGAGATCACTTTCTCTTAAAATGCAGTACATGGGATCGAGTGGTTCTTGTTCTTTATGTGGTGTAAGGCTATAGGCCTCTTATGAGATATTCACTTGACAAATCTTCAGAAGTAAATTTATCTCCTCTAGCCTGATGACAACTAGTTTTCTTCAGTAATTTTTTTTTTTAAAGAGGTGGAGTCTGGGCCAGCTTGTGTGCACCTTGATTACTCCACCACTGCCTACTACCTCACACCAGTACATGTATCGGGTAACTCTGCTAAACATATATCATCTGCATATCAAAAATAGTAAATCTTGAATTCAGATGGAAAATAAGATGAGAGATGAGAATTTGGTTATTCCGTCAGTCCATCTTTTGTTGAACCGTGAACGATTTAGAGATAGCACATTAATAATAAAAGCTTCAAGGGATTTCTACCACTCAAATTTATTATTCAAATGCAAGATGAGAAGTTGGATGTCCATCAGAACAGAAGCATCCTTACATCATATTTACATTTTTCGAGATGCAAAACTGCCATTTTAGGGAGGTTTTTAAGTAATAAAATGCACCTTTAATAAAGCAGAATAGACATAGATGATTCATATAGCTCATTCGAACTGACTTGGAATTGAGGTTTAGTTGAATGATGGTTAAGTAATGTTGGACAAAAAGTGCTCTTGAGGAAGTAATTTATGGAGGACGTATTGCATGGAAAGAAAGGTGCGGAACCACTTATTAGATGTCTTATATTTCAATTATCGGGAAGCACACAGCAGTTCAGTCAATCTTAACCTATATAATATAGAAAGCAATAAAGTAATTCATATTAGAGAATGGAGATTATTAAAGACTCAAGTATGACTTATCTTTTTTGTTTTAATTCAAAACACAAAAGGAATAAACAAATAACAGAAGAACAAAGATTGAGTATCAGATTCACATACCGAAAGAGACAAAGATACATCTAGCGGGGCCAATATACATCTGTCATTATTTGCTTCTGATTCTCTGCCCTGACTGTTAGAATCCACTGCGTTGTCTCTCATCACCTCATGACTACTTTGGAAGGTATTACAATAGAGTTCCAATCCTTTAACTTCAACAAGTTTGTTGACACTCCCATCTCTCACTTTCCCACTAGAAGATGGACAAAGGACAAGTAAGGGTCAAAGCATCCAAATACAAATCAAAAGACTTGGGTAAACGACATTGTTGAAGACACTAATTAAGTAAATAAAAATGTGTCCGCTCTAACATCTTAAGCTTTTAGATGAGATGGCCATACACTTCAATATGGTATCAAAGCAGGCACAGTTTTTGGGTTCAAGTCTCACTGCAGCCGAAATTGGACCATGAAAAAGAATTAGGCTCACACATGAGGGGGCGTATTGAAGACAATAATTAAGTAAATAAAACTATGCTCTCTCTAACAACTTAAGCTTTTAGATGAGATGGTCACACACTTCAACAAACACGAATAGTGCAGGTTTTGATTCTTATAAAGCAAAAAATGTTTTGCAGAAGTATTAGCAGCCAAAATTCGCGGAAATAACCCTTGCCCAAATGAAGCACATATTGTGTTTTTTATTGAATGAGAAACACATGTACATGACATTTGTTAGACAGATAAAATTTTGTTTTTTGGAAAAGAAAAAATAATTACCTCCGCGATTTCAAAGTATAAATACCCTCACCACAATAGAATCTGTCAAGTTTCTAATAAGATTGACTAGTACAGACTACAGATAATGACAGAATCTCCTTTCTGTACATGTCAAATACAGGACCATACTGAATACCTCCGCGATTTCAAAGGACCATACAGAATACCTCCGCGATTTCAAAGTTTAAATACCCTCACCACAATAGAATCTATGAAGTTTCTAATAAGATTGACTAGTACAGACTATAGATAATGACAAAATCTCCTTTCTGTACATGTCAAATACAGGACCATACTGAACCCAACATGGCGATCTGGAAGCAAATTTATACCAGAGCAACTACTCTAGCACACTGAAGTCGGACTCTAGATATGTGCAAAGTAACAGACAAATCAACCTAATACTTGTTGGTATCGTATGAAAAGCCTAAAACTCCTATATTATCATGGCCCGCCTTCTAAGCACTAAAGGATCCCAATTCCAAGGAAGAACACAAAATTCTCTGCATCAAATAGACTATCTCATGCATATGAAATATGACTTACAGAAAGAACAGTACATTTTTCAAGCATAGCAAATTCATCAATGTAAGTGACTGCATGAAAAGAACTTTAAAAAGATACAACACCTATTAAGTAAAAATACGGGACAGTCATACCTAACTAGTTGCCTCATAATTGTCAAACTTGACAGCTTCAGACCAAACACGGTTACTGCCTGACGGAAAAGGAAACAATTGCTTGGAACGATGACTAAAATTGCATAACATTTTGATAATACAGACGCTAAATGAAATAAACAACACTTAACTTAATTCTTACAAGCAACCTGAACCAAAAAAGTTACAGTTAAACCCCCTACTCCAGCAAAGAAATGGCTAAAGAAATACTCATCACAGAAAAGATGTTGCAGAAGACTGAGGCAGGCTCATTGGTAATTTTTCGTTTATACAGAAGAAGATTTGTTCAAAAAGAATGAGGTAATACCACATCTGACATATGGATTCCTTGTGTGAGAAAAGGTAAAGTTCAACTGTAAATGATCAGAAAACAGATAACATTCTGCACCTAGAGCTCTCGAGCTACTTTAAAGATCTACAATTGCATGCCCTTGAAATAGAGAATGATTATAGCAGAAATCTCACCATTTTTCATTAAAAAATTCGATAGCAAATATCGGTTATGATTCAATTCCATCTATGATTTGTTTAAAAGCCTTGGAAGACCACATTTGTTCAGGGTAAGAGCTGTAGAGATGAGAGAACTAGTAGGCGGAATGACATGCAAAGACGAGATCTGTAACTTTCAGCCATGGATTTTGGCACCGTTAAGAACACATAAAAGGGATCAAGAAACATTAACATGCAAATAAATTTCCCTAAGAACATTCAAGGTTAGAATTCACATCGCACTTCTGCCTATAAAATCTAACAAGTTCTTTTGACATAAGTTCTACATCTCCCTCAACTGAAGTCGAACCCACATTGAAAAGCACATAAATGGCTTCTTCCTTAAGAAACTCATAAATGTGTCTTTTTTTATAAAGCTCATAAATGTGTCTTTCCAGTTCTTTTATTATGAGTAACTCCTTTTATGGCCAAAACTCTCTACTTCATCCCAGATATTAGGTGACCAAGGGACATGTAGGACAATGAGATGATGGAGGAGCCCAGAGAAAACCTAGCAATGAAGGATCGGCAAAATTCTCAAAGCTAAGGACCAAGAGAATAACCCAACAAGCTCAAGAATTCAAATGAAAAGCAAAATGAGTACACAAGGAAATATAAAGATTCTCAAAGACGATTAGGTAAAACTATACCGAAGATGTTAGCATGTCACGGTAAAGAACATGAACATTTCTGATGGACAACTGAATGCTGTCAAGGATCTGAAGAAGGAAATCAGGAACAAAGTATTAGAGGAAAAATGAAAATCTATGTATATACAACTAAATAGCACAACCAAGCCAAAGAAATTTGTAAGGAAAAAAAGATCCCAGCAGGTCCAATCAGCGCCTTCAACAAATAAAATATACAACCTTCGCAGTAATGTATGAAGTAAATGAGTTTCCAGCCCGACTATCTGCAAAACCCAAGAGATTCTTTTAAGAAGTATACAAATGAAGATAGAAAATTAAACATACAAACAATCAAAGTATTGATCTCTACTATGAGAAAGCAGACTAAGTTACAGTGTACAGGACACAAGCTTAACATGAAACTGTAAGCCAAAAATAGCTACACTAAGTTTTAAAACAGTAGACATTCAGTAGTGAGATAAAAATAGGAAAGAGAAAGCAGCTTTAAGTTTTGTCATCAATCATCCAACAGTATAGTAACCGACAAAAACTTCTAAATGGACCCTAGTTCTGAGCGGACTTACAGAGCTCGTGGTTATTTTGCTGCAGCGAACTGAATAGTGACTACTACGCTCAGATGTCACTGTTTTTCTTTTTGGATCAGTAAATTAAGCCTATACTAATAGAAATAGCCAAGCACTAAGCTAGTATTGAACATCACAAAATGAGAGGGCCCCCTGCACAATAACAAAAGGGCTCTCCTATACAAAAGTTACTCCTATAATGAGCTAATAAAGTCAGTCATGCCATTTTCTTCCAAAACATCCCGCCAATTGCAAGAAGAAGCCAATGATCCTAAACACACATACTTGAGGATCTGTATTGCGTTGCTTTTGCCTTCAAAATATCTTGAGTTTCTCCCCTTCCAAAGTACCCAACAAACGCATGCTGGGATTGCGTTCCAGTATTTTCTTAGTGGTTCAAGAGGCTGCAACTCCTCCAGCAAGCCAGTAGGCCCTTTAAAGACTGAGGCTAAGGTGGTCTTCTTTGCCCGGCTTAGTTGGTGATTTAGTGTAGGTACTAAGGTGCTAAGCTTTGCATCTGAAGTGGATGAGGGGTTCTAGAGATGGAACAAATTCAGTAAGGGAAAATATATTCCATTAACGGATAACAGATCTGGAAGAGAGGAAGGGGATTTCAAATTGGTGAATTACAAAAATAGAAATAAGAGGGAGAAAGGTCTAATTTACCCCTGGTTAAGTAAGGTCTATTTTACCCCTGGTTAAGTGAGAAAGGGTGGAAAAAGAATCTGGACCGGTTTAAAAGCAGAGAACCGGCATTTTGGACCGGGTCAAACCAATTCAACCCTGCAGAAGAATTACGCGATCGTAATCGCAGTCAACCAGCACAAGGAAAGGCTCCTATGGTGTCGAACCCAGAGGACTTTAATTACCTATCTAGAGGTAATACACCTAAGTATGAGTGTTTTGAAAGACAAGAAGGATTGACAACAACAATTTTCTTCTCAATCCAATTCCGGCGAGGTCGAATGCCGTAAAAGCGAATTTGATGACCTCGACAATGGCATCAAAAGGGTGTGGTCTGTTCGGAACAGTCAGCAAGGCCTGGGGAACCTGTTTTCACTGAAAAATTCATAGGGAAGGACATTGACCATGTAAACAGGAGGCCAGTGAGCCTGCTGGTGGTATTACGACCTTTGGCGACTTCGAAATTGGAGGAACTAACTTGAGGCCTGCTCGGAATTGTCCTATTGGGGATGAGAATTGAGTTTCTGTTGAAAATACCACTGTAACAGGCCTGTTGGCCAAGCGCAGGTTCTCAGCAGTCGTTTCACAGCATTGCCGGTGATGAAAAAAGCACCTGAAGGCTGGGGCTGGTTCGGAAGTCAAAAACAGTGTGATAAATGCTCGGAATGATGATATTTGGGTGGTTCCAGCTCAAATAATCAGTTAATGGTTATTGATGAGCTTGTTTTGGCGTTCAAATCTGATTCTGCATTGACAAAGGCTGATGGGTTGCTGATACATTTAAGATCACAGAAGTAGAGGATGAACCCCAACCTTTGGCTATTTTGGAAGCGGATCGAAAGCTTTCGAAGTGGGCGAAAGAGAAATATCTTGATTTTGGGAAGTTCTTGGGGGTTTCTATCGAGGAGATGAAGGATAAAGTAATTGACTTATTGTGTTGCATTGATCATGAGGCGAGAGGGAATGCAAAAGAAGTAGCAGATGAATAGAGGGTACCTATTGAAGCACAAGAGGGGGGAAGCAAAGATGGTGTACAAATGGTGAAATAAGGAGGCGAGCAAAGAAATTGAGGGTAAGAAGGGGCTAAGGGGGGAGGGGAGATAGTAGTGTGTTGATGGATTGCAAAATCATTAGTTGGAACGTTAGGGGGATGAACGACCCTAACAAAAGGGTTATCATTAAAGCAGGTTTTAGGGAGTGGGGGCGGATGTGATATGTATTCAAGAAACAAAATTGGAGACTTTGACAGATAGCATTATTAGAAGTGTGTGTGAGTGTTGGGGGGGTGGGTGAAGTAATTCCGCCCCGAGGAAGTGCGGGAGGAATTCTCATTCTTTGGGATATAAAGAAATCGGAGTGTGTGGAGGTTAATAAGGGAGTGTCCTTGTTAGGATCGAAATTTAAAAACTGTGATAACGAAATGGAGTGGGGTTTTGGGGGGTATATATATAGGGATCAAAGGAGATTTTTTGGGAGGTAGGTGGGATATTCCTTGGGTGTTGGGGGGGATCTTAACATGATAAGCTTACAGAGGAAAGGGTTGGGTGTAGAGTGGTGTCTAGGGCCACGGAGGAGTTTTCGGAGTCTATAAGTAACCACTTCCTTATTGATTTTCCATTAACAGGTGCCTCTTTCACTTGGTCCATATCTGAGGACCTGTCTTGACAGATTCCTAGTGTCTACTTCTTGGGAGGAGTTGGCACCCAATGTGATCTAGGTTCCTCTTCCGAGCTTGTTTATCGGACCATTCACATATTTTGTTGGACGGTAGTGGAGGAAGACGGATGAGATCCCCATTTAGATTTGAGAATATGTGGCTAAGTATGGCTGATTTCAGGGATAGAGTGGCTAGTTGGTGGAGTAGTTATGTGATAGTGGGTAGCAGCCTATGCAACATGTCATACCCATAACAACTTATAGAGAAGGGGAATGGTCAGGTTCAGCAGGTGTTTCTTGTGCTTTGGGGAAGAGGATACCAGTAATCACTCATTCCTACATTGCAGTGCAGTGAGACAGTTATCCGTGTTGTTTTTCAACATTTCGAACAGCACTGGGTTATGCCTTAACCAAACTTCAGGGAACTTAGAAAAGGCCTGAGAAGGTTGAAGATCAACTTGATCCGAACTCAAGTAAAAGATAAACCAGATAATTTCTTCTTTTTTTTAGAATGGTAACATGTATAAAGTAGATAATTTTTGAAAATTGCAAATACACTTGGGGAAAGCACACCTTCCCACGTGCGACCACGACCATGTTCCCTCCTAATTCTGAACCTTGGTAGTTTTCCGAGGCTTGCAAATAGGTTTAAGCGATTGAACTCCTTCCTACACGTGACCACGACTATATTCTCTCCTAATTTTGAACCTCGGCTAATCTTGTTTTTCTTAAGGATGTTTTAAGAGTACAATGACTTGTATTGTTTCCTAAAGGAAAGCTAGTTTTCATAGTAATTAGATAGATGTTGGATAATTGAAGATTGGACCAAGCTTTGAGCTAAGGAAAACCCTCTTGTGAGGTAATTGATATTGTCGTTCTTCACTTCTATTTGAACTTTACTTGATTTGGTCGAATGCACAATGTCTTTTATGAGTAACCTTCTCCATTCCTTCTCATAATCTAACTTTATTTGTCTTCAACCAAGGATTCAAGTCTTTTGTTTGATGTTAAGTGAAAGAGTTGTATTTTCTATATAATTTGCTCTTCGGTTTTGATTGCATAGTTAATTAGAACGAGGGTTCAAGCTACCCATGCTTGGATATGTGTTGTAGCTATTGGACCTTCAAAACCCACATATCCCTCTATCTGTAGTTCTCATTTTATTGTTTGTTTAAGCTTTGATTCTATCAAAATCAGTTTTTGGTACCACAACTCAGTATGGTTAGTATGCTTATACACATTTATTGAGCATATTGAACGAGAGTCCAAGCTACCCATGCATGGATATGTGTTGTAGCTATTTAGAGTTTGGCCTTGTGAATAACTTACAACATGTTAGTCAAGACTTCTTCTCTTTTATGTTTATATATATATATTTCCAGTACAATCAATAACTCAGAATATTCGAGTGTACTCTTTGCTTCAATAAGCTTTTCAACAAAAGTAATCAGAGTCTCCTTGTCCTTCAAATATAAGATGTTAAAGCACTCACCACATACACGTCTTGATAATTTTGCAAGTTCTGCAGCAGCAAGTTTGGCCTTTTTCCCAGCAAATTCTCTTCTCTCAACTTCATCCATCCTCCACTGTCACAAGCATGAGCAGAAAATTGCACCAAAACTTTCAGAAAGCCGAAAAGAGGAGGGGAGGGAGGGGGAAGGGGGGGGGGGGAGCAGAGACGCACACACTCGCGCGCACACACACATATATATATATAGTCAAACCTCTCTATAACGGCATTTCACTATGACGGCGTGATTTTCTCTAGAACCGATTTTTCATGTTCTTTTTTTTTTTTTATAAAATTTTTCATGTTATATTTTACTTCTCTATAACAGCATTCTACCTATAACAGTACTGGCATTCATTATAGCAGTACACTCTTTGTAAAATTACCCCTCTATAACAATCATACTCAAATATTGTGTAATAATATTTTGTAAGAGATATATTATGTAGAAGATGAATACGGAAGTGCTGATGAAGAGCCTCAACCTACTGCTACTTGGGGTGAGATAGAAGAGTCAACTTTTAAGCTCTTAAACAGCCTTCCAGGGAAAGCTATTGAATACCTTTTTGCTGAAAGTTTGGACAAAAATCTTTGTCAATTCAAACGATATATTGTCACTAAGAACTAGAATTTACGTAACAACCTACAATTATAGATTTCTTATGTCAAACTTGATATATTTAAATTTCTAATTAATTCTAAATGCATATGTTCCTTATATTTTAATTCTTTGTCGGTACGGTACAATTAGTTACTCCCTCCGTCCCATTTTATGTGGCACAGTTTGACATGGCACGGTATTTAAGAAAAAAAAGAGGACTTTTGAAATTTGTGGTCTAAAATAATCCTTAGATATTTGTGTGGCTGTAAATTATTTTATTAAGGGTACAAGTGGTAGTTTAAAGTTAAAGTGTTTCCTATTATAGTAAGGTGACATTCGTTTTGGGATAGAATAAAAAGGAAAGGGTGTCACGTAAAATGGGACGGAGGGAGTATGAATTTATTAGTAATATATTAGTCTTTTCAATTTTTAATTAATGAAATATAAAAATCAATTGAGATTTTAAATTTAACAAGTATTTTATTTTCGTTTATAACATAAAAAGTACAAAAAAATAATTTTGCATATTTTTGTTTATAACAACTAAATGAAATCGAAACGTCAAATGTCACTATATATATATATAACAGCACCTCACTATAGCAGCCATGAAACTTTCAGACAAACACTGCCACTATAGAGAGGTTTGACGGTATATATATATATATAAAGTACATTCATACATATTTTAATCGTTAAATATATATGTATGTATATGTCAGGTTATTTTAGCAAGAAGTTTAAAAAAGAAAGAACACATGCAAGAAATTATCAACTAATTACTTGGTGTTGGCCGATTACAATAAATTGAATAATTATCACTTTATTCGAGCAATCAAATAATATCAAGCTTATCAGCCTTTCATAAAAACATGTTTTCTTTTGTTTCATTGAGTATTTTTTTTACTCCTAGTCCGTTGGTTTTATTTGTCCTCCTTTGTTATTGACATAAACTTCACTCTGAACCGATACTTGAATACTTGCTTGAAGTGATTTGAGATTGATTGATTCTTGAGGAGATTGTGGACATCTTTTAAGAAACAAAAGGCAAAGAGTGGCGAAGCTCATTTGAGAGTAGTCAGAAAAGCCTTCGACTTTGAGTGTAAACACGAGTGTTGAGTGATATGAATTTTTGGTGATACTAAAGGAGTGATTTGTGAGGTCCATCCCTTTTAACTAACTAATCTTCTTCTTCTTTCAAGTATGTCTTTTGTAGGTACAAGGAGTTACAAGGTAAACATGAATGGTAACGGGAATCCAAGTGATGGTCCATGGAAGGAAGTGAAAGAGGAATTCATCTAATGAACTGCTTTGATAAATGGTATGAGTGGCGATATGAAGGACAAGTGATTAAGGAGGCGGAACTCCGAGACATGAATCATCCCAATGGGAATGATGGTCCGAAAGCATACTTTGATTGGGTCCAAGAACATAAAGAGACGTTTGATATCTTCAACTGACAATAGTAGTTTATGCCATAAAGCTATTCATAGATCGTGCTTATTGGTGGTGGGATAGAGTGATGAACTAAGGGATTGGAGATAAATTAGGTTCTATTAGTAAATGGAAGAGTTTGAGAGGCTCATACAAGAGAAATTTGCTCCTACATATTTCCGAGAAAGAGGTTGTGTTGAATATAATAGAAGATATACTTGGAATAAAAAGGAAGATTATGATAGAAGTTTGAAGAAATATGCAAGGAATAATGCCAAGAAAGAATGCTTGAAGAATATTCAAGATGTGTATTGTAACACCCGCCCGTTCAAACGTTGGATTAACTCGTACTTTTGGAGTAAGACTAAGAGTTCTTAATATGTAGGAAGGATGTTTTATAAGTATTTTAATTTCACAATGGCCGTATGTTAAGTTTTGAAGTCAAGCAAGTTGCAAAATAAAAGTCGGGGAAAGTTATTGTAAATTCTGTTAAGAAATTCTCTGAAAATTTGGGTCAAATGTCTCGAAGATTTTCTCCTAATCTATAGACTTAGAAGGCCCCCGACCTGCCAAATCAAAGGTCTATGAGTCTAGTTTCCAACGCACTAAACCGTTCGTCCATACGACTTCAAAATAGAGAGATATTCTTGTTTTCGTAAGACTGCACAAGCAGGCACGTCAAGGTGGGCCCCCTAGGCCCAAGTCAGTTTAGCTTTATATAAGATGATTTGACTTCGTTTTAACTCAGAAAAAACAACCAAAAATCATAGAAAATCAGAAGGAATCCCCTAAATTCACCATGGATGTTGATTCTTTGAACTCGTCATTTTGGTATAGTTTGCCCCGTCGATTTCATGACGTATCACCATGGGTATTGTGGCAGCGAGGTAGCAGGTGTTTATTGAGTATTTGGCAGTAGCTATGGAGTTATATTGACAAGGTAAGGATCTCGTACACTTATCTATTTATTGATTCGAGATTCTAAGCTTCTAGTTACAAAAAGTTGTATTTTCCGATGACTTGTAGTAGTTTCTTGGTGATTTTGGCTCCGTTGTTGTTACTGCAGGGAGGCAAATGTTTGAGCTTGATATTTCAAAGTTTTTTGTCGAGGTAATCTTCCTCCTACTACCCTCCTTCGCAATTCCATATTCTAGTATTGTTTTATAGATTTTCGAGCCACGAAGTGGTATTTTGGATGTCGTGGCTCCGGACAGCCCCTTTGTCTTATTGAGTTGGGTTGTTATTGTTGTATATTGATGGTGTTAAGGTGTTGGAGGGACTGGGGATTGGTGTGATTCTTATTGGAGTCACGTACGACGGTTGTTGGATTGAGCGGCGTGAAGTACGCCTTGTTATATTTCCTTGGGAGCTCACCGCTCTTGTGAGATGATGATAGCTTCTTGTTGTGGTTATTAGTTGTTGGTTTGGTAGAGATTATGATGTTATTTGTTGAGTTAGAGAGGGTTGGTCTTCATGACGACCTTAACGCTTTATCAGTTGTCTATGAGTCATTCTTGCAGCCTTGTCGATTCTAGAAATTGTTGCATTACCTTGGTTGGTCAAGCTTCATAGAGACACCTTTGGGGCTTCGGTTAAAAGGTATTTTAAGGCTTCCTTTTCACTTTCTGGCATGACCAGAAGGCTTAAGCTTCTTATAGCTTGTATAACGTTGTTATTCGACTGTAGCCTTATACCATTGAGTTTGCTACCACAGCATGATGTAGGGTCTAGCAGCAGCACTCTATACCTTACTTAGCGGCCTAGAAAAGCATGTTATGATTGTATTGAGGTCGTCTGTAATCATTTGTTATTGTTGTGTTGTTTTTATCGTCTAGCTGCTGCGTATTTGTTTTAGCCTCAGTAAACACTGACACGCGGGGTTTTGGAGCCTACATTTTGATTACTATTACCGTGCCTTTGGGACGGGCAGACTGTACTTACGGGACGGGGCGACGGGCAGGCTATACCTACGGGGCAGCAGTTACATTACATTACCGCGCCTTCGGGACGGGCAAACCGTACCTACGGGACGGGCAGGCTGTACCTACGGAGCAACACTTATATTGTACCACAGAGCCTCAGAGTTGTATTGATTCATGACACATGTACATTGAGACAGTTCAGATCAGATCATCATTGGGGTCCAGGTAAGGGGGCCAGTATTGGTATTTAGCAACTGTTTGCGCCTGTTAGGACTTATGGCGATTGTATGTTGTTTGTACCTGTTGGGCTATGGGCCAGGTCAGGTTATTGTTTGCTATGTGCTTGGTATCTTATTGCAGGAAGGTAAGTTACTGTACTTCTATTTTACTCTTGCCCTTTTGTTCAGTCCTTATACTTCAGTTTTCAGTTGGCCTTACATGCTCGGTACATTATTTCATAGTGATGCCCCATTGCATGAGGGCGCTGCATTCATGCCTGCAGGTTCTGAGCGACGACCATACAGACATGTTGGGTAGCATAGGCAAGCTTTTAGCGGGTTGGTTGACTCCTTTCCTTCCAGGGGTCGCCAGAGTCTTAGAGGTTTGCCTTTTTGCTGTTTATAGATTTTGGGTAGGTTGGGGCCCTGTCCCACCAAGTATTACATTCATAGAGTCTTGCAGACTAGTCTATTGTGTTGCATAGCTACGATGGTGGCCATTTTGGCCTTTTATGTTTATTAGTTGTAGCTTGTTAGCTAGTTGGGCCCTATTTTTGTTGTGTTGGCAGTTTAGCGGCTCATTGGCCTAGTTTACATTGTATATACATGTTTTCAATTTTTGTATAGAGATCATGGCGGTCTCGATGGCTCGCATAGCGTTTATGCTTCCCTAGATATCATGGCGGCCTCGACGGCCCAAAGAGGACTTATGTGCTGCCTGCTTATTGCTTTATATGAATTGTTGGGAGTAGTTGTTTTCTTTCTAGGGCTGTCGACAGGGGCCTTGCCGGCCGAGGTTGATTCTTAAGCCGAGATATACTTGTTTGTTTCCTTGATTGTGTGTGGCTACTATGCGCCATTTGTAAATAGTTCAGCAGGGTCGGTTTTGGCATCAGGTGCCAGTCCCCCCCCCCCCGAGTTTGGGGCGTGACATGTATCCTTTGTCATATGCTCAATCTAAAGGAAGGTCAAGTGATGCTTTTTATGGTTCAATCATAAACTTGAAGTTACGACCCCTTTTTACAAATCAAATAAAGTCCTTGGAGCATCTTCTGTGCCTAAAGAAGAGAAGTCCTTCGCTACTCATCATAATGAGGATTCAAGGTAACTTGGCTACACTTAATTATACTTTTTGTGCTAGTAGCGATAAAAGTGTGCCTTGTGATAAAACTTTGGAGCTAGAAAATCCTTTTATTGTGCCTGACATCACCCATTGCAAACCAAACCAGTGGAGAACCATCTCCCACTGTCGTGTAGCAAACGAAGAAACTGACCTTTCTAGGCACCCTGGGGACCAGATAGAAAAAGGAGATACAGTTTCCTCTCTCCTCAGGAACCTCTAGTATAAAGATTAGACAGTGAACATACCATCGTTTCTCTCTCCATCTCCACGCATCTGGAGTAGCTTGCACTGTATCCTGCCTATACAAAAGCTCGATCAAATTAAGGAATTCCCCATCTCCCAATCCTGTACCCTCTTGAATCTCAAGTCCAAGTGAACTTGCCCTCGTTAACCATGCGTATCTGGTGTACCGTCATCTCTTTTTGGCACGAAATACTAAAGATGTTGGGAAAAAATTCCTTTAACTTGTCTTCTCCAACCAATTTGTGGTCCCGAAAGCTAATTCTACTTTCATCTCCAACCCTAAAAGATAAGTTCCCGTTGAATTCTTTCCAACCCTTCATAAAGCCCTCCATAAGTCGCACCCAAACGGTTAGGTGATATTTCTAGCCCTCCAATCCCCCATTATAACACCATATTTTTTACCCATTACCCTCCTCCATAGTGCATTCTCCTCTACCCCAAATCTCCACTCCACTTACCTAGTAAAGCACTATTGAACGTCTTAAGGTCTCTCACTCCAAGTCCTCCCCACTCCTTTGGAGATGTCACATCTCTCTAATTCACTAGATGAAACTATTTTGCCCCTCTACTGAATCCTATAGGAAATTTCACTGGAGTCTTCCAATCTATCTGTAACAACACTAGGAGCTTGTAGAATAGACATGAAGTATGTAAGAACACTCAACAAGGTGCTTTTTATCAAAATGTCCTTCTCCCCTTTAGATAGGTACCTCTTTTGCCATCCTGCTAGCCGCTTCTCTATTCCCTCAACCACTGGACTCCACACTACAGTATCCTTGTTTGAGGCACCCAATGGAAGCCCCAGGTAAGTGTTAGGTATAATACCTACCTTGCAACCCAAAACCTATGCAATCTCTCCAATGTTGTCCGCCACTCCTTTTTTGGTGAAGTAATTAAATTGTATTAGAAAGGCATCAAGGAGATGCAGTGTTACAACTAAAAATAAAGTTGCTTCAAACAGGAAAATAACAAGAAGTTAACTTTGCAAAAACCTATAAAGCAGCCAAAAGGATACACACCCTTAAACCCGATTGTGCTAGAGTTAGGGAGCTACAAAATCCAAAAAATTACTCACACTGTTTACGGGGGAGAGAAGGTGCCAATTAAAAAGTCTAACTAAACACCTAGTCTTAATGGTGCTCATAGGTGTTGATGTTCCTTCAAAGCATCTACAGTTTCTCTCTTTTCAAATACTCCAATAAGTTATTGTTAAGATCATCCTCCAGATCCTTTTGATGGTGTTGTCAACTCTCCGACATATCCAGCTAGCATAAGCATCTTTGATGGAGAAGGGCATAACCCATTGAAGGCCAAACAATGAGAAGAAAAAGCCATATGCCAGCTGTTATGGGGCAGTGCAAAAAAAGATGGTTGACACTTTCATTGTCTTGTTTACCCAAAAAAAAACATATGTTGATGAGAATGATGCCCTTTTTCCTAAGGTTGTCTTGTGTTAGACATGCCTTATGGAGGGTTGTCCATGCAAAATAGGAGACCTTAAGAGGTTGTCTGATCCTCCAAATATGCTTCCAGGGAAAAACTTCAAGTATGCCATTGTGGGCACACCAGTAGTTGTAGCTTTCCTTCACAGTGTAGATCCCTTCTTTGGTGCTGCCCCAAATTAGTCTATCCAAAATGTGTACATCTAAGTTGCAGTTTTCCAGTGTCTGTAGTAGGAGAAGAAGTTCATTAATTTCCTAGTCCTGCAGATTCCTTCTGAAAATTGGACTCCAAATATTGTCAACTCTGTATTGGGCCACTGTGGCTTCCTTGGTGGCTATCTGGAACAACATAGGAAAAGACTCCTTCAAAATAGTGCCCCCAATCCATTTGTCTAACCAAAATCTTATGTTATCCAGTGCCAGATTTGAAGAAAACTCTCTGAAGAAAATCATCCTGGAAACTACTAATGTGTTTCCAGACTCCTGCACCCTGAGGATCTTTGCTCATCTTTGAGCTCCAATGATTATGAGTTTCATGCTTTGCTTTGATAATATCCTCCCAATACCCTGCCTCATTCTGCCCATATCTCCAAAGCCACCTCATAAGCAGGCATTTGTTGTGCATCTTTAGGTCTCTAATTCCCAACCCTTGGGGCTTGGGTAGAATAACTTTTTACCATTTCACCAAAGGAAACTTATGAGTTTGGTTGTTACCTTCCCACAAGAATCTTCTCCCTAGACTGTCTATCTGCTTCAGGATTGAACTTGGCAAAGGAAATAAAGACATAAAGTAGGTAGGAATGTTGTCCAGAACATTGTTGATTAGAGCGAGTCTGCCTCCCATAGATAGGTACTGAAGCTGCCGTGTAGCTAGTCTCTTCTCCATCTTTTCAATTACTCCGGTCCAAATCCCGGAGGATTTGCATTTAGCACACCACTCCTATGGGAGTAATCTCACATTTTCAGAGATTTATTTTGAGTCCGGAGACAACCTGAAACCAAATGAGAATCGCCTCAAGTACAAAATCTGGGAAACCTCTGCATCACATAACACCAGCGCATCATCAACAAATACTAAGGGCTGACTTTGACTGCAAAGAACCTTAGGAAACAAAAGGTGGTTTGCATGAGCTGGTGTTTCCTTTGTAAGGAGGCGGGTGAGGATGTGGACCATATTCTAATACATTGCAATTTAGCCTAGAGGTTATGTGAGGATATCTTTAGACGGGTTGGCGTTTCTTGGGTAATGCCAAAATATGTGAAAGAGTTGATGTTCAGCCTAAGAATGGCACTAGGAGAAGAAAGCATGAGTCTTGGAATGTCACTCTTGCTTTAATGTGGGTCATTTGGAAAGAGAGGAATAGCAGAGGTTTTGAATAGGTGGAGATGAGCTTTGCTCATTTGAGGAGTAATCTCCGATCCCTTATTTTCTTTTGGTGCACCCATGTAGTTCCTGTTTGTATAGAGGGGATTGGGTGTCTCCTGGAGAAAACCATATTTTGTAGGTTTCTCGTTTTTTGGTATACCTCTTGTATACGGCCATGTTATCCTTGTTTTTATTAATGATACACTTTACCTGATCAAAAGATATATTATAAAATAAATATATATTAGGTTGCTTTGGTTCGTTTTGTAGTTCATACCAAACCAATTCAAAACCAAATACATATCTGTCTCTTACTAGTGTTGAATATTCCTAAGATAAACAACGAGATATGGTAACAAAAAATCATGGTGTAATACCTCTTTGTCATCTCGCTGAGATGCACATACTAATACATCCTCTAAACTGATTATGACAGGATCCCAGCCAAGCTTTTTCCATGGAATTTTAATACTCAACTTGCCAACACGACCTAAAAAAGCAAACACATAGGATCTCATCAAGAAGAGAAATCTTAGAAATACAATGTCTGAGAAAACAGCCTATAGATTTTCTATAAGCACAAAAATGGCCCAAGTGTTACAAAGTTCATCAAGAAGCATCAAACTCCACGGGAGTACACAAAGAAAACTGAAGGCAAAGAAACAATCAACTTCAAATTCTTTTAAATCTTGCTGACATCCCATTTATTCAACGATACTAACAGGCATGCATTTAGTGGAATCAAAAATTCTGATGACAAGAATTCCTGATTTCAAAATTCAACTCAATCTAATTTTTTTCAGTTGCCGGAACAGATCAAATTAAAATAATGGCAGCACATTACCAATATCAGCAAAAATTAAGTATTCCTAATATTTTCTACATTACTTCACAAGACTAATATATAACCAAGTAATACCAACTAATGTCCAAACATTGGTGAGGCAGGCAACTGAGAACCTTAAGGAGAGCTTCATTAAGTCTGGGTGATTATAGTAGATGAACAGGCTACAATAGTGAAGTCTAAACACTTGGCATTTATCAAAAGTAAAAGAATAAAGGTGATAGGATGAAGACAGGACAAGGTGTACAGTGAAAGCAAAAGTAACACTAATTTGCTGTCTTTGTGTAAAGAGATGGAAGGATGTAACCACTTTTTTCAATGCAAAATGGGTTGAAAAGGTATGGAATCTCATGTTGAATGTAAGATTCTAGACAGCGGGTGCTTTAGTGTAACGAGTTCTCAGTCACTCAATGCAAAGTGTTCACAAAACATACAAATCTCATATTGAATGGTGGGGATCATATAATGCCCAACAATGTCCAACAGTTGCTTACAGCTGGATGTTAAGGGGACGTGACAAACCAACACATACAGATTGAGATCTGGATGGAGAGAAATTGTAGGATTTCTGAATGCAAGATATTCCTTTCTCCTACTTCAGTTAACTTTGTTATTTTCATAAATTTTTAGTACACAATACATCCCAACATTTGAGGAAGATTAGTACGGTAAAGGATTTCCATGTTTTGCACCGGCCTTAGACATTAGCTTTCATTTTAAGCTTAATCAGGGCCTTTGACATACAGCTCTTCACAAGGAATTTTCATTTTATTTCTAAATACAAATTTACTTATCCATACAGATGAGCATCTGTGAATCAGAAACATCACCCAAATTCTGAAAAAGCACGAAGATGAACCAGAAATTCTGGCACATATTTGATAATGCAAGGGCAGTGAACTATCTCTCATGCATCACAAATATCTGGAACTTTTGTGCATAGATAAAGGACGACGACGTCTAAACCCCCAGGAGAGAAATTAAATATATCCTCTCGATTTCAACCAGACACTTTTGCAAATGCATGGGAATTATATTGGAAATGTTACTTGTGTGAAGATGTGTATGAACATGGACAAAAAGCAACAAATAAATGAATTGAACTATTTCTTTTATCAATGATTTCCATAAACCGGATAGAAGAAAAATATGTTGGACCTTTGAAGTAGCAGGATTACTAGGTTCGAAACTTTTACCTTGCTTCAAAGCAAATGGCAACTGGAGATAATCAAAAGCCTCGAGTATAAGCTCCACATCTTCTAATAATACTTCTTCTGCATTACACAGATCAGAATTCACTTTTTACCACTTATTCAAATCTACTACAGACATGAGAATGGAAAAATAAAGGAGAAGAAGAAAGATATTGATATAAGATGAATATACGGGACGAATGATCATCCTTTAACTATGAGACGTGCAAAACATACAAATCCATTTTCTTCTATACAAGATAGAAGAATGAAAGAAAAGACCCATAAACAACTTTTTAATCTATCCTAAAAGACAAATTATGTAGCATATACTTCCAAAGGGATTATAATATTTGTCTCTAATTGGTTGAACAAAACACTGGTTAAAGAGCCTTTTCTCCGCGTTTTCGGCCAACAATGACACATTCCTACTCTCTTACACTTGAATGACCGCTCAGCGTTGGAACAAAAAGGCAGTCTTGTTCTACCACCTTCTTTCACCTGTCACACTCTTTTTGGCCCTTTAATTTATCAACCTTATGAGTAAATTTTCAAATACCCAGGTCATTAATCGCAAGATAGGACTATCAATCACTCAATTTTCCAGCCCGTAAGTCATTCACCTACTGCTATACTATTTTCGTAGTTTTTCCTCAAACTCTTCCAGAGACAACTTTAAGTGGTTAGCGTTTTATACAAACATATATACTATTGACGAAGTGTCAACACCATTAAATACCAAAATTGTGCCGGCGATTATCGGTATATTGGTCTTTACACTGGATTCCATGATCACCTAATACAATATCTTGAATATTTTTCTCCAATAGAGGCAGTTCATATTAGCATCAACAATAAGCAGACAATAAGTTGAGTTACCATTCCATAAGGTGATCTTGAGCTTATCCTTTTGAATGTCCTTAATATATTGGCCTAAATAACCCAATATCAGTTGCCTAACGAGGCCTTCAAACATCGCAAAGGAAAACCACTACTGGTATTAGGGTTTTTATGAAATGAGAAAAAACGTTATTAAGCAAGCAGTAGACGGTGAACGGAACAAAGAAATTTACGCCGGAGAAACTAGAGATGCCGAGACACTGCTACAACGATTTTGGGCCTTACAATTGCAACTCCCTACAGCCCAACAACATTTCCGTCAAATTTGCATTTCGACACTCATGGCCCAAGTTTATGTGTTTTTATAAAAATAGCCACTTCATCAAGCATACGGGATTGAAGGGGACAACTACACAAATGTCTCTCAAAGGAAGTGGTTTTGCATTTTTGTTCCCCACCCATAAGAAAGGTCTTACAAAAATAGTCTTCCTTGTTTTTATATATAGAACAACTACTTTTTTGCCCCTCTATACCTCAAATATTTTTAAACAACTCTCAATGCTCATTTGCCTCTCAACTTTTATATTTATTTCTTTTTCTCTTTTTTTTTTAATTTTTTCTTTTATCTTATTTTTATCTTTTTTTCTCAACCTTTATTTTTCTTTTATTCTTTCTTCTATATTTTTTTTTCTCAATCTTTAATTTTTTCCCTTTTCTCCTCTCAATTCTATTTTTTTCTCCTTTTTATTTTTTTTATTTTTATTTTTCTCAACCTTTATTTTTTCATTTATTTTTTGTTTTGTCTTTTTTTTCTTCGTTTTTTCCTTTTTTTCTCAATTTTTATTTTTTCCTCTCAACTTCTATTTTTTTGTTTTTTCTTTGATTTTTAATTTTTCTTTTCTCTTTTTTTTAATCATTTTTGTCGACCTTTATTTTTTTATGAGATGTTCTATAACTCTTGCTCTAGAGGCAAGTCTTAGCCCAAGGACTTTCAAACAACAAATTACGCTCCATGAGCAAGACTTGACACTAGTACATTGTGTCTTGATTTATGAGATGTTTTATAACAAGTCTTAGCCCAAGGACCTCTCAAAAAATACAAGTTACGCACCATGGGCAAGAGTTCATACTACTTCATTGTGTCTTAATTTATGAGATACTTTATAACTCTTGCCTTAGAGGCAAGACTTAGCTCAAAGATTTTCAAACAACAAGTTATGCCCCACGAGCAAGACTTGACACTACCCCATTGTGTCTTGATTTATAGGACATCCTATAACTCTTGCCTTAGACACAAGACTTAGTCCAAGGACTTTCAAACAACAAGTTACGCCTCATGGGCAAGAGTTGACACTACCACATTGTGCTTGATTTATGAGATGCTCTATAACGCTTGCCTAAGAGGCAAGACTTAGCCCAAGGACTTCCAAATAACAAGTTACGCCCCATGGGCAAGAGTTGACACTACCACATTGTGTCTTGATTTATGCGATGCTCTATAACTCTTGCCTTAGAGGCAAGACTTAGCTCAAATACTTTCAAACAACAAGTTACGCCTCATTGGCAAGAGTTGACACTAGCACACTGTGCTTGATTTATGAGATGCTCTATAACGCTTGCCTGAGAGGCAAGATTTAGCCCAAGGACTTTCAAATAACAAGTTACGCCCAATGGGAAGAGTTGACACCACCACATTGTGTCTTGATTTATGAGATGTTCTATAACTCTTGCCTTAGAGGCAAGACTTAGCTCAAGGACTTTCAAACAACAAGTTACGCCTCATGGGCAAGAGTTGACACTAGCACATTGTGTCTTGATCTACAAGATGCTCTATAACGTTTGCCTTAGAGGCAAGACTTGTTCCAAAGGACTTCCAAACAACAAATCACGCCCTTAAGTTTACTTCGATTTCAAAAAAAGAAGATCCTTTTTGTGGATTATCCAACTTTTTGTTCATTAGCAAAAAATAATAGAGGTTAAGAAAAAAGAAAAAAAGAGAAAAGGAAAAAATAAAGATTAAAAAAAAAAGAGAAAAAAAAGAAGGTTGAGAAAATAAAATAAAATAAAAAGGTTGAGAAAAAAAAGAACAAAAAAAAATTGAGAGAAGAAGAAAAAATAAAATAAAAATAAAAATAAAGGTTGAGAAAAAAGAAAACGAGAATTAAAAAAAATTGAGAAAAAAGAAAAAAATTAAAAAGATAAAGGAAAACGGAAAAATAAAAATTAAAAGTTGAGAGACAAATGAACATAGAGAGTTGTGGTGTAGAGGGACAAAAATGTATTTGTTCTATACATAAAAAGGAAAGAAGGGTATTTTGTAAAGACTTTTTTATGGGGGGCAAAAATTGAAGACCACTCACTTTTAGGGACACTCCATGTAATTTTCTGGATTGAAGCTTGTCAAGGCCAAACAAAGGGGCGGATCTACTGAGGCCCGAGAGGTTGCCATGGCACGCGCTGAACGTGCAAGGGGGGGGTGAATTACCCTTTTTAAAATTCTCAATCGACTACTTAGAATGAGCAGTCGGCTATCAAACAGAATTTTAATCAGTTGACTAACGATGAAATGAAACTGCAGAAAGTAAATATGACACCAAAAATTTTATACTGGTTGAAATCAGGAAAGGATCTTAATTCAGTCCCCTTGGGTTACAAGGGATGTCTCTACTAGTTTTTTTTTGGTGTTTTGACTGGTTACAAAGCTTGGAGTATAGCTACTAAACCTTCTGAGTTCTTTTTCTTTTTCTTTTTGATACAAAGCATCACCAACTATATTTTTTTCTCTCCTATCTTTTTCAGTAGACAGTAAAACTCAGAGTATTACAATGGTTAATAAAAGTGGAGTAAAGAACTAGAGAATGGTAGAGACAGATTGTATGTTTATCTTCACTCTTCAATGGACTTTAAATACTTGAAGTATCTGTTGAAGATGGCAATCCAAGATATTTGATCCTTGGAATAAGGATGTGAAATATCCTTATTTCCAAGAATAAGGTTGGACTAGATTTGGTCCTCATTCGTCTTCAAAGACTTGCATTGGTTCAGGCGTGATTCGTTCCTTTTTAATGAATGTTTGGTACTTGATTATTTTTCCTTTCTTGAGTTAGAACAACTCTTTCTCTTGCTTGATTGATTGTGATTCTTTCCTTTTCAAAAAGGTGCTTGGTACTTGATGTGCTTCCTTTCTTGTATCATAATAGACTAGATTTTTTCTCTTGCTTATTTAATGCTGATTTTCCTTCCTTTCTTGGAATAGGCTCCAACTGTCATTTTCCTTATTTTGTGGCTCATCTTGTAGTTGTCAACGATTTGCTAGAGGTCCTTAGTTATTTTCTTTTTCTCTAAGGTCCTGTACAGGAAATTGTCATTCATTAAAACCACAATATTATCAATCTTCCCCTTTTTGATGATGACAATATTTAATAGACAGAGTTGTAGTCAACTTCCCTGTTTGTAGACGTTTTGCTCCCCCTGCATAGTTGACTCCTGCTCATGAGGTTATGTGAGTCCCAATTGACTCCCCCTACATAGTTGACTTCTTCTTATTAAGTGTTTGAGTCAGTTGACTCTCCCTGTGTCTTGGAGTTGACTCCTTTGTGTCTATATTTCTCCCCCTTGACATCAATCAAAAAGGAAACAAGCAAACAATTATAGAGAGCCAAGAAAATATGCAACACGGGATATAGAAAACAAAAGCATAGTGTTAGACTTATGTCTAGTTACAGTCCAAAAAAAACTATCACGACCCAGACCGCCGCGAGTGGCACCCATCCAACCCCCGAATGAGCGAATCAATAGAACTCAACCCTTAGCATAGCCTAACAGCTTAAAACCAGTGTGCAAGAAAATAAACTATCGATAATTAACCAAAATCAAACCAACTATAATAAATAACCTGCAGAAAAATCCCCTAGGACCTGAAGGTCATCGTACCAAAATGCTACCAAAACTAGAGTAAGGGGATACAACCCTAAAATAAGCAATAGTTTAAGTCCAAAATAAGTGGGATACAACCAATAAGAAAGAACCAAGGCAGCTCGATCGAACAGATCACCCTTGATGTCTTGAACTGTCAGGCCTACAGGTGAGGTCGTGCGTCAATCGCCGAAAGATTTTCTGTACTCAAAAAGAAATGCAAGTGCAGTATTAGTACACAATCACCGTGTACTGGTAGGATCATCAACCAGTTCCAAATAAACAATATATGAACAGTACAAAAGTCAAGTATGCAGTACAGGAAACATGCAAACAAGCCAACAAGTAATTCTAGACTACAAGTCTCTCCCTAACTTGTCCTCACATGTAATCCCACTTTCACAACTATGATCAGCAATCCACCTTAAACAATAATTATACCACATTACAATACCCTGGACCCACCCTGGATCCCCTCTAGATAACACCTAAGTGTCAAATATACAACCCGGTCTACACCAAGACCAACTCACAAATCAATTTGATGATAACCCAGCCTCTCAAGGACCATATGCACAATCACAAATCATAAATACAACTCGGTCCACTCAGGGAATCATTAGTAAAAATGCAACAATACAATAAAGTAAACATGTACCAGGCGTGGTACCCGAGCCAACCAGTCAGTATTTCCCGTACCATGCATGGTACCTGAGCCAACCGTTAATATATTCCGTACCAGGCGTGGTACTCGAGCCAACTGTTAGTGTATCTCGTACCAGGCGTGGTACCCAAGCCAACCGAATGTCATATAAATCCACAGTCACAAATAATGAACAATCAACACTTGTAAACCAACAAGCAATTACACCTAGTTTATTTCACAAGACTGAAAATAGAACTTTTGGACATTCCTAAATCATTCCCTAAGCAATGCAAATCATACAAATACTTACAAAGGTACATGATGTGACATAGAAATATGTCACTTTTGACACTTAATATTTAGGATTTTCTCAAGTTCTTTAGCATTTTATTGGTAGATTTGATGTTGTTTGTTAAGTGTGCAGGAAGAATGGATCCTAGAACAAAGTGCAGGAAATTGGGCTAAAACTGGAAAGCTACAGAGATGACGGATCACTTGACAGTCCATGATTCAAAACCACGGATCCGTCACTGTGACTCGTAGTCCAAAGATCAGAAAGTGTGCAAGTCTAGAAGAAAGCACGACTCACTTGACGGTTCGTGGTTCAAAACCACGGACCCGTCCCTGTGACACGTAGACCAAAGATCAGAGTCCATGCAAAAGCTGGAGAAAAGGATGAATCAGTCTACGAGTCATGGTTTCAAACCACGACCCATCCTTGTGACTAGTAGAATGAAGATACTGCAGATGGAAAAAAGGAGTAGCAGGAAGCACGGATTGGTGTACGAACCGTACTTCCAAAGTACAGTCTGTCTCTGTGACTCGTAGTCACTGATCAGAGAAGGCATAAAAATGGATCAAGAAACCATGAGTCAAGAGACGAGCCATCATCTAGAAGCACGACTCGTGTTTCCAACCATAATTTCTCAAGGCAGAAGACATTGACCAACCAGGACCACGACTGACCTCAAAAGACTACGAACCATCATTATAAATGACGGGTCATCATCCAACCTGTGGTCCCTATCGAGCTCAGTTTCCTAGTTTTGTTAGGACAGGATTTTCATTGTCTATAAATACTTTTCCTAGGTTTTATCTTATGTCTTATGCACGATATTTTGTAGGAAACACATTCGTAACTTTGTGATATTGGTTTGTTCTTGGTTTTTGAGAGTTATACACATTCATAATCCATTGTTCTTACTTCCATCTTTATCCATTCAAGATTCCGAATTTATTTAACTCTTATTGTAAGTATATGATCATGAACACACCAATAACTCTTGATTGTCTACTTATGAACATGAGTAGCTAAATCCACAAATAGGGTTGTGGGAACCATGAAGGATTAATGAAGTAGGCAAAGTACTTGGGTACTCTAGGGTGGTGTTGATGAATGTATTGTTCTTCCCTTCATTTTGATTGCTTTTTAACGGTGCGCAACGTTAGAACTCGCCTTATCCTTACTTGCCGGACCAAGGAGGTAACGGATGGGAAAAGGGTTGTTTAACAACGGAGATTTGAGGCTACTAACCCTCATCTAATAGCTTGACCTTGTCTGGAAATAGCTAATCTAGGATCCAGGGTAAGGGTTAGTAAAGCATACACCCACGGCTGGACCAAGGCATGTGGTGAAATTAATCTATCTGCCGGACCAAGAATTTAGGTGAACCTAACTTACCGATTCTATATGCTAAGTACCAAACTGGTTTACCAAGTATAGCGCCCTACTAAGTTATGATCTCATGGGGAACACTACCCTAGTTATCTCACTCATTGATTACAACTCCTAAAATTTTCACGTGTTACTTGTTTACATTCTAGTTACTACTATTACTTATTACTTTAAAAAAACCTTTCGAGGGAAATAAATGACTAAAGCGCGAGTGAACATTAGTCGACCATAGTCCTACCATATTCCCTGTGGGATCGACCCCAACCTTTGTTGGGTTTTATATTTGACCAGCGACAGCTTACACTTCTAAAAAGAGGTGTAATTTGGGAGTATCAAATTTTGGCGCCGTTGCCAGGGAATACGGTTTAGGATTAAGAGAGATTGTGTTTATTTCACTATTAGTCCTTATTTCTTGATTTTACTTTTTCTGTTGTTTTTGTGTTGATCTACAGGTTGCACACTTGTGCATGCCTAGTACAAGGATTCAAGGCAATCCCTTGATCCCATACGATCCTGAGCTCTCCAAAACCTTAAGAAACATGGCTAAAGAGGGAGAGCACAAGATACAAGAGCAGATCATAACCCGATTGTTGGCCGAGGATAAACAACAAAAAAATGAAGGAGAAGATGCTCTTGCCGCTGAAGATGCTGCACTTGCAGCAGACCTCGCAGCTCGAAATACAGCGGCTGAGCATGCAAGGCAGGCTCGACAATAAGCTGCTAGTCAAGCTGCACTAAAGGCCCAAGCAGCAGCAGATGAGGCAGCTCACCAAAATTTTCCTAGAGGACCAGTTGCACCACGATAGAATAGGGTCGACAAATGTAGCAACCCAGGCAAGCCCCTCGCTACTATGATTATGATGATTACGATGATTATGATGAGGAGGATGAATTAGGCATTGCTGGACCCATAGTGTTGCCACCACTGACTGATGGGGCAAAATTTGACATCACCAGCACTATGATTCAGTTGATGAATTATAAAGGTCTGTATGCTGGAAAACCTACAAAAGATGCAAATCATCATATGCAGAAATTTACTCAAATTTGCAAGGCGTATAGTATGTCAGGAGTGGGGAAAGATGCTATTAGACTGAGGTTGTTTCCATTCTCATTGATCGGCGAGGCAACTATTTGGCTCTCAGAACTGCCCGACAATTCCATATACACATGGCACGAGTTGAAAACTCAGTTTTTAGAGCGATTCTTTCCTCTATCAAGGATGTTGCAATTGAAACAGGAGATCTATAATTTCAAGCAGCTACCTGCAGAGGCGTTATATGACGCTTGGCTGAGGTTCAAGAAGAAGTTGAAGCTAGTTCCGAGACATGGAATCCCTTCAAGGCATCTGATGGAAATTTTCTACAAGGAACTAAACACCAACACCAAAGCAGTAGCTGACACTGTAACTGGTAGGGCATTCATGGATAACTCGTATGATGAAGCTTTGGAGATGTTTGATCGGGTTACAAAGACCAACAGAGCATGGAACACCAGAGAATCAGAGACCCCAGCAGGTACATACGCAGTTGCTAAGTCCTTGGATGTGAATAAATTGCAAGACATTAAACAGGAAGTTGCTGAGCTGAACACGATAGTTGGGTTACTTGCAAAGAAATTCCTGGCTGAGGGATTAGAGAAAGTAAAAGCCATCGGTTCGTAAGGTAAACCACCTAGGCTAGACGGTTACTTATCCAAAGAAGAGGTTAGTTATCTGAATGATCAAGGGGCGGGTTTTCGGGCTTTTGGCCAAGGAAATCAAGGTCAAAACAGAGATAGAGATGATTACAACAATTGGGCTGGTTATAGAGATGGTGACTGGCAGAAAAAAAGATGAGTATAAGAATGATAAAAGTGGTATTTACGTCCCACCTGCAAATCGTGAAGAGCGAGCTGGACAACCTACCATGAGGGAGCTGCTCAACAAGGTGTTTGAAAAGGTTGACTCCACGGATGCAAGCATGAAGGAGATAAAATTAGACCTTTTAAAGATCAGTCAGAGAGTGGATTCTCATGTTGTCTCCATAAAGCAGCTTGAGACGCAGATGCACCAGATTTCCACTAGCATGAATCCACGTCAAAAGGGTACTTTCCCTAGTGATACCATTTAGAACCCGAAGAATGATCGATAGGTTATGGAAGTGACTACTCAAAGTAGAAAGCAGACCATTGATCCTCCCATGCCTAAAATTGGTGATGAGCCCACCGAAGTTGAAAAGGATAATGCTGAGATTCCAATTGAGTCTGAAGGAATAGATAGTGGTGAAGATCCAAGTGAGAGACAATATCCTGAGGTGAAGGCAAAGAGCAAAGTGGTTGCACCAGTCCTGAAGCCCATGCCATTGCCTCCTCCTCCTTATCCCCAGTGATTGAAGAAAAAGGTTGAGGATGGAAAATTTCACAAATTCATCTCCATGCTGAAACAGCTCTCAGTAAATATTCCTTTGGTTGAAGCATTGGAGCAGATGCCTGGATATGCTAAATTCATGAAGGACCTGGTGACTAGGAAAAGGACGGTTACCTTTGATCCAACCAATAATTTGCACCACTGTAGTGCGATAGCTTCCCGTTCTATGGTTCAGAAGAAAGAAGATCCTGGGGCCTTCATAATTCCCTGCACGATTGGAGCTTTCTACTTCGCCAAAGCTTTGTGTGATCTGGGTGCTAGTATAAATCTTATGCTGCTAGCAGTATATAATCAGTTGTGCTTGGGAGCCCCCACTCCGACTACAATGCGGCTTCTCATGGAAGATCGCATGGTGAAGAGGCTTGTGGGAATTCTCTATGATGTATTGGTGAAGGTTGTCAGTTTTATCTTTCCTGCAGACTTTGTGATTTTGGATTGCGAGGTTGACTTCGAGGTGCCCATTATCTTGAGGCGACCATTCCTGTCCACTGGATGCACTTTGGTTGATTTGGAAATCGGGCAGATGAAATTCAGGCTGAATGATGAGGAGGTGACTTTCAACGTCTGTAAATCTATGAAGCACGATGACGACATGCGAGTGGTGTCTGTTATTGATGTTGTCGATGAGGATCAGCTTATCGTACCGATTAAGGAGAGACTTAGTATCGATGCCCTTGCATCTGTGATTATGAACTTTGATGGGGAAGATATCGAGGAGTATGATGAAATAGTAGCATCACTCACAAGTTTTAGGTTTTATTGCTATGCTCCAAAGAAGCTTGACTTGGACTTGAAACATAGACAGACACCGCCTGCTCGACCATCTATTGAGGAGCCTCCAGTCTTGGAGCTCAAAGCGCTTCCATCTCACCTTTGGTACATATTCTTAGGAGCTAATGAGACTTTTTCGGTAATCATTGCTGCAGATCCAGGTAAGGGCAAGTTGAAGCTCTGGTTTCTATCTTGAGGAAGTTTAAGAGAGCCATTGGTTGGACCATCGCAGACATCATAGGGATTCTGCCTGGAGTCTGTACAAACAAAATTCAGCTCGAGCCTGATTGTATTCCATCTATCGAGCACCAACATAGGTTAAATCAGCCTATGCAAGAAGTTATCAAGAAAGAGATCATTAATTGGCTGGATGCAGGTGTGGTTTATCCGATTTTCGACAGTAAGTGAGTGAGCCCAATTTAATGTGTGTCGAAGAAGGGTGGGATAACTGTAGTCCCAAATGCAAAGAACGAGTTGATTCCGATGAGGCCAGTCACAGGCTGGCGCATATGCATGGATTATAGGAAGCTGAATGCTTGGACTGAGAAGGATCATTTTCCCATGTCGTTCATGGATCAGATGTTAGACCGTCTTGCTGGTAGAGGATGGTATTACTTTCTTGATGGTTATTCGGGATACAATTACATCTCGATTGCTCCTGAAGACCAAGAGAAAACCACTTTCACCTGTCTATATGGGATGTTTGCTTTCAAAAGGATGTCGTTCGATTTGTGCAATGCGCCAGCAATATTTCAGCATTGTATGATGTCTATTTTCTCAGACATGGTGGAGGACATTGTTGAGGTATTTATGGATGACTTTTCTGTAGTGGGTGACTCTTTTGAAGATTGTTTGGATCATCTTAGTTGTGTGCTGAAACAATGTGAAGAGTGTAATCTGGTGCTAAACTGGGAAAAGTGTCACTTCATGGTGAAAGAGGGCATAGTGCTTGGCCATAGGATCTCCAAGAAGGGTATTGAGGTTGAGAAGGCGAAGATTGAGGTGATTGAAAAATTACCTCCACCAGTTTCTGTGAAGGGTATTCGAAGATTTTTGGGGCATGCTGGCTTTTATATGAGGTTTATCAAGGACTTCTCTAAAATTGCTAATCCATTATGCAAGCTGTTGGAGAAAGAGGTAAAGTTTGTGTTTGATGATGCATGTCTGAAGGCATTCGAGTGCCTTAAAGAGAAGTTGGTCTCATCTCCTATTATTATTTCTCCTGATTGGTGTCAACCTTTTGAGGTTATGTACGATGCTAGTGGAGTGGCGCTAGGAGAAGTCCTAGGCCAAAGGCGCAAAAAGATTCTTCATCCGATATACTACGCTAGCAAAGCACTTTACTCGGCTCAGAAGAATTATACTGTGACTGAACAAGAACTGCTTGTTGTGGTCTTTGCGTTTGAGAAATTTAGATCTTATTTTCTTAGCACAAAGGTGGTGGTGCACACTGACCATGCAGCTCTTCGTTATCTCATGGCGAAGAAGGATGCGAAACCAAGGCTGATTAGATGGGTGTTGCTGCTGCAAGAGTTTGATTTTGAGGTCAAGGACCGAAAGGGTACAGAGAATCAAGTAGCAGACTATTTGTCTAGGCTGGAAGAAGAGGCAATGCTGAAGCTGAATGGTGAGCAAGAGATTGATGATTGGTTTCCTGATTAACAATTGTTAGCCGCTTCTCAAGATTTGATCCCATGGTTTGCCGACATTGCCAACTATTTTGCAAGTGATTTAGTGCCTGATGATATGTCGGTCCACCAAAGAAGAAAGTTCATATCTGATGTGAAGAAGTACTTCTGGGAAGAGCCATTCTTGTTCTATGTGTGTGCTGATATAGTGATCCGAAGATGTGTGCCTGAAGCTGAGATGATGGAGATACTAGAAGCTTTCCATTCATCCCCGGTTGGAGGTCATCATAGTGGTATTCGAACTGCGCACAAGATTTTGCAATGCGGCTATTATTGGCCGACTATTCAGAAAGACGCCCATGAGTTTGCTAAGGCTTGCAGTAGATGTCAAAGGGAAGGAGGCATATCAAGGAGGCATGAGCTTTCTCTTAATCCCATCCTTGTGATCGAGCTGTTTGATGTTTGGGGTATTGACTTCATGGGTCCGTTCATGTTGTCCAATGGAAACCAGTACATATTGGGTGATGTGGACTATGTATCTATGTGGGTGAAAGCGCTTGCACTTCCCAGTAATGAAGGTAAGTGTGTCACAACGTTCTTGAAAAAGAACATCTTCTCTAGGTTTGGTACGCCAAGAGCAATTATTATCGATAGAGGCTCTCATTTTTGCAACAAGCTATTTCGAGCTTTGCTTGAGAAATATGGAGTTAAACATAGAGTTGAAACCCCTTATCATCCTCAGACGAGTGGGCAAGTAGAGGTTTCCAACAGTGAGATAAAGTCAATCCTGTCCAAGACTATCAATGGAAATAGAAAGGATTGGTCGAGGAAGTTAGATGATGCTTTGTGGGCGTACCGGACTGCATTCAAGACCCAAATAGGTATGTCACCCTATCATCTTGTATTTGGTAAGGCGTGCCATCTTCCGGTTGAGTTAGAGCATAAGTCCATGTGGGCATTGAAGAAGCTGAACTTAGACTGGTCTGAGGCATCTTTGCAGCGGCTTGGGCAGTTGAATGAGTTGGATGAGTTCCGTCTGAATGCATATAAGAGCTCAGCACTGTACAAAGTGAAGATGAAATTGTATCATGACCGGAAGATAGAAAATAGAGATTTCCAGCTGGGTGACTTGGTCCTGCTCTTCAATTCTAGACTTCGCTTGTTTCCTGGCAAGTTGAAGTCCAAGTGGATTGGACATTTCAAGGTGGTACAAGTGTTTCCTCACGGGGCAGTTGAACTTGAAAATCATGAATGAAAAAGGTTCAAGGCTAAAGGACAACAGATTAAAACTTATTTTGGCACAGTAGAGGAGCTCAAAGCAATTGAAGCCTGGAGCCTTGATGAACTCGTCCCACCAAGGGAGCTTGATGAAGTCTGAGTAATCAGGCAACCTGCGTCGTGCCACGATGTTAAATCAGGCGCTGCATGGAAGGCAACCCATGAGAAAGCTTGGTGAAGTCTGAGTGGTCAAGCAACGTATGTCGTGCCGCAATGTTAAATCAGGCACTGCTTGGGAGGTAACCCAAGACTAATGTTTGTTTTCTGTGCAGGTGAAGAGAAAAAGAATACCACTGCAGGAACCCCCAGAAATCACGAATGAGTTAACGGTCCGTCTTTTAAAAAGATGGGTCGTCGATCAATTCGTGGTTCCTGGAGTAGTATGGCTAGGCCTTTTATGAAACAGACCACGACTCATAAAAATGGTCCGTAGTTCCAAAATATGGACCGTAGATCAAGTCGTGGTGACTGGAGCAAAAACAGCAGGACTTTGAAGGGGAAACGACGAGTCGCAGGACGGTTCATGGTTCTAAACCACGGTCCATCTTTTGAGTCATCATTCCTGGCAGCTGGTGAAGTCAAAACTAAGGACCACGAGTCTAAAAACAGACCCTCTTCAGGACGATGGACCATAGTTTTCACTCGTAGGTCTCAGGTATAGTAAGCAGCTGGGTCGGCCCAAAATTTTAAATTTAAAGCCCAACCCGGCCTCTCTCTTCTTCTCCCTCTTTACATAGGTAACACCATTTTTAAAAGGGAAAAGATCAAAAGTTCTCCCTCTTTCACTCCTAATCAAACTCAAACCCATATTAAATCCACCAAATCGATTCTTCAAGTCACTGCACCGTAAATTACTCACACAACAACACGTTTTTTTCTGAAGAGAGAATTGATCATCAAGGGTAAGTTTTCTCTCCCTTTGTGTTTTCTCTCCTAAGATTAAACAAAAGTCTAGGGCTGTTGTTAAAGGAAAATTCAAATTTTTTAGTCCTAAATGACTGTGTGGCAGAGTTGTAATGGGTAATGGGTTTAAACTTTGAATAAATTTTGAAATTTTGGTGGTGACCCTCGAAGAAAGCTGTGTAAAATTGAAAGAGTGAGTTTTGATCATAAAAATGGTTGCCCAGTAATTACGGGTTAATCTATGGACCGTATTTCAAAGTACGGGCCGTGAACTCACTCGTGCAAATATACTGCCCACCTGCGATCTATGAATCTAAACCACGAGTCACAGGACAGACCGTAGTTCTGAACTACAGCTCGTCAACTGATTCATGGTCACTGAAAGAAAAAAAAAGTAAATTATCATGTTCTGAATCTAAATGATGACTCACAGGATGGATCCGTGGTTTCAAACCACCGTCCGTTAACTGAGCCATAATCACTGATACTGGACATAATTTTTGGAACATTATACTTCTGTGTTTGAGTTAATTATTCTTTATACTAACGAAGTCTGCCCCGCAGGTACCATGCCTCCAAAGAACACACAGAAGAAAGTCACTGCCAAGGACTCAGATGCAATCATCAGACAACAAAGACAAATCTGTGATGAAGCCTATGAATCGAAAGAAAGTGGTTCGGGGGAGGTTTATCCTATAGACTCAGACCCGAAAGCCATACCTCGGACCACCAGGAAATTGACAAAGGTCCAAGCAAAGGCCACTCCTCCCCAGTCTGAAGAGGGAGAGGGTGAGTCTGGTTCATCACTGTAGGACAACGGGTCCGATGAGTCTGAATCAGGAGATGCTACAGCCTCGGGTAGCAAGAAGGATGAGGGGTTAGACTCAGACTCCGAGAGTGCTAGCCCAAGTAGTAGTGGAACTGCTAGCAAATCCGGGGAAGAGGGTCCTGCCACTACAGAGCCACAAATTGATGAGGCTATCTCTGTACCTCCACTTACATTCAGATGCAAAAATACTGGAGTGCGGGACAGGGTCCGATGGTCCATTGAGGGTATATCCTGGCTCTACCATGAGAGTTTGGCGTTGACTAAAAAAGGGCACCCAAGGTGCAACATCCATGAAGAAGTAGAGATCAGATCTGCTGGTTTGGAAGACATGGACGACGTCAAAGCATTGGATGATCATTATGGGTTCCAGTGGATGAGTCAGTAGGGTGGTCCATACAACTCGGTGCTGGTCCATGAATCTATGCAGCCTATGCAGCCATATTGACAAACATGTGTGAACAGGGTAAGAGTCTGAAGTCGCAGCCGGCCTGAGAGTGCAGATAAGGAGGGTCCAAGTTGATATTTCGGAATGCACCATTCAACGTTTCAAATATGGCCCAAACTTTGTAGCACCAACATCCCAACCGGAGTTGGATGCACGCATGAAGCAGTTCAGACAAAATAAAATACCTTATAGGTGGATTGCCTCAGGTATCACCAATGGAAATCTATCATGGTTGACGACTGACATTATAAATATCACTAAGGCATCGCTGAGTATCGCTGGAAAGTTCTGGGGGTCCATGGTTAGACATCGGTTGGTACCCACTACAATAGATAACACACTCACTCCAAACTGAGCCATCTTGGTTGCAGCCATCATGTCGAGATATGACATTATTATTGCCCGCATCATTGCAGAGGAAATCAGAGAATGGGCGTTGTGACTATCCATAACCATTCCATTTCCTTGTCTGATCACTCAGCTATGTCAGGCAGCTGAGGTTCCTGAGATGCCGGGGGTAGACCAGTTTATGCAAGCAAATAGCTTCCAGGACATAGCCCTTATTTGAGATACGACAAATCTGGTGGCAAGGGCAAGAGCTTATGCAGCAGCATCTGATTTTCCTGAGTCTAGTGGAGACATGCCACCGGACGCCTTGGTTGTGTTTGATGAGCATGCTGCACCGTCTTCTGGACCATCGACTTTTGCACCAGGCATGTCTTCATCCGCTCAGTCTGGTCTATCTAGTGAGCAGGGTCAGTCCTATTTGTTCACCAGTAAGGTGTTCAGCAAGGTTGCTAAAGTGGCCTTCCATGCGGATGATCAAATTAAGATGTTCTCAAACTACGTGAAGCCGCTGATCCGAAGAGAAATAACTGATGCTATGGTTCTAGTCCAGAAATCAATTGACAGTCTGAATGCAAGATTGGATACCATAGAGATTAGGGTGAATGACATGATTCTAGATTTGACCATTCCAGACCTAACCGCCATTCTAACAGAACGTGCAAAGGTCCAAAAGTATGTAGATATGATCCTAAAGAGACAGGTACCAGATATTCAGTTACCACAAGTTGGGACCGCAGAGGATGAGTTCATTGATTTGCTAGCACATTCCCCTCCTCCTGACCCAACTGGAACAGCTGAAACTGATCCTGAACCCACAAGAAAGAGAAAGAAAAGAGATAAAAGGGTTTGGGATTAGAATGCCCCTTTGAGTCCTAAATCAGAGAAGAAAAAGGAAGAGAAAGCTGAAAAGAAGAGGCGGAAGAAAGAAACTGAGGTAGCAAAAGAGTCTCTAGCCATCCATCAAATTCTTATCGACTCCATTGGTATGGGTGGCTCGAGAAGTGGTGTCGCGGGCGCCATGGAGGAAACTTCTTTAGACCCCATTGTGGGAGTGTCAGTTGATGAAGCTTCCCAAGTAGCGGATGTTGTTGTTGAGAGGACTTCAGAGGTAGTTCATATGGGAAAAATGACTACGGGCACCAATACAGCAGTCCTGACTTCTGCTACACCCGATGATCGCGCTTAGGCGCCACAGGTATGCCTAGTATCCCTTGCTTATCATTTTTTAGTGCATTAGGGACTATGCACAACTTTTTAGATGGGGTAGGGGCAACAACTTGTGGTCATCTGGTATTTTTATAAAGTGTTCACTCGCGTCGTGCCGCGTCATTAAATCAGGCGGTGCATGGGAGGCAACCCATGAGGGTACTCATAAAGTACCCGAGTCCTTGGGGTTTTCTTGCCTGTGTTCTTTCCCTAAGAATTTTTATTTTCTATTGAACCGGCATGTTTAGTATAGTCTGTGTGTAGTAAAAGAAGAAAAGGAACTCAGTGCAGGCTATGGTGTGATTTTGAACTGGATTTTGATTGTAAAGTGATTGAAAAGAAATGGATACCCCTCCAAAATTTTGTGTGTCATAATAGTATCTGTTCTTGATAGACTAACCGTTATGGATCTGTGCATGACATTGTGATAATTGATTTGATTAATGGCTTAAGCTAGATTATGAACCTGATAGCTAGCATGTGATTGTTTGACTCTGTGCCATGTGTGTGTGAGCTTAGTTTGCATTATTCTTGCTTTGTGTGCCAATCTAGAACTTGCCCGGTTAGTCTTGCCTAGGTCATAGGATAATTGGTTAGGAAAGCATCATAGGCCATTTTTGAAATAGTCCACTCCATCCCAAATAACCGACCAAATGATGTGAATACCCTTTGATCCCTGATTTTGAGCCTGAACTGACCCTTTTTGTTGTTTAGCCTAATCACCTTTTTAGTTTGGCTGTTGTCCCTCCTTGGACATTGTATACCTCAACTCAGGCAAATCGCCTAAGTTGAGGGTGGCTACTATAGAGGCAAGTGAGAAATATGGGTATGAAAAGAACAGGTTAGTAATAAAAAGGAGAGATAACGGGTGTGGCAGATATGCAAAAAAGAGAAAAAAAAAGAAAAAGAGAAAAAGAGAAAGAAAAAGAAAAGAGAGAGATGTGTGATGAAAAGTTTAGTCTGAAATAAAATCCGCACCCGTCACTTGATGAAAGAGAAGGAATAAAAAGGGATAAGAAAGGAAAAAAAGGAATAGAGTTGTTCTGAAAAGGTGGAAGAAACATAGCGTAGTGTCAAGAAGGGCTTAGTCACTGTTTCCCATATCAATCACACCCGTCCCCGAGCCTACGTTACAAGCTGAGCAAAGTCCTATAGTGATCTTACTCCAACCATTTGAAAACTGATGCGTAGAAAATAAGGGCAAGCCTATGGTATTGTGCACGCATTGCTTGAATATCTTTGAGAGTGTGAGTGTTTTAGTTCAGTCCCTGAAATTTGACTGTGTTATTGTGCGATTGGGACTTCCTTGTGGTGAGGGCACTAGAGCAACTTTGACTGCTGACTGTTAGTGTGATTCTTACATGTGTATGTTAGGTCATCTGTTGATAGCGTAATGTCGTCCAGAGATTCTCTTGTGTTGTCTTGATAAACGAAAAATATGCACTGGTTTTGTATTGAAAAGGGAAGGGGATACTTGTTATGAGGTGAATTGCTAAATCATATGACTGCCGTAGTTCCTGGTTTTCTTTTGCTAAAGCGTCATTTTAGGATGGTTTGCTGTTGTCGCTAAAGGACAAGCAACAGTCTTAAGTTGAGGGTGTTGATGTCACGTAGAAATACCTCACTTTCGACGCTTTATACTTATAATTTTCGCAAGTTCTTTAGCATTTTATTGGTAGATTTGATGTTGTTTGTTAAGTGTGCAGGAAGAATGGATCCTAGAACAAATTACAGGAAATTGGGCTAGAATTGGAAAGCTACAGAGACGACGGATCACTTGACGGTCTGTGATTCAAAACTTCGGATCCGTCACTGTGACTCGTAGTCCAAAGATCAGAAAGTGTGCAAGTCTAGAATAAAAGCATGACTCACTTGATGGTTCGTGGTTCAAAACCACGGACCCATCCCTGTGACACGTAGACCAAAGATCAGAGTCCATGCAAAAGTTGGAGAAAAGGACGAACAGTCTATGAGTCATGGTTTCAAACCACGACCCGTCCCTGTGACTCGTAGAATGGAGATACTGCATATGGGAAAAAAGAGAAGCAAGAATCACAGATTGGTGTACAAACCATACTTCCAAAGTACGGTCTATCTCTATGACTCGTAGTTACTGATCAGAGAAGGCACAAAAATGGACCAAGAAACCACGAGTCAAGAGATGAGCCGTCATCCAGAAGCACGACTCGTGGTTCCAATCATAATTTCTCAAGGCAGAAGACGTTGACCAACCAGGACCATGGCTGACCTCAGAAGACTACGAACCATCATTATAAATGACGGGTCATCATCCAACCCGTGGTCCCTGCCGAGCTCAGTTTCTTAGTTTTGTTAGGACATGATTTTCATTGTCTATAAATACTTTTCCTAGGTTTTATCTGATGTCTTATGCACGATATTTTGTAGGAAACACATTCGTAACTTTGTGATATTGGTTTTTTCTTGGTTTTTTAGAGTTATACACATTCATAGTCCATTGTTCTTACTTCCATCTTCATCCAATCAAGATTCCGGATTTCTTTAACTCTTATTGTAAGTATATGATCATGAACACTCTAATAACTCTTGATTGTTTACTTATGAACATGAGTAGCTAAATCCACAACTAGGGTTGTGGGAACCATGAGGGATTAACGAAGTAGGCAAAGTACTTGGGTACTCTAGGGCGGTGTTTATGCATGTATTATTCTTCCCTTCGTTTTGATTGCTTTTTAACGGTGTGCAACGTTAGAACTCGCCTTATCCTTACATGCCGGACCAAAGAGGTAACGGATGGGAAAAGGATTGTTTAACAACAGGGATTTGAGGCTACCAACCCTCATCTAATAGCTTGACCTTGTCAGGATCTGAGATCCAGGGTAAGGGTTAGTAAAGCATACACCCACGGCCGGACCAAGGCGTATGGTGAAATTCATCTATCTGCCGGACCAAGAATTTAGGTGAACCTAACTTACCGATTTTACATGCTAAGTACCAAACTGGTTTACCAAGTATAGCGCGCTACTAAGTTATGATCTCATGGGGAACACTACCCTACTCATCTCACTCAATGAATACAACTTCTAAAATTGTCACGTGTTACTTGTTTACATTCTAGTTACTACAATTACTTGTTACTTTAAAACCCCCCCTTTCAAGGGAAATAAACGACTAAAGCGCGAGTAAACATTAATCGACCATAGTCCTACCATATTCCCTGTGGGATCGACCCCAACCTTTGTTAGGTTCTATATTTGATCAGCGACCATTTATGCTTCTAAAAAGAGGTGTAATTTGGGCGTATCAGTACACAAACATACAATGCATACATGAATAAATAACCATCACCTACCTCGAATAATCAAGTTCTATAGTGCCGGAGCTTTCCCTTTTTCAGGATACCTTGCTTGTTCTTGGTCTAGAAACAAACACATAAACACTATATTTAATTAACTGGCCTAAATTACCTGGATTATACAAAATCCTAATCCCCAGGCCAAAACATGATCATCCTAACCCTTTTCGGGATTTCCCACCATTAATTCACCTAAGATTATTATTTATACCAATACATTCAGAGAATTTAAGCTTGGTGATCATTACTCGTTAACTATAAACAATACCCAAGAACTCTAGCACCTTAGAATTCCCCTTTTTCCCTGGATTCTACAATCCTAGGTTATCCCAAACCTTTTTCCAAGTCGACTCCTAGCAATTCAATAGCGTAGGAAATATATTACAGAGTTTGGATAGTAGAATCCTTACCTTTAGGACAAAAATTGGTGAAAAACGGATGGAAATCGCCTCTTTCTTCTCCCAAAATGCTTCAAGAAAAACTGAACTGTTTTGGAGAAGTTTGTGCATTAAATCCCGTCATGCTCTGCTATAGAGGTCCGCTCCACTATAGCGGTACCGCCATAGCGGATGACTCCGCTATGGCAGAGTCTTAACGACATTGACTTCTGCTGTAGCGGTATTTTCTCCGCTACGGCGGAGGTCGCTATGGCAAAGTGGCAGTTGACACAGGACAAAAAGTCATAAAGTCTCCAAAATTGGTCCATTTCACAACACACTTATTTTCTCGACGTCCCAGAACAACCCCTTCACGTCAACCTCGATTCCAGGAGTTCTACTTCCCCGAATTCGATTCTGTAAAGTCCCCTAGAATCCTTTATGTCTTAACTAAATGGAAAACTAGCTTAAATCAAGACATTTAACCTAATCTTTACCGGATTCCCCGAGACCATACCTCATTCCAAAATCGGCCGAGACTAGCCTAGCCCAGAATTTCAAACTCCCAAACCTGGAGTTTTCTTACTCTAAGAATTGGCACAAATGGTTCACTCGTAACAACAGACTCGGTCATTACAAAAACATTGTTTAAAAGTTAAGAAAAGATTCAGGAAGGGGGAGCAGCCTCAAGCTTAAAGTGGCACAAGAAGTACGTCAAGGTTTTAATAGTGGCTTCCTTCAGATTTACAAACTGAGTGGATATGTAGGTGGAGAGAGCATCAATGCAGTCGTGAATTTGAGTAGCTACCTTAATTGCCTCCTTGATGACTTGATCCAATTTGAGTCTGATACGTGCAACATCAGTTCCTGTTTCTTTGGTGACATCCCTAACTTTGTCCAGTTTAATGTGAGTGGCAAGAATAAGATCCTTCAGACCATCAAGTTTGGTGTCAATGATAGTCAACCGGAGGAGAAAGTCATCGGGAGGATTTGAGGAACTAGAGCATAAGGAGAGAGCCTTTTTGACTTGGAGTAACTTGGAGTCCCTGAAGGACCATTTTCAGGCTCAAGTACCCAAGTATCATCAGTAAGTACGTAGCCCATACTGACAAATGCTCGATAGTTTTAGCAGTGATTAACAATTATGGGAGAGAAATTATCAAGGCTCATATTATTAGCCTCTAGAATATGAGTGTTTAGGGAAGACTGGAGGGGTCCAAAGCAGCATCAATCATATAGTTAAGGATAAACGAGAACATTTTGACTTGTCTCTTAGAGAGGAGACAGAAGGTAATCAAGGAATGAGCGATCACTAGCAACCAATATCTCTGCAGGCTCTCTAAACTCTCTCCGTAGTCCCCAAATAAATCTACGAATCCTATCAGACTTGGTAGGCGTAATCATGGCCCCAAATGGAGCAAGCTAATGGAAACGGGTCTTATACTCCAAGACGGTCGTGGAATCTTGAGCAAGTCTAGTGAACTCTTCCCTTCGACGCTCTCTGTCACTCTGTGATAAGAACTTGGTCATAATGGACTCGTAGAACTCGGACCAAGTCAAGAGAGGTGACGTAGAAGGTTTGTAAGCAACCTGAGCCCTCCACCATAACTTAGCTGGACCCTGCAGCTAATATAGTATTATATCCAACTCTTGGACTCTCTAGCAATCCCAGATGGTGTAACATCTCTTCATAGGTAGTAATGAAGTCATGTGGGTCCTGACCCGGTGTACCAGCAAATCTCAATGGTGCCAATCTCAAGAACCTACCCAACGCCTTATGCTCCCCATCTGTCATAGCTGGGCGAGGAGCAAGAGACTGTGCAACTGATAGAATCGGAATAACCTCGGCATGGGGAGCTGCAGTAGCGGGCTGCGCTCCTAAACTCTAAACACCCAGGGCTTCCCCTTGAGCAAAAGTAGGTGTTACTTAGAAGGTCTCTCCCCAATCATACCCAGAAGCTGAACAAGTAAGCCCCTAATATCTGAAGACTGAGCTGGGGCTGAAGCTGGCACAGAAATTGGTGCTGGAACTGGTAGCACCTGGGCTGCCCCCGGGTTCGTACGCTGCTGCTCAGGGATGAACTCGGGGTCATAATCATACTCGTGCTCTACCTCAACTCTAGTAGCTCTAGCAGGTTCCACTACTCTGGGATATCCTTGACCCCTACCTCTACCCCTATGACCACCCCGGTCCCTAGCTAGAGTCAGAGGTGCAGGGGAAGGAGGCTCTCCTTCGCCAGAAGCCGAAGATCTCGTACAGACCATCTGTGGAAGAGTGAACCAGAATAAATGAGATTTCTAGAAACTTTCATGGATACTACGCACGAGAGAGAAAAAAGAAAAGTCTATTTTCCTAAGATGTCATTATATCCTCCCAAAGATTGAGGACAGACATCTCCGCCCTGATCCACAGGAATTTACTAGACATTGGCTCCTATACCGATGACACCTGTGAGCCTAGAGCTCTGATACCAAGCTCTCACGACCTGATTTCTCGATCATGATGGTACCTACAACACCCCAGTAGGTAAACCAATCCCCATAGCCTGGAATGGTCAGTAATGGGCTACTACCTAACAATTTAAGCGAAAGAAATAGTTTAATAAGCGGAAGCAAGGGAATGCGATAAAGAGAATAGATAATAAGAGTATATACCTACATATGCGAAAGCTAAACCAAACCCAAAACCTGGTATCATAGTATAGAGCCGGAACTACATATAAGGAGTACAAAGCATCCAAAATAATATATACACAAATGTCTCCGAGTAGTAATAGAGTACATAAAGCAAAAGATAAACTAAAAGATAAGCTCCGGCACCAAGAGCTCACCCTCAGTCTGGATAGTCCAAAATCCTCAAGTACCACTGATAAGTTGGTATTCTACCTACTTATTTAGCTTCTAATCTTATACCTTTGCCAGTATAAAGTTGGATAAATAGTGCAATTTGACACAAATTTCTTCTATTTTATAGGTTTATATGATTTAGAAGTGATCGGTGCAGAATCGGATGAAAACAAGTCAAGATAGAGAAAATTCTAGAATTCTGGGCAAATCAGCGCAATCGCACTGAAAGGGAGCCAATGGCGCTAAAGGCGGATGACAGGCTTGTGCGTGATAGTGTTAGGACAGCGGGATAACACAACAAAGAGAAGTGGTCAATGCCAGTCAAAGACAAGGGAGCGATCGCACTAAGACAACATGATGGCATTGACCAGTGTGAGTCCCTTGAGCGCGATGGCACTTCACTATACCTGAACGTGAAAAAGGGCAGAAATAACATTTCACCCTTGTGGAAACCCCAATTGATACAAAAGACTCCTCATCCATTTTTAAAGCTATCTTTTGCTATTCTCACAACTTTTGGCAAGCTGGAGAGAAAGTTCATCAACCAACACCATAGGAGTGAAGATTTGGATGCTCTTTATTGTAAAATCCTTAGTTTCCATTCTTCAACTCTTGTTCTTAATTGCTATTTTATTGGTGTAATTGTTGAACTGAGATTTGGGTTTGTATTAGAGATAATACTTGTTTGGGTATTGAATTCATATATAGATTTTTCTCTTGTTTGATTATTTGGGTCTATTGAAACCTCCATTATTTGAATTTATAGTCAATGGTTGCAAACATTGGCTTAGCTTTCTAATTTGGGTTTTTGCTTGAGAAAGAATTTCCCTAAATTCGGAAAGATTCAATAGTGGGAATTTGTGGTTTTCACTCTAGACCAAGGCTAGAGATAGTTTTGTTGCCAGAAACTCCCATCTAAGAGTTGGGGTTAGAGATAACCCAACTCATCCAAGTTAAATTGGTTGATTATTGCTTACTTGTGGTGGTTCGAGAGAACACACGAGATATATGCTCGATTGGTCGAAAGATGGTTAGGCATACCTTTAGCCAAGATTACCTACGTGTCAAGCGGGTGCAAGCTTGTGAATTGAATTCCCATTCCCAAGTCTCCCTTGTTGTCCTTGCTTGGTGAGAGCAAGGTTAAAGCCATTGATCAACCTATCTTTTATTTGATTTTCTTTTATCTTTAGTTGTAGTCTAAAACCCCCTTTTTTAGATATCTTTTCCCCTTTTTGTTAATGGAACTTCAATAAGTTGTTTGGATTCTCTATTAGCTCGATCGCAACTACATTATTCCCTTGGGTACAACCCCGACACTCGTTGGGAATTGTAAATTTTGTTTTTCTCTGACGATCGCCTTGACCTCCAACTTGGGGAGAATAATTTGGGCGTTATCAAAAATGCTTTGCACATGCCCACTGTTTGGCCTGTGCGTTGCACGTGCGACACGCACTTTGACCTGTGCAAATCGCATATGCCCAGAGATTGTGATAATTGGGTTGATCCACCTTATGTAGCCATACCAAATTAGATAGATGAATTGCCCCAATGATAGACTGAGTGACGTCATTCTTAAGGGCAATTCATCATCTTTTAAGGTTTTGGTTGCAATTGACTTGTTTGGTACTAATGAAGTAGTCTTGCATGCTAAGTGAAATAGGCATACCCTTCTAAAAATTTTGTGAAAAGTGCATGGCGAAGAATAATGTTGTGACAACCCCTTTAATATTTTTGTGACTCTTAGCTCATTAGCGGTGATAATATAGAATGGCTCCTCTTGGTTCTTATTTAGGAAGTTAAAATTGATCCTTCTTGAATAATTCACATGTCATGTGTGGTGAGGTTTAGTTGAATAATTCTCGTGCATGTGTGTCATCTAGAACTCGCCCCGAATGTGATTCAAGGTGAAATTCTAGGTGTAATCGAGCTTGGAAAATGACCTTAGGCCCTTTTTGATAGCCACTTCACTCAAATGACTTCCCATGACATCAACCCTAGTGAGCCTCTTTTGAGCTTGTGACCGTTCTTTGGCACCTTGTTAACACCTTGACCTTTTTGGAACCTCTATCTTGGCATCCGTCTTCCTTAATTGCTTGAAAATGAAATGTAGGCTAAAAGCCTAAGTTTGGGGGGGAACGAAATATAATGTAGGCAAATGCCTAAGTTTGGGGCTGCATGTGATTAAATAAGGAGAAGAAAAGAAGCGCACTTCAACTGCTAGGTAGCACCTTAATTTTGAATTGAAAATTGCTCCAAAGATCAATCCAATGAGCAAATTAAAAAAAAATATGTGCTACCAAGTGAAGGTGATATAAGGAGTTGAATGATCATGAGTTAAAAAGGAGAATCTTAGGTTGTGTGAGGGAGATATAAGGCGAAGTTGAAATTGAAAATGTGAGCGGTGTTCGAAAGAAGAATAAAGAGCACTAGGGAGGTGTAGTCACTTGAACTTATGAGATCCTCACCTTAACCCTAGCCAACATTGTAACCCGCAAGTCCTTTGTGATTTCAAGCTTGGTTACCCTACATTAGTGGCGATTTACATGAAGGGCAAGCCTATTGTTCGATGTGTGTGCACTTGAACTTCCTTGTTAGTGTGAGTGTTTGTATTTGTCCCTTGTGATTGTCTTTGTACATAATGTGTTTTTGGGACTTTCGTTCTTGTGAGGGCATGCGAATTAGAATAGTTGGTGACATTGATAAACTCCGGAAAATGAATCCAAGGAGCATGACTTGGTAAGCTAGTGGTTTGAGTCACATATTGAGGATTGGTTGTTGTTACTTGCTTGTTCTTATTTTGCCATTGCATAATTGAATTGTGTTTTGAATTTAAGGGAATGTTTAGAGTAAGTTATCATGTGATTGACTAAACATTAGTACCAACCGAAGTCATACTTGGTGATTGAAATGGGTTTTCCTTGGATTGAAGTGATGTCCTTGCACTTGTGTTGTTTACCTCTTGAAATAGAATTTTTTCAGTTTCTTGAGGACAAGCAATAGTTCAAGTTTGGGGGTTTGATAAGTTGGTATTCTACCTACTTATTTAGCTTCTAATCTTATACCTTTGCTATTATAAAGTGGATAAATAGTGCAATTTGACACAAATTTCTTCTATTTTACAGGTTTATGTGATTTAGAAGTGATCGGTGCAGAATCAGATGAAAACAAGTCAAGATGGAGAAAATTCTAGAATTCTGGGCAACTCAGCGCAATCGCACTGAAAGGGCGCCAATGGCGCTGAAGGCGGATGACAGGCTTATGCGCGATGGCGCTGGGACAGCGCGATAGCGCTACAGAGAGAAGTGGTCAATGCCAGTCAAAGACAAGGGGGCGATCACGCCAAGATAGCGCGATGGCATTGACCAATGTGAGTCCCTTGAGAGCGATAGCGCTGCATTAGCGCGATGGTGCTTCACTGTACCTGAACGTGAAAATGGGCAGAAATGACATTTCACCCTTGTGGAAACCCCAATTGATACAAAAGACTCCTCAGCCATTTTGGAAGCTATCTTTTAGCTATTCTCATAACTTTTGGCAAGCTTGGAGAACAAGTTCATCAACTAACACCGTAGGAGTGAATATTTGGATGCTCTTTATTGTAAAATCCTTACTTTCCATTCTCCAATTCTTGTTCTTAATTGGTCTTTTATTGTTGTAATTGTTGAACTGAGATTTTAGTTTGTATTGGAGATAATACTTGTTTGGGTATTGAATTCATATACAAATTTGCTCTTGTTTGATTATTTGGGTATATTGAATCCTCCATTGTTTAAATTTATAGTCAATGGTTGCAAACATTGGCTTATCTTTCTAATTTGGGTTTTTGCTTGAGAGAAAATTTCCCTAAATTCGGGAAGATTCAATAGTGGGAATTTAGGGTTTCTATTCTAGACCAAGGCTAGAGATAGTTTGGTTGCCGAAAACTCCCATCTAAGAGTTGGGGTTAGAGATAACCCAACTCACCCAAGTTAAATTGGTTGGTTATTGCTTACTTGTGGTGGTTCGAGAGAACACACGAGATATATGCTCGATTGGTCAAAAGACGGTTAGGCATACCTTTAGCAAAGACTACCTACGTGTCAAGCGGGTGCAAGTCTTGTGAATTAAATTCCCATTCCCAAGTCTCCCTTGTTGTCCTTGCTTGGTGAGAGCAAGGTGAAAGCCATTGATCAACCTATCTTTTATTTATTTTCTTTTATCTTTAGTTGTAGTCTAAAACCCTCCCTTTTTAGATATCTTTTCCCCTTTTTGTTAATTGAACTTCAATAAGTTGCTTGGATTCTCTATTAGCTCGATCGCGACTATATTGTTCCCTTGGGTATGACACCGACACTCATTGGGAATTATAAATTTTGTTTTGATCTGATGATCGTCGTGACCTCCAACTTGGGGAGCATGATTTGAGCAATATCAATGATTCACAGTGATCTAGCGGCAATGTCCCACACTAGGATCTGCACCAGAAGATGCCGAGTATAGTATGAGCACCTAATGCGAAGCATAAGGTACCCAGTAGGTTTCATATGCCAACTGGGCATATATAAGATAAAAGCGTAGTAACAGACAGGATAGAAACAAGTAGTCACAGAATTCTACGAAAAGGTACACATGAGCTAGCCTAGAGGGAAGACAACAAAAATAACACACAAGGCTAGCAAGCAGAATATATACACAATCGGCACAGGAAAAAGTAAAAAATGACGCACCTAGGATCCTTGCAATAACAGTATATACACAATAAGTTTTAGAAGTGGACGGTATACTAGTAACTTCAAGTACAAGGCAAGGAAGAGGAGAGTAAATATAGACATGCTCGGAAAACAGGAATCAATAACCAAACCCATCATACCAATCTCAACTCCAGAAACTAACAACTTAGCAGTATACAACCTCATAAATATAACCGTAGCAGAGGATAACACCGAGATAAAGTAACAAGAGTCTACATACAGTCCCTCGGCCGCCCATACAACCGAGGAACGCAATCAAGTAAAAACAAACCCTCCGGCATCCCATACTACTGGAGCATACAATCAACAAACAACAAACAAGAGTGGTACCTCACACAGATGAATGATATGATGCCATGCTAAGTCAAGAGTGATAGTAGTACTGTAAGTTACCCACTTCCGGTGACCTATTAGTCCCAGAAGACAGGACCCATGGAAGGTTACACCCGTATACCCTTACTACACCGTATACCCATCCCCCTCTGGAACCCCTAGCTCGCAGCCTATGGTCCAGAACAACAAGGTCCATGGAGGCCATCGACTAACATACTAGATAACCCGCAATCTCAAAACCCCCAAGTAAAGCTGCCCGGAGAGTATCCAGGTCTAAATCAGTAAGTCGAAAAGTCCTAGCACCCAGCCCCGCCGAGTCTAGCATCACCTCAGAAGTTATAGTAAAACAAGTCTAGCGCTCGAACCCCGTCGAGTCTAGTATAAGTGGAACTAGTGATAAAATGGCCTTTGATTTTCCCTTACACCAAGAAGACCCATTAAAATGATACCAAAACTCTCTTTACACCATTTCCACCAAAAATGGGCCCCATGGGACATGCAATGTTTAGAAAATCAGTTCCAGTAGGCCCGAAGCCAAAACCGTAGTAAAAATCATGAAGAAATCCCCTCTATATGCATGATGAATGGCATACACAATCACAATAGTGGCCCCCAGCCCACAAAAAACCTATCGGCCCTGCGCAGGCTCTAATCGCTCTACATCACAGATAGCCAGCATAATATCATGATAATAATGCCTGGGACTCACGGGCACCTCCAAATAACCCACCATCTATGGTCCAGAGTCAAATAAGGCCATATAGGACTATAAGGGTGATAATATCAACTACGGAGAATACTACACAAAACGGAGGAAAGAAATTAGGCGAAACATGGAAAAGCGATCAAGGTCTGTGGTGCCAACCTAATAACCCAACCCAAGGATGCCAGCTAGTACAATTCTATCCGATATATGCTAAATCTAGGGAGTTTAGACCTTAACCTACCTGTCGTCCGATGACAAGCTGCAGGAACAATGATACCCAGGGCCGAGCTGGTTTGAGATGCTCCGAACGAGGATCAAACTATCAAAATCATAAATAAAATATTAAAATAAGTCTAATGATACCCATAATGCTACAATTGTAGCCGGGTCAAAATTTGGGTCACCGGCGAGCCCGTGGTCCCCGCAACCCAAAACCAAAACCAAAAACTCACATTATGATCCCCAAGACTATGGGAGTACATGCCCGGAAAATCAAGGAAATTGGGCTACAAATTCGAGCTAAAATATCCCCAAAAGTTAGGAACCCAACAATGGAATTTTCGAAAAGAAAAATCAGAAATTGGCAAGGATTACTTACTCCAAAGATAGAATTTAAGCCAAGACAGATAATTCTCCAAACCCACAAACATGCAAGAGCTATGAGGTAGCCACTACAATAATTTTAAAGCTTTTGGAATTTAGCAACAATGGTGGATTTTAGAGAAAACCAAAAGGAAGCAAGTTGGGGAAGATGACTTACCAAGAGACGAAGAAGCACAAATTTATGATGAACAACAATTTCCCCAAGGTTAGAACTGGTATAGTAGCAATTTGGGAGAGTGTTTAAGTGTTTGGAGTTGGGAAAAGTTGATCTAAAATGCTGGAAAAACGGAAACAAAGCAACATATAGTTGTAGGGAATTAGCCAGCGGCAACGGCGCCCAGGTAGCGCTATCGCGCTGGCCAGCCAAAACGCACATGAGCGTGATCATGCTTGCCAGCCAAAACGCGCATGGGACATTCCGGGAAAAATCCATGGGGTATTCCGGGAAAAAGCAAAAATCGATATCAAAAACCAATAATGTTAATAGAGTGAAAATGACATTCCGGACTCAATAAAATCGATGAAACTTTCATACGAGGTCATTTTGGAGAAATGTTGACCCAAGTAAACACTAACTAAAAGAACTCAAAGGCTCGAAATGAGCCCGGCTCACTCGAAACCCAAACCAACCACCTACATAATCCAAACTCAATATTCAGAGCTGATGGAGTCGTCGGATTTCAAATCTGATGCTCCGATCATCGAAAGTCACCCAAAGTTACACTTTTAACTCCAAATGGCCTGAAATTAGAGAAAATAACACAAAATCCACACCGGAAGTTCTCAGGCCTCAACTGAAGGTCCAACTAGACCAAATCAATGCTAAGGAGCTAACGGAACTGTCAGAATTCAATTCTGAGTACGTTAGCTAAGAATGTTGACTAAAGTCAATGTTAAAGCTCTAAAATAGGCAAACGACCAAAACTCCCAAATGAACGACCAGGGTACCAAACTACCAGTCCCAGTAAGCCATAAATGACTTGGGGCTACTACAGGAAAGCTCTAATAGTACAATTATGCGTAAATATGAAAATTACCGGAAGGGTCATCACAGAAATATGGGATAGTTTGGAGAAGAAATATGGTGCTGACAATGCAGGAAAGAAAAAATATGTTATGGGTCAGTGGATTAAGTTCTAGATGGTTGATAATAAACCAATTATGGAACAAGTTCAAAAATATGAGAACTTGACTGTTGATGTTCTCAACGAGGACATGAAGATGTGTGAGATTTTTCAGGTCAATGTTTTGCTTGAAAAAATCCCACCATCTAAGAGTGATTATGGAAATCAATTGAAGCATAAGAAAAAGAATTTAACTTTTCAAGAACTTATAAATCACATGAGGACTGAGGAGGCAAACCATTTCAAAGATAAGATGAAAGCTCTTTCTCTTAGTTCTTCTAAAGCTAACCTTGTGGAATCTTCTGGTATTGTTATGAAAGACAAATTCAAAGGCAAACAAAAAGAAGTCCAGAAAAAAGGGACATATGAAGAAGAAAAATCACTTCAACAAACTGGAGAGTCAAATTAAGAAAATAAAGGGATCTTATTTTGTCTACGAAAAACTAGGTCACAGGGCTGCCCAGTGCTATCTAAGACAAAGGAAAAATTCAAAGCAGGGAGAACAAGATGATGTACAAGCTCATCTTCCTGAGGGTGATGAAGTGATTGCGGCTGTAGTCATCGAGGCAAACCGGGTGGCTAACAAGACTGACTGGGTGTTGGATATAAGCGCTTCAAGACATTTCTGCGTCAACAAGGAGTTGTTCCGTGACGTTGAGGAGTCCACTGATGATGAGTGTATCTAAATGGGTAACTCCACTACTGCCAAAGTTATGGGTAAAGGAAAAATTTACTAAAATTAACTTCTGGAAAAACATTAGCCTTGTACAATATTCTATATGTTCTCTTCCTCTGTAGAAACTTAGTTTCTGGCGTAGAAACTTAGTTTCTGGAGCTCTTCTCAATAAAGTAGGCCTTAAACTTATTTTTAAAGCTGATAAAATAATTATTTCTCATGGAGGAGACTTGAGAAGGGGTATTTTAGTGGGGGATTATTTGTACTGAACATTATTCAAGAGATTGCCAATAATGTAAGTATTTTTAATTCTGCTTGTATTGATGAGTCTATTAATTTGTGGCATGGTAGACTCGGTCATGTTAATATTTCTTTTATTAAAAGACTTAAAAAATGAAATTAATTTCTACAGTAAAAACTGATGATTTTTCTAAATGTCCTGCATGTGTAAACATGCCAAGAAACCTTTCAAACCTATTATTAATAGAAAAACTGAGTTGCTTGAACTAGTACATTCAGACTTAGCAGATTTCAAGAACACTATTCGCAAATGTGGAAAAAAATACTACATTACTTTTGTTGATGATTTTTCTAGATACACTAAGGTATATCTTCTTAAGTCTAAAGATGAGACTGAGAGCATGTTTTTGAAATTCAAAGCAGAAGTAGAAAATTATTTAGACAGAAAAATCAAGAGACTTAGATCTAATAGGTATGGTGAATGTTGCACTAAAATTCTGGAGGCATTTTGTGAGAAAATTGATATTATACATGAGGTTAATGCTCCCTATATTCCCCAATAAAATGGTATAGTCGAACGAAAAAATATATCCCTTAAAGAAATAATGAATTATATGCTTTTAAGCTCTGATCTATCTGATAATATATGGGGAGAAGCTGTCTTGTATGCACTCTGGATGCTATATTCTTAATAGAGTCCCTCATAAGAAGTTGGACAAGACCTCATATGAATTGTGGAAAGAATTTGCCCCTAACTTGAAATTTCTGAAAGTGTGGGGATATTTGACTAAGATTGGTCTACCTGATTTTAAATGGGTAAATGTAGGTTTTAAGACTTTTGACACTGTCTTTATTGGTTATGCTCAAAATAGTGTTGCATATAGGTTTATGAATTTGAATGATCATTCTATTTGTAAATCTAGAGATGCAGAATTTTTTTAGCATGTTTTTCCTTTGAAAAATGATATGCCTATTGATGTGCAAAATAATATTTCTACATCTATGTTTGTTAATTCTCATAGTGTTCCTTCTTCTGATGTTATTTCAAATGAGCATGAAAATAAAGTTAGAAGGAGTAAAAGACGTGAAACTAAGACTAGCTTTGGTCCTGATTTTATCTCTACCTTCTTGACTGAGAATTTTAACATTGATACTTTAAGTAATGAATTAATGTCTATCTACTTAATAGAAGAAGACCCTAAGACTTATGATGAAGCAATGAGATCAATAGATGTGACGTTTTTAAAAGAGGCCATTAAAAGTGAATTTGTAATGACCCTCCCGGTCATTTACACATTTTCACCATTCTTGTATCGTTAGAGCCTGCCTGTAGTGGCCCCAAGTTATTTATAGCTTGCTGAGATCGGTAGTTCGGTGTCCGATGGGATTTCCGTCAATTCCATTAGATCCGGAACACCGTTTCTAGTCATATATCTCTGGTCATTTGTGTTCGCGGGACCCCGAATGCGTTCCCGGGGACCCAAAGTGTAAAATATCTGCCCTTGACAGCTGGTTGCTGTCATAGCCATTTTGTTCATCAGAATGCGGAGAGTTGGCCGCGTTCGCATAGGGAAAAATTATAGCTTCCCTTTTTGTTCATCGCGTTCGCGGGACTTGGCCGCGTTCGCGGGACTTGGCCGCGTTCGCGAAGGGCATTTGGCCAGCCTCCCTTTTTACTCTTCGCGAAGGCGACGCTCTGGCCGCGTTCGCGAAGGGTATTTTCCAGCAGCTATTTAAGCTGAGCCCAACAATTTTCCAGCCATTATTTCTCAATTCCCTCAACTCTTAAACACCAAAATGACTCCCTAAACTGATCCAAATCACTTTCTAGCTTCGGTAAATCGTTGTTCTTCGATAATCCGTGGTTCCTCGACAATTGGTAAGTCTTTCTCCCCGACCCTTTTCTTCTCTTGTGTTCTTTAAATCCTCCATTGTTGTTCATGTTCAAAGCTTAGGATTCTTGTAGAAATCTGCCCCGTTTGTGATTGCATGATCGTGGACTCACCAACTTACCTCCTTGGCAAAAATTCTCGCATTTTGGTAAGGTTCCTTGCCCCATTTCCGGACTTAATTCTTGAAATTCCTCGTTTAAATTCTTGGCTTGAGCAGGCTATTTTGAGCCCCATTTGTTGTCCATTTTTGCTCAATTTTTAGGCATGCACTCTCGGGATGGTAAGGAACAGAAGTGTGTTTTTCATTTTTGATTTCAGGTTGCGGGGCTCACGGGCCTGTTTGTGACCCGGATTTCGACCCGGTTGTGCTCATGGAATTATGGGTATTGTTAGTCTTGTTTTGACGTATAGATTACTATTTTGATATTAGTTTTGCGAATTGGAGCTTCCCGGAGCAGTTCGAGCCTGGACGACATCGTCCCGCCGCTATTCATCGGACGACAGGTAGGTTATGGCTTTCCCTACCTAGACTCTGCGTATATAGGCTATAATTGCATTAATTAACATCCTTGGGTGGGTTTTTATAGGTTGGTACCCCTGACCTTGTCCGCCTTGTTCATCCATTTAATTCATACATTATTTGTAGTATTCGCGTAGTACTGTATATTACCCTTGTGGTCCTGTGCGGCCTTGTATTGACTCTGGAACATAGATGGTGGGTTATTTGGGGAATGTCCACGAGTCCTGGACATAGATATTATCCTTTTAGGCTGGTTATGTCTGTTGAGTAGCTGTTGAGCCTGGGCAGGGCTGATAGGAATTGTTGTGAGCCGTTGGGCTAATTTTATATTTGTGTGCGAGCATATCATCCATGAAAAAGGTTTTACCCTGCATGTTTTACTACAGTTTTGGTTGTGAGCCACCACAAACGGTTTTCCTAAACTTGCATGGCCTCGGGGGCCGATTTTTGTTACGGTTGATGATAGAAAAGGGGATTTTGGATGATTTCACACTGATATTATTACTTGTACTAGTCTCTTCCGGGCAGAGCACCAGAATTGATTTATATTACTGATACTAGTCTCTACCGGGCAGAGCACTAGACTTGATTTACTAAAGTTATAGACCCGGCCACACTCTGGGCACCCTTTGAGAGGGTTACTGAGACTTTGATCACTGATTTAGACCCGAGTATACTTCAGGCACCCTTTGAGAGGGTCTTTTGAGATTACTACTACTATTTTAGACCCGGGTCGAAGCCGGGCATGTACTATGAGGTTTCTAGTTTTGAGCTATATTTGAGACTTAGCCACTGGCTTGAAATCAAACTCGATTCCGAAGGACACGTTTGAGATTGAGTTTTTTATATGTGGTCGAGAGATAGACCTCCATGGACCCTTGTTGTTCCTGGTTCATTGGCTATGGGCCGACGCAGCGTGCCAGGAGGGGGGGTGTATGGCGGAGGAGAGGTACATGGGAAAGAGCCTTCCATAGGTCCCACCTCTATATGGGCCCGAGAGGTACCTGAGGAGGAACATACCAGTTACTGTCACATCATATCATATCATACATTGGATTCCACCCTTGTTTGCTGTGTGTTCAGTGTACGCTCTGGTTGTATGGGCAGCCGGAGGGCTTGTTTTCACTTGATTGCGTTCCTCGGTTGTATGGGCAGCCATTGGGACTGTAGGTAGATTACATTTACTCCTGTCTTTATTTAGAAATTGTCTTGGCACTCGGTTATCGAAGGATTAGTGATGGTTAGCCTGTTGAGGCTCCGGTTACGTGATTTCTGATTATTGAGAGGGCAAGGGAGTCCTATCTTATTGAGGCACTTTTGGGTGGCCTTCTGAGCAGAGTATGATATTCTGGTTCTTTTCTTATCGAGAGTTGAGTGGTATATCTCGGTTATTATGGTTTAGTTATTCCATCCTAGGGTTGTACTTGTAAGGTGAATTCCTGGTTATGCTATCATGTGATTTGATTGGTGTTATGATTTCCTTATACTTGTTGATTCCATTTTGAGTATGTTAGACTGCCTTGCGTCTTTTCCCTTACTTGAGGTTACCAGTATACCGCCATTTTCTCAACTCTCTCTCTCTCTTTGCTTACTTGTATTGTTGTGCAAGGACCCCAAGTGCGTTCTCCTTTCCTTCACCTGTGATTCTGTGTAATTGTATCCTCTGTGCTAGTATGTTTTACTTGTAGCTTTTGGTTGCCTATTCTCTGTGCTAGCTCCTTGTGCTTCCTTTATTGCTTCAGTGACTGCTTTCTTACTATCTATTACTTACTATTTTTATATCTTATATGCGCTTAGTCGGCCGATGATACCTACTGAGTACCCATTGTTTTGGTGCTCATACTACACTTTTGCACTTTCTGTGCAGATATTAGTTGAGCTTTTGCCGTTGATCGCGTTGGAGACTCGTGCAGATTGTGGATATTCGAGACTAGGGTGAGCGCCTGATGGTCGAGGCTTGACCATATCTCATCTTTTGGCACTGTTACTCCTTGTACTTTCGGAGACAAATTGTATTGTATTTTGTTACTTCTAGCACTTGTACTCTATTAGAAGCTTCTGTACTATCAATACCAAGTCTTTGGGTTGGTGTAGTTTTCTTTATGTATATATTCGAGTTTTGCTTCCGCTTTGTCTACCTTTACATTCTGCTTCTGCTATTTCTGCTTATTGTGTGTGTTGGTTAGGTAGTAGCCCATTACTAACCATTCTGGGCTATGGGGATTGGTTTGCCTACTAGGGGATTGTAGGTGCCATCATGACCTGAGAAATCGGGTCGTGACAGAATTAGATTCTATAATTTATAAGAACACATAAGACTTGTATGATTTGCCGAAAGATTGTAAATTCATAACTAGCAAGTGGACATTTAAGAAGAAATTAAGACATGATGGTACAATTGATAAATACAAGGTTAGACTTGTGATTAGGGGTTTTAACCAAAAGAAAGGTGTTAATTACTTTGATACTTATTCTTCTGTGACTAAAATAGCGACCATTATAACTCTTATTGCTTTAGCCGCTATTCATAGTTTAGTGGTACACCAAATGAATGCCAAAATGGCATTTTTAAATGGTGATTTAGAGGAAGAGATCTATATGACTCAACTTGAGGGTTTTGTGGTCCCGAGATAAGAGGATAAAGTATGAAAATGAGAAAGTTCTTGTATGGACTAAAGCAGACACCTAAGCAGTGGTATGAGAAGTTTAATTTCACATTAATAAATAATGACTTTGTTGTTAATTCATTTGATACTTATGTTTATTCTTAAATGATAGAATTAGATTATGTCATTATATGTGGATGACATGTTAATATTTGGCCCTAATATGAATGTTATTAATGAGACTAAGAACTTTTTGTCTTCTAAGTTTGAAATGAAAGACCTTGAAGAAGCAGATGTGTTTTTAGAGATTAAAATCAAATGAACTGTTAATGGTTTCTCTTTGTGTCAGTCTCATTATATTGAAAAGATATTGAAAAGGTTTAATTGTTTTGATGTAGTTCTAGTCCTTATGATCCTAGCATACACTTGAAAAAGAATTAAGAATTTAGTGTTTCACGAATTGAATATGCTAAAATAATTGAGAGTGTAATATTTCTCATGAACTATATTCGGCCGGATATAGCTTATGTTGTTAGAAAATTGAGTAGATATACTCATAATCCCAGTAGTTAAGGAATGCTCTTCATCGCATGCTAAGGTATTTGAGAGATACTATAGATTGGTGTTTGCATTTTAATAAATTTTCTACTGTTTTAGAAGCTTTTTGTGATGCAAACTGGATAAGTGACAATGATGAAGTTAGATCCACTAGTGGCTATGTGTTTACTTTGGGTGCATGTGCTATTTCATAGAAGTCTTCCAAATAGACTTGTATAGCACGTTCTACCATGAAATATGAATTCATTTCTCTCGAGTTGACAGGGCAAGAAACTGATTGACTGAGAAATCTTTTGGCAGATGTACCATTATGGGGAAGATAATCTTCACCAGTATTTTTACATTGTGACTCACATGCAATAATTGAAATTGCTAAAAATAGTGTGTACAATGAAAAAAAGAAATATATTCGCATCAGACATGATGCAGTTAAACAGTTGTTGAAATATGGTGTTATTTTCTTGGAGTATGTAAAATCCAAAAGAAATTTGACGGATCCTTTAACCAAGAGTTTGACAAGAAAAATTATCCTTGAAACGTTGAGGTGGATGGGGCTAAACCCATGGATTGAGGTAGTATAGTGGATACCCATTTGTGGTCAAACAAAGTCGCATATGTCCTCAATGTACACTACAAATCCTATCTCTATAGCGTAAGGTAGTGTTTTATACTGTTGAGCTTATCTTGCTCTTAATGATTCTATAGCCTTAAGGTAGTCTATTTGAGATAGACTTGGTGAGATCACCTACACGAGTGTAAAGGTATGGTCGCCTTTTATGAAAGACTTGAGTCGTGTTTCTAGAGCACTCATGAGATTCAAGGTGTGTGTGCATGACCATAAAAACACTTGTGAGTATCGCGAAGTTTGCATAAAATTAAGAATATGGTATGTATTATGGGGGTCTAAATTTATGCCCATTCAGTTCAAGAGTACATCACTTTGTGGATACTAGTTGTTGCTTCATTTCACTACGTGTTAATTTAAATAGAAAGATATTGACACTTAAGTACATGTTCCTTTTATTTGTCCAGAAAGTATTTCTACCTTTTATCTTTACATTAGTGAGGGATTGTAAGGTGTTATTCCTTTAATGCAAAGAGTAAACAACTCTTGTAACTCTCCTCAATTAATCTGCATAAGTTTTCTAAATCGTAAGAATATGTGGAATGAGAGTATTAAATGGCTTATTCATAAATGATTCACATTCATTCAAATGACGATTTATTCATTTGTTACTGAAAAGACATTGTGTTTTTAGAAGAGTTGAATTAAGTTATTTGTATTTATGACAAGTTGTCATTAAAACAAAAGTAATGACATTACATTAACTCTCTTTAGCTTCTTACATCTATTGATGAATGAAAAAAAACTATAAATAATGTGCCTATTTAAGGAGCATCATTTGTAAACAAAATATACAGAAAACAAATACTCTCTCCTTCATTATTTCTCTTCATCAATTCTCTACCTCAATATTGGCTTCCTTTTTTTGTGAATTTCTGGGAAATTATTTTGTGCAACTCCAAACTTTCAGCCACGAGTGCACGTGTTTGAAAGTAGCTGCAGAACCTTGGAGAGTGACCATGTAATAACCCCTCTGGTCATTTCCGCATTTACACTTTCCTTGTAGTGTTAGAGCTTGCCTGTAGCGGCCCCAAGTCATTTATGTCTTGCTGGGATCGGTGGTTCAGTGCCTTGGCCGTTCGTATGGTCTTTATGGCTAAGTCCCTGTTTTAGAGCCGAATCTTAAGAGTTGAGTATTGAAATCGTGCGATAGTGATTTGCGATCGTATGACCCCAACTGACCTTGTGGGAAGGTCGATCCTGATTTGAGGTGTCGTAATATTTTTGAGTATGGGATGTCTCCGTTTGATGTAAGTTTTATTTTTATTGCCTTCCTAAAGTATTTTAAATATTTATGAAAAATAATTTCGTTATGATATATTTGTGTATGTATTTATTTTATAAGAGTTTTATAAGTTATTAGTATTTTAACGGAGATAGTAAACTTAGTTATGTTTAAAATTATTATTATAATATAGTAGGTTTTATTTGAAATAATTTTCTATTTATTCTGATATATTTAAAAAGTTGTATTTATTTTACTACGAACCTATGCAATACCCGAGTACTTATGTAATGAGATAATGATTATTTGGGAGATGACATCCCACTTCCACGTGGAAGTGGAGGGAGGGATAGTGCAACCATTAAATGCAATAAATGGGTGGCATAAGAGGTATTACTTATGTATATAAATTAGTTAGTTAGACAAATTATGATTAACTTTACATGTCGGCAACATTTCCATTATTTATATATATGCTAAGGTGATATTTTCCTTCATTACTTCCATTAAACATTAGTTTAAAGGTCCAATGTGACTTGTTGCATATTCATATGCGTATGATTGAAGAAGTTTAGGAGAAAGATCATTTTGACAATTTATTCGATTACCGAAAGAAAATCGATTATCTACGTCAAGTTATTCAAGCTCGAATTCAAGTTTGATTTAGTTTTGGAGCTTCTCGGAGTGGTTCAGGCTCGGAAATCATTATTCTAGCAGCTTATCATCGGACGACGGATAGGTTACGGTTTAATTCTTTTAGCTTTGCATATATAAGATATAATTGTACTAGTTAGCATTCTTGGGTTGGGTTTATTAGCTTGGTACCCCAGACCTTGTCCGCTACTTCATGTCCATCTTATTTTTGCTCTGTTGACTATAGTATTTGTGGTAGTTGATAGTATCACCCTTGGGATCCTGTGTGGCCTTGTTTTTTACTCTGGAAGATAGATGGTGAGTTATTTGGGAATGTCCGTGAGTCTCAAATATCGATATTGTTATTATAGAGCTGGTTATGTTTGTTTTGGAGCGATTAGAGCCTGTGCAGGGCTGATAGGTTGATTGTGAGCCGTTGGTATACTGCTTGTGTTTGAGCATGCCATTATCATGCATACAAAGAGGTATTTGACATGTTTTACTATGGTTTTGGCTTCGGGCCTACTGTTATTAGTTTTCTAAACCTTGTATGGCCTCGAGGGCCCGTTTTAAGTAAGAAATGGTTAGAAAGGGTTTGAAATTATTTCCATGGATCTTCTTGGGGTAAAAGGAGTTAGAAAATAATTTTATTACAGTTTTTTCCTATTAATACTAGACTCGGTCGGACAGAGCAATAGTTTGGTTTTACTACTGTTTTAGACCTGGTTATGTACGGACACCCTTGTTGGAATTTTTAAGACTCGATTCATTGATTTAGACTCGAGTAAAACCCCGGGCGTGCATTTTTTAGGTCTGGTAACTTATTTGGATCCGGCTACACTCCGGACGGTTATATTGAGATTATGATGTTTAGTATGTGGTCTACGAGTAGACCTTTATGGACCTTATCAATTCAGACCAGGGGCTACGTGCTGCGAGTGCCGGAGGAGGGGTGTACAGTGGAGTTGAGGTACTCGGGGGAATCCCTTCCATGGATTCTACCTCTATCGGGCCTTTTAGGTACCGTAGGGGGTAACATACGACACTACTATCACTTGGTTCCAGCATATCATATCACATCATGCATATTGTGTTCTGATCCACCCTTGTTTGTTGTTTGCTCAGTTTACGCTCCTGTAGTATGGGATGCCGGAGGGTTTGTTTTCACTTGTATGTGTTCCTCGGGTGTATGGGCACTCGTAGGACTTTAGGTAGACTTTTATTTATCATTATTCTATCGCAATATTGATCCTGATTATGGTGTTACTAGCATGACTTGATTTTAATCTTGTTTTCAAGTGTGTTATCATTATTTTCCTTTCCTCCTTCCCTTTTTACTTAAGGTTACCGGTATACTGACTTCTCCTGTAATTCTCTTTATATATTGTTATTGCATGGACCCCAGGTGCGTTCTTTCCAGCCTTCACCTATGTTTGTGAGACTTATGTTTCTATTAGCTAGCCTAGCATGATTATTTTCACCTTGTATCCTTTCTGTGCTAGCTTTTATGTGCTGGTTCTTTGTTTCTGTGACTACTTGTTCCTTTTCTGCTATATTATTGCTTTTATATCTTATATGCGTCCAGTCAGCCTATGATACCTACTGGGTACCTATTGCTTTGCAGTTGGTGCTCATACTACACTTCTGCATCTTTGGTTGCAGATCCGAGTGTGAGTTCTCGCTGCTGATTCTTTTGGACCACTCGAGACTGAGGGTGAGCTCTTGGCGACCGGAGCATAGCTTTTAGTTCATCTTTTGTATTATATACTCTTTTACTATTCGGAGACATATATGTATATCATTTTGGATCTTTTTGTACTCTGTATACCTAGTTACGACTTTTATACTATGATACCAGGTTTTGGGGTTGGTTTAGCTTCCACTTATATATATTTGTATTCCTGTTGTCGATTTCTTCTTTTATTTCCCTTGCTTTCACATACGTATACTATTTTCTGGCTTGATTGGTTGATAGTAGCCCATTACTAATTATTTTGGGCTACGAGGATTGGTTCACCTACTAGGAGTTGTAGGTGCCATCATGACCAAGAAATCAGGTCATGACAGCTTGGTATCAAATCCTAGGTTCACTAGTGTCATCGGTATAGGAGCCAACGTCTAGTAGAGTCCTACTGATCAGGGTAGAGACGTCCGTACTCAATCTTCGGGAGGCTACAGTGGCATCTTAGGAAATATGACTCTCTTATTGCTTCTGTTTTGGGCATCTTATCCTTGATGGTTTCCTGAAATCTCCCTTATTCTAGTTTATTCTCCCGCAGATGGTTCGTACGAGAGCGTTGACATCAGGCGAGGGCGAGCCTTCAACTCCAGTTAGGGGTCGAGGAGGTCGCAGAGGTAGATCTAAGGGACGTGCCCGAGCAGCGGGACCAGTTAGAGCTCCTAGGGTTGAGGTTGAGCCCGAGTATGAGCCCGAGTTTATTCCAGAGTAGCAGCATGTGGACCAGGGGCAGCCCAGGTACCATCAGTGCCAGCACTAGTTAGCTTAGTCTTCAGGTATTCAGGGTTTACTTCTACAGTTATTGGATATGATCGGGGATCAACCTACTAAGGTAGCACAGACATCCGCTCAGGGGGTAGCCCTGGGTGCACAGAGTTCAGGAGCGCAGCCTGCTACTGCGGCTCCCCGTGCTGAGGTTCTTCCGGTTCCATCTGTCGCACAGCCTCTTGCTCCTCTCCCAGTTATAACAGAGATGGAGCAGAAGGCGTTGGGTAGATTTCTGAGATTGGCTCCACCTAGATTTGCGGGTCCTCTTAGTCAGGACCTGCATGAATTTATCACTACTTATGAAGAGATGCTATATCATTTGGGTTTACTAGAGACTCACGGTGTTGGATACACTACTTATCAGCTGGAGGGCCCAACTATGTTATAGTGTAGGGCCCAGGTTGCTTGCAGATCATCTTCATCTCCCCCTTGTCTTAGTCAGAGTTTTATGAGGCCTTTATGACAAAGTTTACACCCAGAGTGACCGTGATTGTCGCAGAGAGCAATTTACCAGACTTATGCAGGTTCTATGACCATATTTGAGTATGAGACTTGCTTCCACCAGCTTGCTCTATTTGGGGCTATGATCATGCCTACAGGGCCCGACAGAGTCCGTAGATTTGTTTGGGGGTTATGGACAGAGCTTATACAGCCAGCTAAGAGCTATCGCAGATTATGCCCGTACCATGAAGGATTTGCACCATCATGATCCTGGGGCTAGGGATAAGAGGCCTCGTCACCAGGGCAGCTACAATGGTTCCCATCACAGTGATAGAGGTTCAGGTCAGTTGGGCCGAGGATATCAGCCATAGTAGTACCAGAGTCAGTCTAGCCGACCGGTTCAGGCTTCGCTTCAGGCTTCGCTTCAGGCTTCGCTTCAGGCTTCTGGTTGTTCTCAGCTTGAGCAGGGATAGAGTAGCCAACAGGGTTACAGTAGTCAGACTCTGAGGGGTTCAGTTTTTGGGGCATCAGGCTGTGGTAGCCATACGAGTTTAGCTTGTTCATCTCGACAATATAGGCCGTCAGGGGCTTGCTATGAGTGTGGAGTTATTAGGCACTTTGCTAGAGATTTCCCCAGTGGGGTACAATTCAGCCAGCCGCTCAGGTGTCTCTGCCAATCCGTGCAGTTCAGCCACCGGCTAGAGGAGGTAGTGGTCAGGCTAGGGGTAGTGTCCCACGAGGCAGAACAGGTGGTAAGGATGGTGGTCGGTCAGGAGGTGGTCGTCATCAGTTTTATGTGGTCCCTCGGAGACCATAGGCAGAGGCCTCAGATGCTGTGATCATAGGTATGATTTCTGTATGCCGTCAGTCAGCGTTGACTTTATTTGATCCTGGATCTACTTGCTCATATGTCTTTGCCTACTATTTGCCTTATTTAGGGTTGGCTAATGAGTTGTTATCTGTACATGTATCTGTTTCAACCCCGGTAGGAGATTCTTTAGTAGTGGATCGGATTGTGAGATCCTGTATGATTTCTGTTAGAGATATTGAGACTTGGGGTGATTTGATGATTCTTGATATGTTAGACTTTGATGTCATTTTAGGCATGGACTGGTTATCCCCTCATCGTGTGGTTTTGGATTATTATGCCAAGACTATTACCATAGCTATGCCCAGCGCATCCCTGATTGTGTGGCAGGGTTCTGTCAGCCGCGTACCGTCTGGGATCATCTCTTGCCTTTGAGTTAGGAAGTTGATTTCTCGCGAGTGTTTGGCTTATCTAGCATATGTTTGAGATGCTAGTGTCGACCTTTCTTCCCCTGAGTCAGTTCCTGTGGTTAGAGATTTCATAGATGTGTTCCCTACCGACCTGTTAAGCCTTCCACCTGAGAGAGATATTGACTTTTCTATCGAGTTAACTTGAGTACATATAGGATACACCGGTGCTAAAACCTTTTCGAGGAAAGACAAAAGAAAGTGTGAACCTAAGCCAAGATCCCACTTCAGATTCAGTCGAGCACCAGGCCCATTTCTATCTCTTCTTACCGTATGGCTCCAACTGAGTTGAGAGAGCTTAAGGAGCAACTCCAGGACTTGTTAGCTAAAGTTTTTATTAGGCCGAGTGTATCACCTTGGGGTGCTCCTATTCTGTTTGTGAAGAAGAAGGATGGGTCGATGCGGATGTGCATTGATTATCGACAGCTAAATAGGGTGACTGTGAGGAATGGGTATTCGATGCAGCGCATAGATGATTTGTTTGATCAGCTTCAGGGTTCGGCCGTGTTCTCGAAGATAGATTTAAGGTCAGGATACCACTAATTGAGGGTTAGGGGGGAGTACATCCCTAAGACAACATTCAGGACATGTTATGGCCACTATGAGTTCCTGGTGATGTCTTTTGGGTTAACTAATGCCCCCGCAACTTTTATGAACTTGATGCACAGGGTGCTTGGCCTGTATTTAGACTCATTTGTGATATTTTTCATAGATAACATCTTGGTATACTCACGGAGTAGAGATGAGCATGAGCAGCACTTGAGGATTATACTCCAGACTTTGAGAGATCATCGGCTTTATGTCAAGTTCTCAAAGTGTGAGTTTTGGCTTGAGTCAGTTGCATTCCTAGGACATGTGGTGTCTAAGGATGGGATTAGAGTGGACTCGAGTAAGATTTCAATGGTTCGTGATTGGATGAGACCTACTACTCCTACCGTGGTTCATAACTTTGTTGGGTTAGCAAGGTACTACAGGAGGTTCATCGAGGGGTTTTCTTTCATAGCAGCATGTTTGACTAGGCTGACTAGGAAGGATGTTCCATTTTAGTGGTCGGATCAGTGCGAGGATAGCTTTCAGAGGCTTATGGCCTCGTTGACTTCAGCACCAGTATTGACTTTGCTAGTTGAGGATCAGAGTTTCTCGGTTACTTTGATGCTTCAGGGGTTGTTATAGGTTGTGTATTGATGCAGAAGGGTCATGTGATAGCATATGCGTTGAGGCAACTGAAGGTTCACAAGCGCAACTACCCCGCTCATGACTTATAGTTGGGGGCGGTAGTCTTTACGCTCAAGATTTGGAGACATTACCTATATGGGGTTCACTGTGAGATCTTTACTGATCACCGTAGTCTTCAGTACATCATGAGTCAGCGAGAGCTGAACTCGAGGCAGAGAAGATGGATTGAGTTACTGAAGGACTATGATTTCACTATTCTGTATCATCGGGGCAAGGAAAACGTGGTAGCAGATGCCTTGAGCCGGAAGGCGGTGAGTATGGGTAGCCTAGCTTTACATTCAGTTTCAGAGCGACCGTTGGCCTTGGACATCCAGTCCTTGGTTAACCGTTTGGTTAGGTTTGAGTTGTCGGATCCTAGCAGAGTTCTCGCCAGTGTTGAGGTTCGTTCTACCTTGGTTGATCAGATTTAAAGCCGTCAGTTTAAGGATCAGCAGTTATGTGACCTTCGGGATTAGGTTGTTCGGGGTGAGGCCAGCCGGGGTACTCTAGATTCAGATGGGGTTCTGAGGTTTGGTGGTTACCTTTGTGTTCCTAGAGTTGGGGATTTGATTCAGTTGATGCTTTGGGAGGCTCATTGTTCTAGATACTCCATCCATCCTGGCGTAGCCATGATGTACATAGATTTAAGACATCTTTACCGATGGAGTGGTATGAAGCAGGACATAGCGGAGTTTATATCTCGGTGCTTGAGCTGTCAGCAGGTGAAGGTCAAGCACATGAGACCTGGTGGTTTGATGCAGCAGCTTCCCATTCCTGAGTGGAAGTGGGAAGGGATCACTATGGACTTCGAGTCGGATTGCCTCATACTTTTCGAGGGTTTGACTCTATTTGGGTGATTGTTGATTGGCTAACTAAGTCAAAGCACTTCTTGCCGGTTCAGACTACCTACAATGCAGAGAGGGTAGCTCAGATCTACCTTCGTGAAATTGTTCGATTGTATGGGGTCCCAGCTGCTATCATTTCAGACCGCAGCACTCAGTTCACATCTCAGTTTTGGAGGGCTATTCAACAAGATTTGGGTACATATGTTCAGCTTAGTACCGCATTCCACCCTCAGACAGATGGCCAGTCCGAGAGGACTATTCAGGTCTTGGAGGACATGCTTTGGGCATATGTTCTTGACTTTGGAGGTTCTTGGGATCAGTTTGTGCCTTTGGCTGACTTTGCTTATAGTAATAGCTTTTATTCGAGTATTGGCATGGCACCTTTCGAGGCTTTGTATGATAGGCATTGCAGCTCACCGGTTGGATGGTTTGATGGGTTGGAGTCTAGGCCGCAAAGTACAGATTTGCTTCGTGATTCCTTAGACCGAGTACGAGTGATTCAGGATAGACTTCGGGCAGCTTAGAGCAGGCAGAAGAGCTACGCTGATCATAGACTTCGTGCCTTGGAGTTTAGTATTGGTGACTTGGTGTTTCTCCGTGTATCGCACATGAAGAGCGTGATGAGATTTAGTAGGTGGGGAAAGCTTAGCCCCAGGTACATTGGGACATTTGAGATTCTTCAGAGGGTTGGTAGTGTTGCTTACATGTTAGCTTTGCCTCTGATGTTTTCCGCTACGCACCCAGTTTCCATGTATCGATGTTGCAGCGGTATGTTCTAGACGAGTTTCATGTGTTGCATTGGGACACAATTCAGTTGGATGAGATTTTAGCCTTTGTTGAGGAGCAGGTAGCTATTTTGGCTAGAGATGTTAGGAGATTGAGGTCCAGGGATATTCCAGTTCTTAAGGTTCGGTGTAGGCACCATCCAGTTGAGAAGGCTACTTAGGAGATCGAGAGAGATATGTGGGCTCAGTATCCGCAGTTGTTTGAGCCTTTAGGTACTTCCTTGTCCTTGACTTTCGAAGATAAAAGTCCTTTTTAGTAGTGGATGATGTAATGACCCTTCCGGTTATTCCCGCGTTTACGCTTTCCTTGTAGTGTTAGAGCTTGCCTGTAGTGGCCCCAAGTCATTTATGGCTTGCTGGAAACGGTGGTTCAGGGCCCTGGCCGTTCATTTGGTCTTTATGGCTAAGTCCCTGTTTTAGAGCCGAGTCTTAGGAGCTGAGTATCGAAATCGTGCAATAGTGATTTGCGATCGTATGACCTCAACTAGCCTTGTGGGAAGGTCGATCCTGATTCGAGATGCCGTAATATTTTCGAGTATGGGATGTCTCCGTTTGATGTAAGTTTTATTTTTATTGCCTTCCTAAAGTATTTTAAATATTTATAAAAAATACTTTCGTTATGATATATTTGTGTATGTATTTATTTTATAAGAGTTTTATAAGTTATTAATATTTTAATGGAGATAGTAAACTTAGTTATGTTAATAATTATTATTATAATATAGTAGGTTTTATTTGAAATAATTTTCTATTTATTATGATATATTTAAAAAGTTGTATTTATTTTACCATGAACCTATGCAATACCCGAGTACTTACGTAATGAGATAAGGATGATTTGGGTGATGACACCTCCGCTTCCACGTGAAAGTGGAGGGATAGTGCAACCATTAAATGCAATAAATGGGTGGCATAAGAGGTATTAATTATGTATATAAATTAGTTAGAGAAATTATGATTAACTTTACATGTTGGCAGCATTTCCATTATTTATATATATGCTAAGGTGATCTTTTCTTTCATTACTTCCATTAAACATTAGTTTAAAGGTCCAATGTGACTTGTTGCATATTCATATGCGTATGATTGAAGAAGTTTAGAAGAAATATCATTTTGACAATTTATTTGGTTACCAAAAAAAAATCAATTATCTCTGTCAAGTTATTCAAGCCCGAATTCGAGTTTGATTTCGTTTCGGAGCTTCTTGGAGCGGTTCGGGCTCAGAAATCGTCATTCTAGCAGCTTATCGTCGGACGATAGGTAGGTTACGATTTAACTCTTTTATACTTCGCATATATAAGATATAATTGTACTAATTAGCATCGTTGGGTTGGGTTAATTATCTTGGTACCCTAGACCTTGTCCGCTTCTTTATTTCCATCTTATTTTTGCTCCGTTGACTGTAGTATTTGTGGTAGTTGATAGTATCACCTTGGGGTCCTATGTGGCCTTGTTTTTTACTCTGGATCATAGATGGTGGGTTATTTGGAAATGTCTGTGAGTCTCGGACATCAATACTGTTATTATAGAGCTGGTTATGTTTGTTGTAGAGCGATTGGAGCCTGTGCAGGGCCGATAGATTGATTGTGAGCCGTTGGGCTACTGCTTGTGTTTGAGCATGCCATTATCATGCATATGAAGAGTTTTTTCACATGTTTTACTATGGTTTTGGCTTCAGGCCTACTGTTATTGATTCTCTAAACCTTGCATGGCCTCGAGGGCCTGTTTTCGGTAAGAAATGGTTAGAAAGGTTTTGAAATTATTTCCATGGATCTTCTTGGGGTAAAAGGAGTTAAAAAGATGATTTTATTACAGTTTTTTTCCTATTAATACTAGACTCAGTCGGATCGAGCAACAGATTGGTTTTACTACTGTTTTAGACTCGGTTATGTCCGGACACTCTTGTTGGGATTTTTGAGACTTGATTCACTGATTTAGACTCGGGTAGAACCCCGGGAGTGCATTTTTGAGGTCTGGTAACTTATTTGGATCCGGCTACACTCCAGATGGTTATATTGAGATTATGAGGTTTAGTATGTGGTCTACGAGTAGACCTTCATGGACCTTGTCGATCCAGACCAGGGGCTACGTGTTGCGAGTGTCAGAGGAGGGGTGTACAATAGAGTTGAGGTACTCGGGGAATCCCTTCCATGGATCCTGCCTCTATTGGGCCTTTTAGGTACTGGAGGGGGTAACATACTGCACTACTATCACTTAGTTCCAGCATATCATATCACATCATGCATATTGTGTTCGGATTCACCCTTGTTTGTTGTTTGCTCAGTGTACACTCCAGTAGTATGGGATGCCAGAGGGTTTGTTTTCACTTGTATGTGTTCCTCGGGTGTATGGGCGCCCGTGGGACTGTAGGTAGACTTTTATTTATTATTATTCTATCGCAATATTGATCATGATTATGGTGTTACTAGCATGACTTGGTTTTAATCTTGTTTTCAAGCGTGTTATCGTTATTTTCCTTTCCTCCTTCCCTTTTTACTTGAGGTTACCGATATACCGCCTTCTCCTGTAACTCTCTTTATATATTTTTATTGCATGGACCCCAGGTGCATTCTTTCCAGCCTTCACCTGTGTCTGTGAGACTTATATTTTTATTATCTAGGCTAGCATGATTGTTTTCGCCTTGTATCCTTTCTGTGCTAGCTTCTATGTGCTGGTTCTTTGTTTCTGTGACTACTTGTTCCTTTTCTGCTATATTATTGCTTTTATATCTTATATGTGCCCAGTCAGCCTATGATACCTACTGGGTACCCATTGCTTTGCAGTTGGTGCTCATACTACACTTCTGCATCTTTGATTGCAGATCCGAGTGTGAGTTCTCGCTGCTGACCATGTTGCCTCGTGCGAGGTGCTTTTGGACCACTCTAGACTGAGAGTGAGCTCTTGGCGATCGGAGCTTAGCTTTTAGTTCATCTTTTGTATTATGTACTCATTTACTATTCGAAGACATATGTGTATATCATTTTGGATCTTTTTGTACTCTGTATACCTAGTTACGACTCTTATACTATGATACCAGGTTTTGGGATTGATTTAGCTTCCGCTTATATATATTTGTATTCCTGTTGTCGATTTCTTCTTTTATTTCCCTTGCTTCCACATGCGTATACTGTTTTCCCGCTTGATTGTTTGATAGTAGCCTATTACTAATTATTCTGGGCTACAGGAATTGGTTCGCCTACTGGGGGATTGTAGGTGCCATCATGAGCGAGAAATCGGGTCGTGACAGCTGACCTTAACGATTTGCATCGGAGTTGGATCAAAATCGCTTTCAAAACAGTGACTTGCCATGACAAAGTATTTGTGACTATTCTCTTATTATTTATAATTCCAGTTTAATATCAATATTGTAGTCTTTTTACCAACCATAAATTCTTTTTTTACTTTTAATTTTTTGTTAATAAGTAGCCAAATATAAAATTTTAAAATGTGTTTACAAGTATTTCCTTAATTTTTTTCAAGAAAAAAAAGAAATATTTTTATATATAATATGTTGCTCCGAAGTCAGAGCAGAGGTGTAAATTTTGTTTGCTTAATTGGAAGTACAAGTGATAAGGATGAACTTAACTATGAATGTAGTATCGGAGACATGCTTAAATTTGCAATTGTAAATTATATGTGTTACAAATTCTTTGAATGTGAATGCCCATCCATAACTTATATTGGCTATACATATATCAACTCTTGATAATTCAAGGGTTTGGTAAAAAATAAAAACTTTACGTGGTTTTGCAGTGAGAATTATTTAATTATTATTTTTAGGTTGAATTTAGAATTTACCCGAGAAAAAAAATTAAAGAAAATATAAAAATGAATATGCAGTTGTTTGTCGCGTGGTTTGGACAACTTTGACATACAACCAATTATGAATTTCATTCCATTTTAAAGTAGTTCGGGATAATAGAATTTTCGTGAAGTATAAGGGAATGTTTAGAAAGTCACTCTAGAAATTGGATTTGATATAATTAGGTGTAATTATACTGTTTTGACTTATTTGGTTGACTATGTAATTACTTGATTAACAGATAATTGGTGTAATTGTAAGGGAGTAATTACACTATTCAATTCTCATAGGGGAGGTGTGAATTGCTGATAGTGTAATTACAAGGTTACTTTTTGATTTTTTCCTTTTTGTTTTTATTTTAATTTTTTTTCATTTTAATTAATTTTTTACTCTTATTATTTTAAATTCTTTTTTTTAATTTTACATTGTTTATATTTAATTTTCCTACTTCTTATTTTTCAACCTTTACTTTTTTAGATTCCATACAATTGCATTATTTATTTTTTATTAATTATTTTCTTAATTTTGCATACATGCTTTATTATTCTATATTTTTCTAGTTAAAGTAGAATTCATTGTTGAGTGAGGTTATAGACTTAATTCTTTTGAATTTTATTTATTTAAATTATGTAAAAATTTGACGAAAGAGTACTATGCTAACTTTTTTTTTGAAATTTGAATTATGTTATATTTTTGTTTTAATTTATTTGCTTTAGTAGTATTGATTTGTTGTTTCACATTGCATGCCATTCATTTTTCAGTTAGAATTGACATATTATATTTTTGTCAAATGTTTAAATATTTCTATGATATTATATTTATAATATTAATCTTTTTTTCAAATATGCATTCATGTTTTTTTTAAAATCATGTACTTTTAGTTTTTTTGATTAATTAAATTAAAGTATACTAACTTGAAAAATATATATCAATTATTATTTTTATAATATTAGTTTAAAATATATATTTATTAATTAATATATTTTCAAGAAACAATATGTATTTCAAGTTCTTAATTTATATCATTTATAAAGGTCCTTATTTGTCAAATATTAATTTTTAATTTTTGATAATTAATGTTTGTCCTAAAATCAATCTCTCTCTCTCTCTCTCTCTCTCTCTATATATATATATATATATATATATATATATATATATATATATATATATATAAAGGAGGGTTATAGACAAGGTGATGTGGCATCTCTCTATGACCTCCATTCCTATTTATCTTTTTTCTCCTTTTTTTTGACATTTTTCTCTCTTTTCTCTTATTTTTTTAATTAAAGAATTAACCATGTTCTATCCTATTTATTAAGTTTCATTAAATTTCTTAACAATTATATTAATTTATTGTGTATAAGTTATTATATTGATTACTAATTATTGGATGTACTAATGAAGAATTGAAAAGTCACTTCAATCGTGCTTTCTTAATTTTAGAATATATTTTTTAATGTATTCGTTATCCTCCTCCAAGCAAGTATGATCTAGAAATCTTCAGGATAATTTATTGAGATAATAATAATTTTTAAATGTGTTATTTCTGTGTGGTTAATCGAAAAGTCAATTCGCGATGGACACTAATTTAATAATCGTATATGATCAAAAAAAAATCCGATAATAGATATTGAGGTAATTTAAATTTATAAATACGTCATTTATGTGTGGTTGATTAAAAAGTTAATTTTTGATTGGCACTAATTTAATAATCGTATAGTATATTTTGATTACAATATTTATTAGATTTCAAGCGATAATGATTTTTTATTGTTTGTACAATTGACTTTTTTTTTGTATATGTATTATATAATTTAGATTTCTTTCCTCTTTTCGATATAATTACACTTTAATTGGTATGATTAAAATATAAATATTATAAATATCTTACATCGTGCAGTATCATATTAATAATCGTCTATATTTTTCTTTTGTTTTTATTGCTATTATAATTAAATAATTTATTTTATTTATCCATAATTGTGTTAAAATATTTTTAAATGTTGCTAGCATATAATGAGAGATTTGATATTTCTATTTATTATATAGAAGAGCCATGAGAAGGACAACCAAGGATATTTTAGTAATTTTAACTTTATTTAAGGGAAAAATTATAATAGTTAAAAAAAATTCTAGAAGAATTCAATTCTTTCGCAAGATCCACAAGGGCATTTTAGTAATTCTTATTTAAGGGCAAAACTATAATTGTATAATTAATGATCAAAATAAAATTCTAGAAGAATCTAATTCTTTCTCAAGATCTACAAAAAGCCATGTTCCACATGAGACTCTCTCTCTCTCTCTCTCTCTCTCTCTCTATATATATATATATATATATATATATATATTCATCTTCTTAAATAATTAATTTTATTTACGTTTACTTATGAATTAAAGAAGATTTTATATATATATATATATATATATATATATATATATATATATATATATATATATATATATTTGGGAGGGTCCCGTGTATACAAAATCTTAAAAAGTTTACTTAATTTAGTCGGATTCTTAATAATCTTTATCTTATAAATGTTCTTACTTCTTTTTTGCCAAATTTCAAACATATTTATACTTGATTAATAAGGTTTAGAACAAATTTAATAGTGTAATCCTATATCTGCCCAAGTAATAACAATATTAAAAAGGGTCCAACACGCTTCCATACCTGATTCCGTTTTGACCGAAGTAATATCGGGTTATACCATGAAGCTTTTAACGAGCATCTCAGCTCCAACCTGGACAGGTAACTCTTCTATGGTTCCTTCAAAATTACTCAGCACAGCCTAGTTTCGTTTCCTACCTCTAGGTGTAAGGAATAGGTTTGGATTTGTGTTGTCTCTCTTTTTAATAGGTTAAAAAGAGGGAAGATATAGAATTACAAAAAGAGAAGTTTATTTATTGTAGTAGAACATTACAAGGTTTTTTACAAGACAAAGACTTGATGACCAGATGAAAAGGTTATAAAACTTGAAGATAACTAGATGACTCGATGACTCTTTTCTCAAGAGACCCGCTATTTATAGTAGTATTTAGTAGATGACTAGCTATTTACATATCACTTTCTCATTCTAATGACTCAGCATACAATAATTGTACATACTTTATGACTCAGCAAAAAAAGATCTTATCCCTAAGACTTTTTGTTGTCATTATTGTCTTGTCCTTCTTTCTTGGTCGTCCATCTGTCTCTAGTCACTGTCACTTTTACTTGTTCCGGTACTAGTGCATGCTGGACAGGTGTTTGGTTGATGGTTGCGGAATAGACATATCTTTTGTTGTGCTTGAGCACTGGATTTGATTGATCCATTTTCCAGCATCTTCATCTAGGTTATCAAATAATTATAGGCTGCTACTGGAGTATTTTTTGCATAAGCTATCATTGTGGAAGAATACATCGTAGATCCGCCATAGGTCCGAAATCCTTTTTTGAAACTAGCTTCCATGCCTTGTAGTACAATCCGTATTCCGATGGCTCTTCGATAATGAATATCTTTTTCATTAAATTTTATAAAATCTTTTCTGCTTTGACTAACAGATATCGGGAATGCTTCAACTTTCCCAAGTTGAATAAAATGATAAGCAGGGTATTTCCCATAATTATCAAAATCTGGTCCAGCTGATAAAAATTTTAGGACCAATATATCTTTTGGCAAAATAGTTGGGTTATTAAGATAACAATTTTTTACTCCTTCTTTGATCCAATTTGGTAATAGACTTATTTCAGGAAAATTAGGAGATGTTAAAAATATCGAATTGATTGCTCCAAAATCATACCAATATCTTATCTCCTGGGGAGGTGTTTTTTGCAAATAGTTGATTCTTGGATATATTCCCGAAAACTCAATATATCTGTTTTCATTGTTTTGTAAAGAAAATAATTCTTTCATTATCTTAAATTGATTTTCTTCTTCTTCAGACGAAACCATGTTTAAATCTTTAATAATTTTAGAAGATGAATCTAGGGAAGTAGACATCTTATCTTTGGGATTTTGAGGTCTTAGTTCAATTTCCTTTTCTTTTTTTATAGGCTTATCTTTTTCCGTTTTCTTGGTTCCTGAAATCAAATTTATTATCTGTAAACTAGATATTTCATAATCATCTATACTTAACTGAATTAACTTAGTTCCTTTTATCAATAGACTTGCGACTTCCTTGGTCATCCCTGGTAAATTAGCAATATCAATGAAATCAGATAAATTATCCTTTATATGTTGGATGGCCTTATCCATCTTTCGGATCTCTTCAAGAACCTGATGATGATGGTCTTCCATCTCGTGTAAGAAAATCTGCTAAGATATTTTTGTCAGTCTTAATAATTTCAATATCAAAATTATAATCAGATAATAACGTTTGCCACCTAATTAATCTTTTATATTCAGGTCTACTAGGTAAATTATTTAGAATAAAAGCTTTAACCTGAGTATTATCAGTTCTTAATAAAAATCTTTTTGGTAGTAAAAAATAATAGAATTTTTTACAACTATTTACTACGGCCAATAATTCTTTTTCATTTATATGATATCTTCCTTCAGTTTCAGAGAAGGTTCCTGAGCAATATCGACACAAGCTTTCTCCTATCTTTTCCTTTTCAGAATTATAGTCTATTTTCTTTAATACTCCACTCCAATATTGTTCTGAAGCATCAGTTTCTAGTATTAAATCATCATTTTCACTGGGTAAATATAATTTTGGCAAATTTTGACATAATTCTTTTATCTTTTTTACTTGGTTTTCTAAATTGGGAGTAAAACTAAATATCCTATCTTTTTTAAGTAATTCTTGAAATGGTTTTCTTAGTCTTGCCAAATCTTGAATAAAATCTGAAGCATATGTTAATATTCCTAAGAAACTTTGTACTTGTTTTTTATCAGTTAACTTATCTGGAAATTTTGAAAGTTTTTCTAGTATATGGTTTTGAAGTTCTATTCCATTCTTATCTACTTTCATTCCTAAGAATTCTATCTGATTTTGCAATATTTTTGATTTCCTTTTTGATAATCCTAAGCCGTTTTGTATACATATATCAGCAAATTCATCTAATTGTTTTAAATGTGTTTTCATATCATCTGAAGCTATTAATATATCATCAATATAAACGTATATGTGGTTGTAATTTTTAAAAATATTATCCATTTTTCTTTGGAATATTTGTGGCGCATTTTTTAGTCCAAAAGGCATTACATTCCATTCATAATGTCCTTGAGGAGTAGAAAATGCAGTATACTTAATGCTGTCGGGATGCATTCTTATTTGCCAAAATTCACTTTTACAATCAAATTTAGAAAATATCTTTTTATGTCTTGTTTGGTTTATTAGATTTTCTTTGTTTGGTAGAAAATATCCATCAAAGATTGTATTATCATTTAATTTTTTATAGTTTATTATCATCCTAGCCTTTCCTCTAATCTGTTCTGCATGATTTCTAACCATGAAGGCCGGAGAACTATGTGGTGATTGACTATCTTTTATTAAGTTTAATTCTAACAGTTCTTTTAACTGAATTTTAAATTCTTTTTGATCTTCTTCGTTATATCTCATAGGTTTTACTCTTATAATCTTATCACTTTTTACTTCTATTTTTGCATACAGTTGATTTTTGTTCCAAAATTTTTGAGGATTATCCGTATAACAATTTTCTAATTTTGTGGTAATTCTATTTATTTCGGAATCAAGTTTTTGTAACTGAATTTGGAATTGTAATATGTCACGACCCAATTTCTCGGTCATGATGGCACCTACAACCCCCGGTAGGTGAACCAATCCCCGTAGCCCAGAACAGTTAGTAATGGGCTACTATCTAGCAAATAGAGGAACAAGACAAATAAAATAGATAACAGGGATATAAATATATACATATGCGGAAACTAAACCAAACCCCAAGAACTGGTATCATAGTACAGAGCCAAACTACATACATGGAGTGCAAATAAACCAAAACTATATATACAGATGTCTCTGAATGGTAATAGAGTACATGAAGCAAAAGATAAACTAAAGCTAAGCTCCGATCGCCAAGAGCTCACCCTCAGTCTGAAGTAGTCTCCAACAGATCTGCACGAATCTCAACGATCTACCGGCGATGGCCACGCTAGGATCTGCACCCAAAGATGCAGGGGGTAGGGGTGAGCACCAAATGCGAAGCATAAGGTACCCAGTAGGTATCATAGGCCGACTGGGCACATATAAGATAAAAGCGCAGTAATAGACAGAAAAGAAGCAAGTAGTCACAGAAATCAACGAAAGGTACACAGGAACTAGCCCAGAGGGAAATCAACAGAACCACATATGAGGCTAGTAAGCAGAATATACACACCAAAGGCACAGGTGAAAGTAAGAACAACGCACCTGGGGTCCTTGCAACAACAGTGTATACAAAATAAGTTTACGAAATGGACGGTAATACCGGTAAAGCTCATGTAAGAAGAAGAGCAGAAAGAGGTAATGATAGGCATGCTCAGAGACATGA